>OX359276.1:42900952-43500952 GCA_947179155.2 Hedera helix | reverse complement strand
CTTCACATATTTACGTAACATAGATATGTGAAAAACGTTATGGATGCGAGACATACTTGGTGGTAAGGCTAGTCTGTAGGCTACGGTTCCTATTCGATCGAGGATTTCAAATGGGCCAATAAATCGAGGGTTGAGCTTTCCTCTCTTTCCGAATCTCGTAACCCCTTTCCATGGAGAAACACGTAAGAATACATGATCTCCGACGTTGAAACTTTCGTCTCTCCGATGAAGATCAGCATAACTCTTTTGTCGTTCTTGTGCGGTCTGTATTCGTTGTCGGATCATTTGGATCTTTTCGGTCGTCAAGCGTACCAACTCGGGTCCCAACAATTTTGCTTCTCTTACCTCATTCCAATATATTGGAGAGCGACACTTCCTTCCATACAATGTCTCGAATGGAGCCATGCCTATGCTTGCTTGGTAACTGTTGTTGTAAGAAAATTCCACCGACGGCAAGTACTTATCCCAACTTCCTTTGAAGTCTAATACACAAAGTCTCAAAAGATCTTCGAGGGTCTGGATCGTCCTTTCCGATTGTCCGTCCGTTTGAGGATGATATGCAGAACTAAAACGTAGTTCAGTGCCCATAGCTTTTTGTAGACTGATCCAAAAGCGTGAAGTGAATCTAGGATCTCGATCAGAAACTATGGAAACTGGCATGCCATGCAATCTCACGATCTCATTTATGTACATACCGGCAAGACGTTCAAGTGAAAAGTTTTCTCGTATAGGCAAGAAATGAGCAGATTTGGTCAATCTATCTACGATCACCCAAATTGCATCTAAGCCTTGAGAAACTTTTGGAAGACCCGTCACGAAGTCCATATTGATGTGTTCCCACTTCCATTCGGGAACTTCAAGTGATTGTAATGGACCTTTAGGAACTTGATGCTCTGCCTTGACACGTTGACAAGTTAGGCACCTTGAGATAAACTCCGCAATCTCTCTTTTCATATTGTTCCACCAAAATGTATGTCGAAGATCTCGATACATCTTGGTACCTCCTGGGTGGATTGCAAACGGCGTGTTGTGTGCCTCCATCATGATTTTATGCTTTAATTCAGGATCGTTAGTGTGACGCCCCCAAATCTGGGCCCACACAGCCCAAACTTGAGTCGTCAAAATACTACAACAAAATTATTACAACAAAGCACAACGTACAACAATACAGTGTATAATAATACACAACTAAGTCTTCACTATTATTGCCACACTATTTTACAAAACATGAAGACTATGATAACTATTCCTCGGACCCTCACTCCATTCCCCGGCTAGACCCTGTTATGTTTTCATCTCCTGTTGAAAAACAATGGAACAAAAGAAAGGGTGAGCTCAAATAGCGCAGTAAAGAATATCATGACTAAGATAATGACGAATAAATTATCATTAGCCTTCAACAGTTGAGTTCTTGATAGAATACAATAGACTACAAGGTTTATATCAAAAACTGCAGTTAAATTCTTAAACAACGTTCAGATCAATAATAGCAGCGGAATGAGTAATCTATTAGAAGAATAATGCAGACTATAATGTCCACTCTCTTCTCTTTTTAGGAAAAACATCATCAACTTTTATCATCTGAAATATCATTAGTCAAGATAATACAAATTCACAGTTTCTGATCATAATCATGCACATCAACAGTTCATCCTTAACTTTCAATTTTGTTAATTTAACCACTTACTGTTTCAAAAAAAATATATATGAAGAAAAATTAAATTTTGTATTTCATAAAATTCGGGGTCTTACAGTTAGGAACACAGAGTCGAGAGTTGACTCGAAGTATTCCTTTCTCGTCGATTCTTGCTTCGGGAATGGCACCTTCTTGTACTTTCTTTATCATGTTTATCAGTTCCGGATCGGTAGCTTGAGCAGCTTTAATTTTATCGATTAAAGTTGGTTCTACTCGCACGTGAGCAATCTTCGAGTGGGTCCCTGGTGTCTTTAGCTCTATCTCCATCTTTTGCAAGTCGTACAAAATACACTTTTGTGTTGTCAGCAGTGCACTTGTACTTGCATAAGATTTTCTGCTCAAAGCGTCAGCTACAACGTTCGCCTTTCCCGGGTGATACTGGATTGTGTGGTCATAATCCTTTAACAGTTCAAGCCAACGTCGTTGTCGCATGTTGAGTTCCTTCTGGGTGAAGAAATACTTGAGACTTTTATGATCCGTATAGATATCCACTTTTTCTCCGTACAAGTAGTGTCTCCAGATCTTCAACGCGAAAACGACTGCTGCCAACTCTAGATCATGAGTAGGATAATTTTTCTCATAATCTTTGAGTTGTCGAGAGGCGTAGGCTATAACCTTTCCATGTTGCATAAGGACACAGCCTAGACCTTTGCCAGAAGCATCGCTGTAGATAACAAATTCTCCTGATCCTGATGGTATGGTCAGAACAGGAGCTGAAACAAGTCTCCTCTTGAGTTCTTGAAAACTCCTCTCGCATTCCTCGCTCCATATGAATTTTGTGCTTTTCCGAGTAAGCTGCGTTAATGGAGTGACGATTCGAGAAAATCCTTCTACGAATCTCCGATAATAACCAGCTAGACCCAGAAAACTTCGGACTTCGGTTACTGTTTTGGGTTGTTCCCAATTTAGTACCGTTTCAATCTTCGCAGGATCGACTGATATTCCTTGACTAGAAATCACATGCCCAAGAAACGCGACCTCCTCAAGCCAGAACTCACATTTCTTCAACTTGGCATATAATTTGTTTTCACGGAGCTTTTGTAGTATCAATCTCAGGTGTTGTTCATGATCCTCGCGACTCTTGGAGTATATGAGGATGTCATCAATAAAGACAATCACAAAATGATCCAAATGTTCCTTGAATATCCGGTTCATCATGTCCATGAAAGCTGTAGGAGCATTAGTTAGTCCAAAAGGCATGACTAAGAACTCATAATGCCCATAACGAGTTCTGAAAGCAGTCTTTGGAATGTCCTCAGCTTTAACCTTTAACTGATGATATCCAGAACGGAGATCAATCTTTGAGAAATGTTGAGCGCCTTGCAATTGATCAAACATGTCATCAATCCGAGGTAACGGGTACCTGTTCTTGATGGTGACATGGTTCAATTCTCGGTAGTCAATGCACAATCTCATACTCCCGTCTTTCTTCTTCACAAATAGAACAGGAGCACCCCAAGGTGATGCACTCGGACGAATGAAACCGGTATCCAACAATTCATGTAGTTGGACTTTTAACTCTTGAAGTTCAATGGGAGCCATTCGGTAGGGAGCTTTGGAAATGGGCTTGGTACCGGGTTCAAGATCAATATAAAAATCAATTTCACGGTTTGGGGGTAAGCCAGGAAGTTCTTCAGGAAAAACGTCAGGAAACTCATTAACAATGGGAATATCATTCAAGTTTGACGTATTTTTGTTCAAATCAGTGACATGAGCTAAAAAGGCTTGACATCCGTTTTTCAATAAACGAATGGCTTTATGGCTAGAAATAACAGTTATAGATTTCAATGGTTTAGTTGCTTGAATTTGCATGACAGGTTGATTAGGAATATGAAAACTAATAATCTTATGAAAACAATCAATTTTAGCATGATGGGTAGTCAACCAATCAATTCCTAAAATCACATCAAATTCACGCATCTCCAAAGAAATAAGGTCAACAGATAATGTGAGGTTGTTGATTTGAACTAGGCAAGATTTATAGACAGTAGATGTAATGGTCATTTCTCCTAATGGGGTTTCAACTGATAAGTCAAAGTCCAAATTTTCAGGAGTTAAGTTTAAACGCTGAGCACATGCAGGTGAGATAAAAGAATGGGTAGAGCCAGTATCTAACAAAGCGTAGACTTCACGAGAATTTATGAATAGCTTACCGGTTATCACCTCGTTCGAGTTTCGCGCCATTTGGGATGTCACAACAAAAGCTCTCCCTTGAACTACAGATTTTCCCTTATCCGCGCTAGCTTTTGGTATCATCATTGCAGCTGGACTTGATTTTGTGGCAGGACAAAACCGCGCAAGATGACCCTCTTTCCCACAACTGTAGCACTTTTTGGACTGCAGTGTACAGTTTGGGCTGATGTGACCTTCCTGACCACACCTATAGCATCTCACTGGTGGTCGATCTTCTCCCCTTGAAACTGGGGTCGGTGCTGGTGTTGGTACTGGTGCTGGTGCCCTTCCATAATTATTATGGAATCTCTTTCTTTTGAAATTGTTCCCACTAGATTCTCCTCTTCTGTTATTTGGTATGGAATTACCACCGAAATGTTGGTTACCTCCTCGATGGTTCTCGTTCCTGTGGTTGTTGTCACTCCTTTCTCTATGTTGATCATTAACTCTTGGCTGCAATGTTTCATCTGTTTGCTCCACCCTTTGAGCCCTATCTACAACATCTGAATACAAACTAAATTTATGAGAGCTAAGTTGTTGACGAATTTTGAATCTCAAACCTCTTAGGAACATCCGACTCATTCGTGCTTCGTCATCCACAAGATGGGTGGCAAAGCGAGATAACTCGGCAAACTTGGCTTCATATTGGGAGACTGTCATGTTTCCCTGCTCCAGCTTAATGAATTCCACCTCTTTCATATGGCGGATGCTTTCTGGGAAATACTTCTCGTTAAACAGTTCTTCGAATTCTGTCCAAGACATTTCGAGTGCTGAAGGTTGGATACGTTTTACCGCTTCCCACCAATGGTCCGCCTCACCTCGTAACATAAAAGTGGCAAATGGCACCTTCTGATCATCAGCGCATTGTAAGACATCAAGTATTTTTGTCGTCTGCTTTAGCCATGCCTCCGCTTTGAGTGGGTCAGGCTTCCCGTGGAATTCAGGTGGTCCTAATTCTTTAAATTGCTTAACAGTGACCATCCTCAAATTGCCAGCGTTTCTACCGTTATTATTGACTGGATTTCCTCTTCCTTGATTCTGTATGAACTGCATGAAATTCCTAAAGAATCCATCGTTCATCATGTTATCAGGAACATTATTTCCTGAGTTGGCAGGAGGATTGTTTGGGGCCTCTTGATTCTCGGCTACATTTGCTTCAGGCATTCCATAGTTAACCTCTTGATTTCCAAATGTCATACTAAACTGTGGTCACAAAATAAATGTTAGTTCAAATAAACTGACTCATCACTTCATGTTCCTACATTCAAATCGACTCATTAGATAATAAAATCTATTTTAGGTAGGACACACTAGTGACTGATTCTATTCGTCTCTCCCTTCCTAGTTCTACCCCAGATCGCCATTAAAGACCATATCCCTAAGCTCTGATGCCAACTGTGACGCCCCCAAATCTGGGCCCACACAGCCCAAACTTGAGTCGTCAAAATACAACAACAAAATTATTACAACAAAGCACAACGTACAACAATACAGTGTATAATAATACACAACTAAGTCTTCACTATTATTGCCACACTATTTTACAAAACGTGAAGACTATGATAACTATTATTCGGACCCTCACTCCATTCCCCGGCTAGACCCTGTTATGTTTTCATCTCCTGTTGAAAAACAATGGAACAAAAGAAAGGGTGAGCTCAAATAGCCCAGTAAGAAATATCATGACTAAGATAATGACGAATAAATTATCATTAGTCTTCAACAGTTGAGTTCTTGATAGAATACAATAGACTACAAGGTTTATATCAAAAACTGCAGTTAAATTCTTAAACAACGTTCAGATCAATAATAGCAGCGGAATGAGTAATCTATTAGAAGAATAATGCAGACTATAATGTCCACTCTCTTCTCTTTTTAGGAAAAACATCATCAACTTTTATCATCTGAAATATCATTAGTCAAGATAATATAAATTCACAGTTCCTGATCATAATCATGCACATCAACAGTTCATCTTTGCACTACGGGCCAAAGATATTCAATATAGCACCAACGGTCATGATTATACCAGATTCAGCCTTTGGTCATAATCATACCAAACAACAGTTCATCTTTGCACTACGGGCCAAAGACATTCAATATAACACCAACGGTCATGATTATACCAGATTCAGCCTTTGGTCATAATCATACCAAACAACAGTTCATCTTTGCACTACGGGCCAAAGAGAACATTCACCACGTGCCATAAAAGACACCGAACAGATGTATCGCCTTTAACCTATTATATCGCCTTTAACCTATCATCTGTTCAACAAATATATCACATCTGTGCCCCCGGCCACAGATATTCACAACAGCTTGATTTTTGGATGATTAGAATGATATAAATGATGAACAGAAGAAATAGGATAACAATAAGTATCGGAAGTTTACTTTGTACAGATTCAAATAATGTCCAAATTGTCAACATGATGTGGAGTGAAATTTAAAAATGATATTCAAGATCCACAGTTCAGAATAACGGTTACAATTCAATAGAAAGGTTCACGTAAATAGGAAGGTTCAGTTGAAATAATGAAGTTCAACTATTATGGAACATATAATATTTTCAGGAATTATAGAAGCAATAGTTCCATAATAAATTTCGATTTAGGAGTATGAAAGAAAATAATATCCCTTACCGTAGCAGGTTTGATTAACAAAAGGTGAAGGAAATTAATACAAAGGGTTATTCACCAACAGGCGGCAATCCGCTCCGTAAGGTTATTCCCACAATTTAATAGAATTTGAGTACAAAGAGTTATTCACCAAACAGGCGGCAATCCGCTCCGTAAGGTTATTCCCACAATTTAATAGAATTTGAGTACAAAGAGTTATTCACCAAACAGGCGGCAATCCGCTCCGTAAGGTTATTCTCAGAGATTAATAATGAATGAATACGAAAGGTTATTCACCAACAGGCGGCAATCCGCTCCGTAAGGTTATTCCCACAATTTAATACATGGAAATAAAAGGCACGTCTTATGAGTAAGGAAGAAACAATATTATTATCGAGAATCAAATAATGATAATCTCTTACCATAGTACGTTTGAATAATGGAAGATGAAAAAGATGGTATCCCTTACTATAGTAAGTTTGAACAATAGAATATGAAAGAAGATGATATTCCTTACCATAGTACGTTTTAATAATAGAAGATGAAAAAGATGGTATCCCTTACCTCAACACGTGACTGGATATTGATTTAAATGAGGTTGATTAACTTGAACAGTACACGTATACTTATAGATCTTCACAAATACTCAAGATGACTTAAGCACACTTAGAGAGAACTTTCACAAGAAGTATTTAGAGAGAGAAAGAAAGAACAAGTAAGGAAGTTTATCAAAAATCCTTAAGTTAAGGCTTCTATTTATAGCCAAAAATCTTATCATTCATTTAATCTAAACCATTCATTTAAAGATCATCTTTTAATCTACACCATCCATTTCAAATATTATATTATCTTTAATCTACACCATTCATTTCATATCACCTAATAATCACCTAACTTTATATTATAAACAAATCAATTTAATTATTCAACAATAATTCACACTTTAATCTATACCATTCATTTCATATCACCTAATAATCACCTAACTTTATATTATAAACAAATCAATTCAATTATTCAACAATAATTCACACTTTAATCTACACCATTCATTTCATATCACCTAATAATCACCTAACTTTATATTATAAACAAATAACTTTATCAATTCAATTATTATGACTAATTGTTATAAATACAGTATAGTTAGCTCTTAGATATCAAGTCAATAAATTAATGAAATACAACTGTTTAAATAACATCATAATAGAGATAACAATAATGTAAAATAAAGCATACGTTACTGTGTAATGACAATTATTGATTCAATAATGTGAATTACTGTGCATATTTTACTGTGACAATTATTAGATTCAATAATTTTAAAAACAGTGCAACAACAATTATTGACTCAATGATATAAAATACAGTGTAATGACAATTATTAAATCAATAATGCAAAATACTGTGTAACAACAATTATTGAATTGATAATATAAAATATTATGCAGTGACAATTATCGATGAAATGATGCGTAACAGTTACGGTGTCAATTATCAGACCAATAATATGAGACACTATGCAATACCGTGTGTTACTGTAGAGTACCGAGTGCTACAGAAAATACCAATAACTACCGTATGCTACTATTCTTTTATCACCGGTATTTTAACAGTTCCGTTGACTATTTTTATTTAAAAAGGTTATTTCTGTCGTTTTCTATATCCGACAAATATTCCGTTGTGGGGTCCACCAATAATTTGTTATTTCGGCGCCGTCGGACCAAACGAATATTCCCCGACAAAGCGAATATTGTCCGACAAAATAAAATTTGCACATAACATCCTTAACTTTTAACTTTATCGATTTAACCACTTATTGTTTCAAAAAATATATATATGAAGAAAAATTAAATTTTGTATTTCATAAAATTCGGGGTCTTACAACCTCCCCTCCTTATGAAATTTCGTCCCCGAAATTGACGTACCTGACATATCGAAGAGGTAAGGATACTTAGATTTCATCTCAGATTCTAGCTCCCAGGTCATTTCCTCAGTATCTTGGTTTCTCCATAAAACCTTAACTTGAGGTATAACCTTTGAGCGTAGGATCTGCTCCTTCTTATCCAGGATCTTAACAGGTACCTCCTCGTATGTTAAATCCTCTGCTATAACGTCTGGTTCTAACTCAATGACGTGGTTTGGGTCCTTCACATATTTACGTAACATAGATATGTGAAAAACGTTATGGATGCGAGACATACTTGGTGGTAGGGCTAGTCTGTAGGCTACGGTTCCTATTCGATCGAGGATTTCAAATGGGCCAATAAATCGAGGGTTGAGCTTTCCTCTCTTTCCGAATCTCGTAACCCCTTTCCATGGAGAAACACGTAAGAATACATGATCTCCGACGTTGAAACTTTCGTCTCTCCGATGAAGATCAGCATAACTCTTTTGTCGTTCTTGTGCGGTCTGTATTCGTTGTCGGATCATTTGGATCTTTTCGGTCGTCAAGTGTACCAACTCGGGTCCCAACAATTTTGCTTCTCCTACCTCATTCCAACATATTGGAGAGCGACACTTCCTTCCATACAATGCCTCGAATGGAGCCATGCCTATGCTTGCTTGGTAACTGTTGTTGTAAGAAAATTCCACCAACGGCAAGTACTTATCCCAACTTCCTTTGAAGTCTAATACACAAAGTCTCAAAAGATCTTCGAGGGTCTGGATCGTCCTTTCCGATTGTCCGTCCGTTTGAGGATGGTATGCAGAACTAAAACGTAGTTCAGTGCCCATAGCTTTTTGTAGACTGATCCAAAAGCGTGAAGTGAATCTAGGATCTCGATCAGAAACTATGGAAACTGGCATGCCATGCAATCTCACGATCTCATTTATGTACATACCGGCAAGACGTTCAAGTGAAAAGTTTTCTCGTATAGGCAAGAAATGAGCAGATTTGGTCAATCTATCTACGATCACCCAAATTGCATCTAAGCCTTGAGAAACTTTTGGAAGACCCGTCACGAAGTCCATATTGATGTGTTCCCACTTCCATTCGGGAACTTCAAGTGATTGTAATGGACCTTTAGGAACTTGATGCTCTGCCTTGACACGTTGACAAGTTAGGCACCTTGAGATAAACTCCGCAATCTCTCTTTTCATATTGTTCCACCAAAATGTATGTCGAAGATCTCGATACATCTTGGTACCTCCTGGGTGGATTGCAAACGGCGTGTTGTGTGCCTCCATCATGATTTTATGCTTTAATTCAGGATCGTTAGGAACACAGAGTCGAGAGTTGACTCGAAGTATTCCTTTCTCATCGATTCTTGCTTCGGGAATGGCACCTTCTTGTACTTTCTTTATCATGTTTATCAGTTCCGGATCGGTAGCTTGAGCAGCTTTAATTTTATCGATTAAAGTTGGTTCTACTCGCACGTGAGCAATCTTCAAGTGGGTCCCTGGTGTCTTTAGCTCTATCTCCATCTTTTGCAAGTCGTACAAAATACACTTTTGTGTTGTCAGCAGTGCACTTGTACTTGCATAAGATTTTCTGCTCAAAGCGTCAGCTACAACGTTCGCCTTTCCCGGGTGATACTGGATTGTGTGGTCATAATCCTTTAACAGCTCAAGCCAACGTCGTTGTCGCATGTTGAGTTCCTTCTGGGTGAAGAAATACTTGAGACTTTTATGATCCGTATAGATATCCACTTTTTCTCCGTACAAGTAGTGTCTCCAGATCTTCAACGCGAAAACGACTGCTGCCAACTCTAGATCATGAGTAGGATAATTTTTCTCATAATCTTTGAGTTGTCGAGAGGCGTAGGCTATAACCTTTCCATGTTGCATAAGGACACAGCCTAGACCTTTGCCAGAAGCATCGCTGTAGATAACAAATTCTCCTGATCCTGATGGTATGGTCAGAACAGGAGCTGAAACCAGTCTCTTCTTGAGTTCTTGGAAACTTTTCTGGCATTCCTCGCTCCATATGAATTTTGTGCTTTTCCGAGTAAGCTGTGTTAATGGAGTGGCGATTCGAGAAAATCCTTCTACGAATCTCCGATAATAACCAGCTAGACCCAGAAAACTTCGGACTTCGGTTACTGTTTTGGGTTGTTCCCAATTTAGTACCGTTTCAATCTTCGCAGGATCGACTGATATTCCTTGACTAGAAATCACATGCCCAAGAAACGCGACCTCCTCAAGCCAGAACTCACATTTCTTCAACTTGGCATATAATTTATTTTCACGGAGCTTTTGTAGTATCAATCTCAGGTGTTGTTCATGATCCTCGCGACTCTTGGAGTATATGAGGATGTCATCAATAAAGACAACCACAAAATGATCCAAATGTTCCTTGAATATCCGGTTCATCATGTCCATGAAAGCTGCAGGAGCATTAGTTAGTCCAAAAGGCATGACTAAGAACTCATAATGCCCATAACGAGTTCTGAAAGCAGTCTTTGGAATGTCCTCAGCTTTAACCTTTAACTGATGATATCCAGAACGGAGATCAATCTTTGAGAAATGTTGAGCGCCTTGCAATTGATCAAACATGTCATCAATCCGAGGTAACGGGTACCTGTTCTTGATGGTGACATGGTTCAATTCTCGGTAGTCAATGCACAATCTCATACTCCCGTCTTTCTTCTTCACAAATAGAACAGGAGCACCCCAAGGTGATGCACTCGAACGAATGAAACCGGTATCCAACAATTCCTGTAGTTGGACTTTTAACTCTTGAAGTTCAATGAGAGCCATTCGGTAGGGAGCTTTGGAAATGGGCTTGGTACCGGGTTCAAGATCAATATAAAAATCAATTTCACGGTTTGGGGGTAAGCCAGGAAGTTCTTCAGGAAAAACGTCAGGAAACTCATTAACAATGGGAATATCATTCAAGTTTGACGTATTTTTGTTCAAATCAGTGACATGAGCTAAAAAGGCTTGACATCCGTTTTTCAATAAACGAATGGCTTTATGGCTAGAAATAACAGTTATAGATTTCAATGGTTTAGTTGCTTGAATTTGCATGACAGGTTGATTAGGAATATGAAAACTAATAATCTTATGAAAACAATCAATTTTAGCATGATGGGTAGTCAACCAATCAATTCCTAAAATCACATCAAATTCACGCATCTCCAAAGAAATAAGGTCAACAGATAATGTGAGGTTGTTGATTTGAACTAGGCAAGATTTATAGACAGTAGATGTAATGGTCATTTCTCCTAATGGGGTTTCAACTGATAAGTCAAAGTCCAAATTTTCAGGAGTTAAGTTTAAACGCTGAGCACATGCAGGTGAGATAAAAGAATGGGTAGAGCCAGTATCTAACAAAGCGTAGACTTCACGAGAATTTATGAATAGCTTACCGGTTATCACCTCGTTCGAGTTTCGCGCCATTTGGGATGTCACAACAAAAGCTCTCCCTTGAACTACAGATTTTCCCTTATCCGCGCTAGCTTTTGGTATCATCATTGCAGCTGGACTTGATTTTGTGGCAGGACAAAACCGCGCAAGATGACCCTCTTTCCCACAACTGTAGCACTTTTTGGACTGCAGTGTACAGTTTGGGCTGATGTGACCTTCCTGACCACACCTATCGCATCTCACTGGTGGTCGATCTTCTCCCCTTGAAACTGGGGTCGGTGCTGGTGTTGGTACTGGTGCTGGTGCCCTTCCATAATTATTATGGAATCTCTTTCTTTTGAAATTGTTCCCACTAGATTCTCCTCTTCTGTTATTTGGTATGGAATTACCACCGAAATGTTGGTTACCTCCTCGATGGTTCTCGTTCCTGTGGTTGTTGTCACTCCTTTCTCTATGTTGATCATTAACTCTTGGCTGCAATGTTTCATCTGTTTGCTCCACCCTTTGAGCCCTATCTACAACATCTGAATACAAACTAAATTTATGAGAGCTAAGTTGTTGACGAATTTTGAATCTCAAACCTCTTAGGAACATCCGACTCATTCGTGCTTCGTCATCCACAAGATGGGTGGCAAAGCGAGATAACTCGGCAAACTTGGCTTCATATTGGGAGACTGTCATGTTTCCCTGCTCCAGCTTAATGAATTCCACCTCTTTCATATGGCGGATGCTTTCTGGGAAATACTTCTCGTTAAACAGTTCTTCGAATTCTGTCCAAGACATTTCGAGTGCTGAAGGTTGGATACGTTTTACCGCTTCCCACCAATGGTCCGCCTCACCTCGTAACATAAAAGTGGCAAATGGCACCTTCTGATCATCAGCGCATTGTAAGACATCAAGTATTTTTGTCGTCTGCTTTAGCCATGCCTCCGCTTTGAGTGGGTCAGGCTTCCCGTGGAATTCAGGTGGTCCTAATTCTTTAAATTGCTTAACAGTGACCATCCTCAAATTGCCAGCGTTTCTACCGTTATTATTGACTGGATTTCCTCTTCCTTGATTCTGTATGAACTGCATGAAATTCCTAAAGAATCCATCGTTCATCATGTTATCAGGAACATTATTTCCTGAGTTGGCAGGAGGATTGTTTGGGGCCTCTTGATTCTCGGCTACATTTGCTTCAGGCATTCCATAGTTAACCTCTTGATTTCCAGATGTCATACTAAACTGTGGTCACAAAATAAATGTTAGTTCAAATAAACTGACTCATCACTTCATGTTCCTACATTCAAATCGACTCATTAGATAATAAAATCTATTTTAGGTAGGACACACTAGTGACTGATTCTATTCGTCTCTCCCCTCCTAGTTCTACCCCAGATCGCCATTAAAGACCATATCCCTAAGCTCTGATGCCAACTGTGACGCCCCCAAATCTGGGCCCACACAGCCCAAACTTGAGTCGTCAAAATACAACAACAAAATTATTACAACAAAGCACAACGTACAACAATACAGTGTATAATAATACACAACTAAGTCTTCACTATTATTGCCACACTATTTTACAAAACGTGAAGACTATGATAACTATTATTCGGACCCTCACTCCATTCCCCGGCTAGACCCTGTTATGTTTTCATCTCCTGTTGAAAAACAATGGAACAAAAGAAAGGGTGAGCTCAAATAGCCCAGTAAGAAATATCATGACTAAGATAATGACGAATAAATTATCATTAGTCTTCAACAGTTGAGTTCTTGATAGAATACAATAGACTACAAGGTTTATATCAAAAACTGCAGTTAAATTCTTAAACAACGTTCAGATCAATAATAGCAGCGGAATGAGTAATCTATTAGAAGAATAATGCAGACTATAATGTCCACTCTGTTCTCTTTTTAGGAAAAACATCATCAACTTTTATCATCTGAAATATCATTAGTCAAGATAATATAAATTCACAGTTCCTGATCATAATCATGCACATCAACAGTTCATCTTTGCACTACGGGCCAAAGATATTCAATATAGCACCAACGGTCATGATTATACCAGATTCAGCCTTTGGTCATAATCATACCAAACAACAGTTCATCTTTGCACTACGGGCCAAAGACATTCAATATAACACCAACGGTCATGATTATACCAGATTCAGCCTTTGGTCATAATCATACCAAACAACAGTTCATCTTTGCACTACGGGCCAAAGAGAACATTCACCACGTGCCATAAAAGACACCGAACAGATGTATCGCCTTTAACCTATTATATCGCCTTTAACCTATCATCTGTTCAACAAATATATCACATCTGTGCCCCCGGCCACAGATATTCACAACAGCTTGATTTTTGGATGATTAGAATGATATAAATGATGAACAGAAGAAATAGGATAACAATAAGTATCGGAAGTTTACTTTGTACAGATTCAAATAATGTCCAAATTGTCAACATGATGTGGAGTGAAATTTAAAAATGATATTCAAGATCCACAGTTCAGAATAACGGTTACAATTCAATAGAAAGGTTCACGTAAATAGGAAGGTTCAGTTGAAATAATGAAGTTCAACTATTATGGAACATATAATATTTTCAGGAATTATAGAAGCAATAGTTCCATAATAAATTTCGATTTAGGAGTATGAAAGAAAATAATATCCCTTACCGTAGCAGGTTTGATTAACAAAAGGTGAAGGAAATTAATACAAAGGGTTATTCACCAACAGGCGGCAATCCGCTCCGTAAGGTTATTCCCACAATTTAATAGAATTTGAGTACAAAGAGTTATTCACCAAACAGGCGGCAATCCGCTCCGTAAGGTTATTCCCACAATTTAATAGAATTTGAGTACAAAGAGTTATTCACCAAACAGGCGGCAATCCGCTCCGTAAGGTTATTCTCAGAGATTAATAATGAATGAATACGAAAGGTTATTCACCAACAGGCGGCAATCCGCTCCGTAAGGTTATTCCCACAATTTAATACATGGAAATAAAAGGCACGTCTTATGAGTAAGGAAGAAACAATATTATTATCGAGAATCAAATAATGATAATCCCTTACCATAGTACGTTTGAATAATGGAAGATGAAAAAGATGGTATCCCTTACTATAGTAAGTTTGAACAATAGAATATGAAAGAAGATGATATTCCTTACCATAGTACGTTTTAATAATAGAAGATGAAAAAGATGGTATCCCTTACCTCAACACGTGACTGGATATTGATTTAAATGAGGTTGATTAACTTGAACAGTACACGTATACTTATAGATCTTCACAAATACTCAAGATGACTTAAGCACACTTAGAGAGAACTTTCACAAGAAGTATTTAGAGAGAGAAAGAAAGAACAAGTAAGGAAGTTTATCAAAAATCCTTAAGTTAAGGCTTCTATTTATAGCCAAAAATCTTATCATTCATTTAATCTAAACCATTCATTTAAAGATCATCTTTTAATCTACACCATCCATTTCAAATATTATATTATCTTTAATCTACACCATTCATTTCATATCACCTAATAATCACCTAACTTTATATTATAAACAAATCAATTTAATTATTCAACAATAATTCACACTTTAATCTATACCATTCATTTCATATCACCTAATAATCACCTAACTTTATATTATAAACAAATCAATTCAATTATTCAACAATAATTCACACTTTAATCTACACCATTCATTTCATATCACCTAATAATCACCTAACTTTATATTATAAACAAATAACTTTATCAATTCAATTATTATGACTAATTGTTATAAATACAGTATAGTTAGCTCTTAGATATCAAGTCAATAAATTAATGAAATACAACTGTTTAAATAACATCATAATAGAGATAACAATAATGTAAAATAAAGCATACGTTACTGTGTAATGACAATTATTGATTCAATAATGTGAATTACTGTGCATATTTTACTGTGACAATTATTAGATTCAATAATTTTAAAAACAGTGCAACAACAATTATTGACTCAATGATATAAAATACAGTGTAATGACAATTATTAAATCAATAATGCAAAATACTGTGTAACAACAATTATTGAATTGATAATATAAAATATTATGCAGTGACAATTATCGATGAAATGATGCGTAACAGTTACGGTGTCAATTATCAGACCAATAATATGAGACACTATGCAATACCGTGTGTTACTGTAGAGTACCGAGTGCTACAGAAAATACCAATAACTACCGTATGCTACTATTCTTTTATCACCGGTATTTTAACAGTTCCGTTGACTATTTTTATTTAAAAAGGTTATTTCTGTCGTTTTCTATATCCGACAAATATTCCGTTGTGGGGTCCACCAATAATTTGTTATTTCGGCGCCGTCGGACCAAACGAATATTCCCCGACAAAGCGAATATTGTCCGACAAAATAAAATTTGCACATAACATCCTTAACTTTTAACTTTATCGATTTAACCACTTACTGTTTCAAAAAATATATATATGAAGAAAAATTAAATTTTGTATTTCATAAAATTCGGGGTCTTACATCCGTTTTTCAATAAACGAATGGCTTTATGGCTAGAAATAACAGTTATAGATTTCAATGGTTTAGTTGCTTGAATTTGCATGACAGGTTGATTAGGAATATGAAAACTAATAATCTTATGAAAACAATCAATTTTAGCATGATGGGTAGTCAACCAATCAATTCCTAAAATCACATCAAATTCATGCATCTCCAAAGAAATAAGGTCAACAGGTAATGTGAGGTTGTTGATTTGAACTAGGCAAGATTTATAGACAGTAGATGTAATGGTCATTTCTCCTAATGGGGTTTCAACTGATAAGTCAAAGTCCAAATTTTCAGGAGTTAAGTTTAAACGCTAAGCACATGCAGGTGAGATAAAAGAATGGGTAGAGCCAGTATCTAACAAAGCGTAGACTTCACGAGAATTTATGAATAGCTTACCGGTTATCACCTCGTTCGAGTTTCGCGCCATTTGGGATGTCACAACAAAAGCTCTCCCTTGAACTACAGATTTTCCCTTATCCGCGCTAGCTTTTGGTATCATCATTGCAGCTGGACTTGATTTTGTGGCAGGACAAAACCGCGCAAGATGACCCTCTTTCCCACAACTGTAGCACTTTATGGACTGCAGTGTACAGTTTGGGCTGATGTGACCTTCCTGACCACACCTATAGCATCTCACTGGTGGTCGATCTTCTCCCCTTGAAACTGGGGTCGGTGCTGGTGTTGGTACTGGTGCTGGTGCCCTTCCATAATTATTATGGAATCTCTTTCTTTTGAAATTGTTCCCACTAGATTCTCCTCTTCTGTTATTTGGTATGGAATTACCACCGAAGTGTTGGTTACCTCCTCGATGGTTCTCGTTCCTGTGGTTGTTGTCACTCCTTTCTCTATGCTGATCATTAACTCTTGGCTGCAATGTTTCATCTGTTTGCTCCACCCTTTGAGCCCTATCTACAACATCTGAATACAAACTAAATTTATGAGAGCTAAGTTGTTGACGAATTTTGAATCTCAAACCTCTTAGGAACATCCGACTCATTCGTGCTTCGTCATCCACAAGATGGGTGGCAAAGCGAGATAACTCGGCAAACTTGGCTTCATATTGGGAGACTGTCATGTTTCCCTGCTCCAGCTTAATGAATTCCACCTCTTTCATATGGCGGATGCTTTCTGGGAAATACTTCTCGTTAAACAGTTCTTCGAATTCTGTCCAAGACATTTCGAGTGCTGAAGGTTGGATACGTTTTACCGCTTCCCACCAATGGTCCGCCTCACCTCGTAACATAAAAGTGGCAAATGGCACCTTCTGATCATCAGCGCATTGTAAGACATCAAGTATTTTTGTCGTCTGCTTCAGCCATGCCTCCGCTTTGAGTGGGTCAGGCTTCCCGTGGAATTCAGGTGGTCCTAATTCTTTAAATTGCTTAACAGTGACCATCCTCAAATTGCCAGCGTTTCTACCGTTATTATTGACTGGATTTCCTCTTCCTTGATTCTGTATGAACTGCATGAAATTCCTAAAGAATCCATCGTTCATCATGTTATCAGGAACATTATTTCCTGAGTTGGCAGGAGGATTGTTTGGGGCCTCTTGATTCTCGGCTACATTTGCTTCAGGCATTCCATAGTTAACCTCTTGATTTCCAGATGCCATACTAAACTGTGGTCACAAAATAAATGTTAGTTCAAATAAACTGACTCATCACTTCATGTTCCTACATTCAAATCGACTCATTAGATAATAAAATCTATTTTAGGTAGGACACACTAGTGACTGATTCTATTCGTCTCTCCCCTCCTAGTTCTACCCCAGATCTCCATTAAAGACCATATCCCTAAGCTCTGATGCCAACTGTGACGCCCCCAAATCTGGGTCCACACAGCCCATACTTGAGTCGTCAAAAGACTACAACAAAATTATTACAACAAAGCACAACGTACAACAATACAGTGTATAATAATACACAACTAAGTCTTCACTATTATTGCCACACTATTTTACAAAACGTGAAAACTATGATAACTATTCCTCGGACCCTCACTCCATTCCCCGGCTAGACCCTGTTATGTTTTCATCTCCTGTTGAAAAACAATGGAACAAAAGAAAGGGTGAGCTCAAATAGCCCAGTAAAGAATATCATGACTAAGATAATGACGAATAAATTATCATTAGTCTTCAACAGTTGAGTTCTTGATAGAATACAATAGACTACAAGGTTTATATCAAAAACTGCAGTTAAATTCTTAAACAACGTTCAGATCAATAATAGCAGCGGAATGAGTAATCTATTAGAAGAATAATGCAGACTATAATGTCCACTCGGTTCTCTTTTTAGGAAAAACATCATCAACTTTTATCATCTGAAATATCATTAGTCAAGATAATACAAATTCACAGTTCCTGATCATAATCATGCAGATCAACAGTTCATCTTTGCACTACGGGCCAAAGACATTCAATATAACACCAACGGTCATGATTATACCAGATTCAGCCTTTGGTCATAATCATATCAAACAACAGTTCATCTTTGCACTACGGGCCAAAGAGAACATTCACCACGTGCCATAAAAGACACCGAACAGATGTATCGCCTTTAACCTATTATATCGCCTTTAACCTATCATCTGTTCAACAAATATATCACATCTGTGCCCCCGGCCACAGATATTCACAACAGCTTGATTTTTGGATGATTAGAATGATATAAATGATGAACAGAAGAAATAGGATAACAATAAGTATCGAAAGTTTACTTTGTACAGATTCAAATAATGTCCAAATTGTCAACATGATGTGGAGTGAAATTTAAAAATGATATTCAAGATCCACAGTTCAAAATAACGGTTACAATTCAATAGAAAGGTTCACGTAAATAGGAAGGTTCAGTTGAAATAATGAAGTTCAACTATTATGGAACATATAATATTTTCAGGAATTATAGAAGCAATAGTTCCATAATAAATTTCGATTTAGGAGTATGAAAGAAAATAATATCCCTTACCGCAGCAGGTTTGATTAACAAAAGGTGAAGGAAATTAATACAAAGGGTTATTCACCAACAGGCGGCAATCCGCTCCGTAAGGTTATTCCCACAATTTAATAGAATTTGAGTACAAAGAGTTATTCACCAAACAGGCGGCAATCCGCTCCGTAAGGTTATTCCCACAATTTAATAGAATTTGAGTACAAAGAGTTATTCACCAAACAGGCGGCAATCCGCTCCGTAAGGTTATTCCCACAATTTAATAGAATTTGAGTACAAAGAGTTATTCACCAAACAGGCGGCAATCCGCTCCGTAAGGTTATTCTCAGAGATTAATAATGAATGAATACGAAAGGTTATTCACCAACAGGCGGCAATCCGCTCCGTAAGGTTATTCCCACAATTTAATACATGGAAATAAAAGGCACGTCTTATGAGTAAGGAAGAAACAATATTATTATCGAGAATCAAATAATGATAATCCCTTACCATAGTATGTTTGAATAATGGAAGATGAAAAAGATGGTATCCCTTACCTCAACACGTGACTGGATATTGATTTAAATGAGGTTGATTAACTTGAACAGTACACGTATACTTATAGATCTTCACAAATACTCAAGATGACTTAAGCACACTTAGAGAGAACTTTCACAAGAAGTATTTAGAGAGAGAAAGAAAGAACAAGTAAGGAAGTTTATGAAAAATCCTTAAGTTAAGGCTTCTATTTATAGCCAAAAATCTTATCATTCATTTAATCTAAACCATTCATTTAAAGATCATCTTTTAATCTACACCATCCATTTCAAATATTATATTATCTTTAATCTACACCATTCATTTCATATGTAAGACCCCGAATTTTATGAAATACAAAATTTAATTTTTCTTCATATATATTTTTTTTGAAACAGTAAGTGGTTAAATTAACAAAATTGAAAGTTAAGGATGTTATGTGCAAATTTTATTTTGTCGGACAATATTCGCTTTGTCGGGGAATATTCGTTTGGTCGGGGAATATTCGTGCCGTACGACGGCGCCGAAATAATAAATTATTGGTGGACCCCACAACGGAATATTTGTCGGATATAGAAAACGACAGAAGTAACCTTTTTAAATAAAAATAGTCAACGGAACTGTTAAAATACCGGTGATAAAAGAATAGTAGCATACGGTAGTTTATGGTATTTTCTGTAGCACACGGTACTCTACAGTAACACACGGTATTGCATAGTGTCTCATATTATTGGTCTGATAATTGACACCATAACTGTTACGCATCATTTCATCGATAATTGTCACTGCATAATATTTTATATTATCAATTCAATAATTGTTGTTACACAGTATTTTGCATTATTGATTTAATAATTGTCATTACACTGTATTTTATATCATTGAGTCAATAATTGTTGTTGCACTGTTTTTTAAAATTATTGAACCTAATAATTGTCACAGTAACATATGCACAGTAATTCACATTATTGAATCAATAATTGTCATTACACAGTAACGTATGCTTTATTTTACATTATTGTTATCTCTATTATGATTTTATTTAAACAGTTGTATTTCATTAATTTATTGACTTGATATCTAAGAGCTAACTATACTGTATTTATAACAATTAGTCATAATAATTGAATTGATAAAGTTATTTGTTTATAATATAAAGTTAGGTGATTATTAGGTGATATGAAATGAATGGTGTAGATTAAAGTGTGAATTATTGTTGAATAATTGAATTGATTTGTTTATAATATAAAGTTAGGTGATTATTAGGTGATATGAAATGAATGGTGTAGATTAAAGTGTGAATTATTGTTGAATAATTAAATTGATTTGTTTATAATATAAAGTTAGGTGATTATTAGGTGATATGAAATGAATGGTGTAGATTAAAGATAATATAATATTTGAAATGGATGGTGTAGATTAAAAGGTGATCTTTAAATGAATGGTTTAGATTAAATGAATGATAAGATTTTTGGCTATAAATAGAAGCATTAACTTAAGGATTTTTCATAAACTTCCTTACTTGTTCTTTCTTTCTCTCTCTAAATACTTCTTGTGAAAGTTCTCTCTAAGTGTGCTTAAGTCATCTTGAGTATTTGTGAAGATCTATAAGTATACGTGTACTGTTCAAGTTAATCAACCTCATTTAAATCAATATCCAGTCACGTGTTACGGTAAGGGATACCATCTTTTTCATCTTCCATTATTCAAACATACTATGATAAGGGATTATCATTATTTGATTCTCGATAATAATATTGTTTCTTCCTTACTCATAAGACGTGCCTTTTATTTCCATGTATTAAATTGTGGGAATAACCTTACGGAGCGGATTGCCGCCTGTTGGTGAATAACCTTTCGTATTCATTTATTATTAATCTCTGAGAATAACCTTACGGAGCGGATTGCCGCCTGTTTGGTGAATAACTCTTTGTACTCAAATTATATTAAATTGTGGGAATAACCTTACGGAGCGGATTGCCGCCTGTTGGTGAATAACCCTTTGTATTAATTTCCTTCACCTTTTGTTAATCAAACCTGCTACGGTAAGGGATATTATTTTCTTTCATACTCCTAAATCGAAATTTATTATGGAACTATTGCTTCTATAATTCCTGAAAATATTATATGTTCCATAATAGTTGAACTTCATTATTTCAACTGAACCTTCCTATTTACGTGAACCTTTCTATTGAATTGTAACCGTTATTCTGAACTGTGGATCTTGAATTTCACTCCACATCATGTTGACAATTTGGACATTATTTGAATCTGTACAAAGTAAACTTCCGATACTTATTGTTATCCTATTTCTTCTGTTCATCATTTATATCATTCTAATCATCCAAAAATCAAGCTGTTGTGAATATCTGTGGCCGGGGGCACAGATGTGATATATTTGTTGAACAGATGATAGGTTAAAGGCGATATAATAGGTTAAAGGCGATACATCTGTTCGGTGTCTTTTATGGCACGTGGTGAATGTTCTCTTTGGCCCGTAGTGCAAAGATGAACTGTTGTTTGGTATGATTATGACCAAAGGCTGAATCTGGTATAATCATGACCGTTGGTGCTATATTGAATATCTTTGGCCCGTAGTACAAAGATGAACTGTTGATGTGCATGATTATGATCAGGAACTGTGAATTTGTATTATCTTGACTAATGATATTTCAGATGATAAAAGTTGATGATGTTTTTCCTAAAAAGAGAACCGAGTGGACATTATAGTCTGCATTATTCTTCTAATAGATTACTCATTCCGCTGCTATTATTGATCTGAACGTTGTTTAAGAATTTAACTGCAGTTTTTGATATAAACCTTGTAGTCTATTGTATTCTATCAAGAACTCAACTGTTGAAGACTAATGATAATTTATTCGTCATTATCTTAGTCATGATATTCTTTACTGGGCTATTTGAGCTCACCCTTTCTTTTGTTCCATTGTTTTTCAACAGGAGATGAAAACATAACAGGGTCTAGCCGGGGAATGGAGTGAGGGTCCGAGGAATAGTTATCATAGTCTTCACGTTTTGTAAAATAGTGTGGCAATAATAGTGAAGACTTAGTTGTGTATTATTATACACTGTATTGTTGTACGTTGTGCTTTGTTGTAATAATTTTGTTGTAGTCTTTTGACGACTCAAGTTTGGGCTGTGTGGGCCCAGATTTGGGGGCTTTACAGTTGGCATCAGAGTTTAGGGATATGATCTTTAATGGAGATCTCGGGTTAGAACTAGGAGGGGAGAGACGAATAGAATCAGTCACTAGTGTGTCCTACCTAAAATAGATTTTATTATCTAATGAGTCGATTTGAATGTAGGAACATGAAGTGATGAGTCAGTTTATTTGAACTAACATTTATTTTGTGACCACAGTTTAGTATGGCATCTGGAAATCAAGAGGTTAACTATGGAATGCCTGAAGCAAATGTAGCCGAGAATCAAGAGGCCCCAAACAATCCTCCTGCCAACTCAGGAAATAATGTTCCTGATAACATGATGAACGATGGATTCTTTAGGAATTTCATGCAGTTCATACAGAATCAAGGAAGAGGAAATCCAGTCAATAATAACGGTAGAAACGCTGGCAATTTGAGGATGGTCACTGTTAAGCAATTTAAAGAATTAGGACCACCTGAATTCCACGGGAAGCCTGACCCACTCAAAGCGGAGGCATGGCTGAAGCAAACGACAAAAATACTTGATGTCTTACAATGCGCTGATGATCAGAAGGTGCCATTTGCCACTTTTATGTTACGAGGTGAGGCGGACCATTGGTGGGAAGCGGTAAAACGTATCCAACCTTCAGCACTCGAAATGTCTTGGACAGAATTCGAAGAACTGTTTAACGAGAAGTATTTCCCAGAAAGCATCCGCCATATGAAAGAGGTGGAATTCATTAAGCTGGAGCAGTGAAACATGACAGTCTCCCAATATGAAGCCAAGTTTGCCGAGTTATCTCGCTTTGCCACCCATCTTGTGGATGACGAAGCACGAATGAGTCGGATGTTCCTAAGAGGTTTGAGATTCAAAATTCGTCAACAACTTAGCTCTCATAAATTTAGTTTGTATTCAGATGTTGTAGATAGGGCTCAAAGGGTGGAGCAAACAGATGAAACATTGCAGCCAAGAGTTAATGATCAGCATAGAGAAAGGAGTGACAACAACCACAGGAACGAGAACCATCGAGGAGGTAACCAACACTTCGGTGGTAATTCCATACCAAATAACAGAAGAGGAGAATCTAGTGGGAACAATTTCAAAAGAAAGAGATTCCATAATAATTATGGAAGGGCACCAGCACCAGTACCAACACCAGCACCGACCCCAATTTCAAGGGGAGAAGATCGACCACCAGTGAGATGCTATAGGTGTGGTCAGGAAGGTCACATCAGCCCAAACTGTACACTGCAGTCCAAAAAGTGCTACAGTTGTGGGAAAGAGGGTCATCTTGCGCGGTTCTGTCCTGCCACAAAATCAAGTCCAGCTGCAATGATGATACCAAAAGCTAGCGCAGATAAGGGAAAATCTGTAGTTCAAGGGAGAGCTTTTGTTGTGACATCCCAAATGGCGCGAAACTCGAACGAGGTGATAACCGGTAAGCTATTCATAAATTCTCGTGAAGTCTACGCTTTGTTAGATACTGGCTCTACCCATTCTTTTATCTCACCTGCATGTGCTCAGCGTTTAAACTTAACTCCTGAAAATTTGGACTTTGACTTATCAGTTGAAACCCCATTAGGAGAAATGACCATTACATCTACTGTCTATAAATCTTGCCTAGTTCAAATCAACAACCTCACATTACCTGTTGACCTTATTTCTTTGGAGATGCATGAATTTGATGTGATTTTAGGAATTGATTGGTTGACTACCCATCATGCTAAAATTGATTGTTTTCATAAGATTATTAGTTTTCATATTCCTAATCAACCTGTCATGCAAATTCAAGCAACTAAACCATTGAAATCTATAACTGTTATTTCTAGCCATAAAACCATTCGTTTATTGAAAAACGGATGTCAAGCCTTTTTAGCTCATGTCACTGATTTGAACAAAAATACGTCAAACTTAAATGATATTCCCATTGTGAATGAGTTTCCTGACGTTTTTCCTGAAGAACTTCCTGGCTTACCCCCAAACCGTGAAATTGATTTTTATATTGATCTTGAACCCGGTACCAAGCCCATTTCCAAAGCTCCCTACCGAATGGCTCCCATTGAACTTCAAGAGTTAAAAGTCCAACTACAGGAATTGTTGGATACCGGTTTCATTCGTCCGAGTGCATCACCTTGGGGTGCTCCTGTTCTTTTTGTGAAGAAGAAAGACGGGAGTATGAGATTGTGCATTGACTACCGAGAATTGAACCATGTCACCATCAAGAACAGGTACCCGTTACCTCGGATTGATGACATGTTTGATCAATTGCAAGGCGCTCAACATTTCTCAAAGATTGATCTCCGTTCTGGATATCATCAGTTAAAGGTTAAAGCTGAGGACATTCCAAAGACTGCTTTCAGAACTCGTTATGGGCATTATGAGTTCTTAGTCATGCCTTTTGGACTAACTAATGCTCCTGCAGCTTTCATGGACATGATGAACCGGATATTCAAGGAACATTTGGATCATTTTGTGGTTGTCTTTATTGATGACATCCTCATATACTCCAAGAGTCGCGAGGATCATGAACAACACCTGAGATTGATACTACAAAAGCTCCGTGAAAACAAATTATATGCCAAGTTGAAGAAATGTGAGTTCTGGCTTGAGGAGGTCGCGTTTCTTGGGCATGTGATTTCTAGTCAAGGAATATCAGTCGATCCTGCGAAGATTGAAACGGTACTAAATTGGGAACAACCCAAAACAGTAACCGAAATCCGAAGTTTTCTGGGTCTAGCTGGTTATTATCGGAGATTCGTAGAAGGATTTTCTCGAATCGCCACTCCATTAACGCAGCTTACTCGGAAAAGCACAAAATTCATATGGAGCGAGGAATGCGAGAAAAGTTTCCAAGAACTCAAGAAGAGACTGGTTTCAGCTCCTGTTCTGACCATACCATCAGGATCAGGAGAATTTGTTATCTACAGCGATGCTTCTGGCAAAGGTCTAGGCTGTGTCCTTATGCAACATGGAAAGGTTATAGCCTACGCCTCTCGACAACTCAAAGATTATGAGAAAAATTATCCTACTCATGATCTAGAGTTGGCAGCAGTCGTTTTCGCGTTGAAGATCTGGAGACACTACTTGTACGGAGAAAAAGTGGATATCTATACGGATCATAAAAGTCTCAAGTATTTCTTCACCCAGAAGGAACTCAACATGCGACAACGACGTTGGCTTGAGCTGTTAAAGGATTATGACCACACAATCCAGTATCACCCGGGAAAGGCGAACGTTGTAGCTGACGCTTTGAGCAGAAAATCTTATGCAAGTACAAGTGCACTGCTGACAACACAAAAGTGTATTTTGTACGACTTGCAAAAGATGGAGATAGAGCTAAAGACACCAGGGACCCGCTCGAAGATTGCTCACGTGCGAGTAGAACCAACTTTAATCGATAAAATTAAAGCTGCTCAAGCTACCGATCCGGAACTGATAAACATGATAAAGAAAGTACAAGAAGGTGCCATTCCCGAAGCAAGAATCGACGAGAAAGGAATACTTCGAGTCAACTCTCGACTCTGTGTTCCTAACGATCCTGAATTAAAGCATAAAATCATGATGGAGGCACACAACACGCCGTTTGCAATCCACCCAGGAGGTACCAAGATGTATCGAGATCTTCGACATACATTTTGGTGGAACAATATGAAAAGAGAGATTGCAGAGTTTATCTCAAGGTGCCTAACTTGTCAACGTGTCAAGGCAGAGCATCAAGTTCCTAAAGGTCCATTACAATCACTTGAAGTTCCCGAATGGAAGTGGGAACACATCAATATGGACTTCGTGACGGGTCTTCCAAAAGTTTCTCAAGGCTTAGATGCAATTTGGGTGATCGTAGATAGATTGACCAAATCTGCTCATTTCTTGCCTATACGAGAAAACTTTTCACTTGAACGTCTTGCCGGTATGTACATAAATGAGATCGTGAGATTGCATGGCATGCCAGTTTCCATAGTTTCTGATCGGGATCCTAGATTCACTTCACGCTTTTGGATCAGTCTACAAAAAGCTATGGGCACTGAACTACGTTTTAGTTCTGCATACCATCCTCAAACGGACGGACAATCGGAAAGGACGATCCAGACCCTCGAAGATCTTTTGAGACTTTGTGTATTAGACTTCAAAGGAAGTTGGGATAAGTACTTGCCATTGGTGGAATTTTCTTACAACAACAGTTACCAAGCAAGCATAGGCATGGCTCCATTCGAGGCTTTGTATGGAAGGAAGTGTCGCTCTCCAATATGTTGGAATGAGGTAGGAGAAGCAAAATTGTTGGGACCCGAGTTGGTACGCTTGACGACCGAAAAGATCCAAATGATCCGACAACGAATACAGACCGCACAAGAACGACAAAAGAGTTATGCTGATCTTCATCGGAGAGACGAAAGTTTCAACGTCGGAGATCATGTATTCTTACGTGTTTCTCCATGGAAAGGGGTTACGAGATTCGGAAAGAGAGGAAAGCTTAACCCTCGATTTATTGGCCCATTTGAAATCCTCGATCGAATAGGAACCGTAGCCTACAGACTAGCCCTACCACCAAGTATGTCTCGCATCCATAACGTTTTTCACATATCTATGTTACGTAAATATGTGAAGGACCCAAACCACGTCATTGAGTTAGAACCAGACGTTATAGCAGAAGATTTAACATACGAGGAGGTACCTGTTAAGATCCTGGATAAGAAGGAGCAGATCCTACGCTCAAAGGTTATACCTCAAGTTAAGGTTTTATGGAGGAACCAAGATACTGAGGAAATGACCTGGGAGCTAGAATCTGAGATGAAATCTAAGTATCCTTACCTCTTCGATATGTCAGGTACGTCAATTTCGGGGACGAAATTTCATAAGGAGGGGAGGTTGTAAGACCCCGAATTTTATGAAATACAAAATTTAATTTTTCTTCATATATATTTTTTTTGAAACAGTAAGTGGTTAAATTAACAAAATTGAAAGTTAAGGATGTTATGTGCAAATTTTATTTTGTCGGACAATATTCGCTTTGTCGGGGAATATTCGTTTGGTCGGGGAATATTCGTGCCGTACGACGGCGCCGAAATAATAAATTATTGGTGGACCCCACAACGGAATATTTGTCGGATATAGAAAACGACAGAAGTAACCTTTTTAAATAAAAATAGTCAACGGAACTGTTAAAATACCGGTGATAAAAGAATAGTAGCATACGGTAGTTTATGGTATTTTCTGTAGCACACGGTACTCTACAGTAACACACGGTATTGCATAGTGTCTCATATTATTGGTCTGATAATTGACACCGTAACTGTTACGCATCATTTCATCGATAATTGTCACTGCATAATATTTTATATTATCAATTCAATAATTGTTGTTACACAGTATTTTGCATTATTGATTTAATAATTGTCATTACACTGTATTTTATATCATTGAGTCAATAATTGTTGTTGCACTGTTTTTTAAAATTATTGAACCTAATAATTGTCACAGTAACATATGCACAGTAATTCACATTATTGAATCAATAATTGTCATTACACAGTAACGTATGCTTTATTTTACATTATTGTTATCTCTATTATGATTTTATTTAAACAGTTGTATTTCATTAATTTATTGACTTGATATCTAAGAGCTAACTATACTGTATTTATAACAATTAGTCATAATAATTGAATTGATAAAGTTATTTGTTTATAATATAAAGTTAGGTGATTATTAGGTGATATGAAATGAATGGTGTAGATTAAAGTGTGAATTATTGTTGAATAATTGAATTGATTTGTTTATAATATAAAGTTAGGTGATTATTAGGTGATATGAAATGAATGGTGTAGATTAAAGTGTGAATTATTGTTGAATAATTAAATTGATTTGTTTATAATATAAAGTTAGGTGATTATTAGGTGATATGAAATGAATGGTGTAGATTAAAGATAATATAATATTTGAAATGGATGGTGTAGATTAAAAGGTGATCTTTAAATGAATGGTTTAGATTAAATGAATGATAAGATTTTTGGCTATAAATAGAAGCATTAACTTAAGGATTTTTCATAAACTTCCTTACTTGTTCTTTCTTTCTCTCTCTAAATACTTCTTGTGAAAGTTCTCTCTAAGTGTGCTTAAGTCATCTTGAGTATTTGTGAAGATCTATAAGTATACGTGTACTGTTCAAGTTAATCAACCTCATTTAAATCAATATCCAGTCACGTGTTACGGTAAGGGATACCATCTTTTTCATCTTCCATTATTCAAACATACTATGGTAAGGGATTATCATTATTTGATTCTCGATAATAATATTGTTTCTTCCTTACTCATAAGACGTGCCTTTTATTTCCATGTATTAAATTGTGGGAATAACCTTACGGAGCGGATTGCCGCCTGTTGGTGAATAACCTTTCGTATTCATTTATTATTAATCTCTGAGAATAACCTTACGGAGCGGATTGCCGCCTGTTTGGTGAATAACTCTTTGTACTCAAATTATATTAAATTGTGGGAATAACCTTACGGAGCGGATTGCCGCCTGTTGGTGAATAACCCTTTGTATTAATTTCCTTCACCTTTTGTTAATCAAACCTGCTACGGTAAGGGATATTATTTTCTTTCATACTCCTAAATCGAAATTTATTATGGAACTATTGCTTCTATAATTCCTGAAAATATTATATGTTCCATAATAGTTGAACTTCATTATTTCAACTGAACCTTCCTATTTACGTGAACATTTCTATTGAATTGTAACCGTTATTCTGAACTGTGGATCTTGAATTTCACTCCACATCATGTTGACAATTTGGACATTATTTGAATCTGTACAAAGTAAACTTCCGATACTTATTGTTATCCTATTTCTTCTGTTCATCATTTATATCATTCTAATCATCCAAAAATCAAGCTGTTGTGAATATCTGTGGCCGGGGGCACAGATGTGATATATTTGTTGAACAGATGATAGGTTAAAGGCGATATAATAGGTTAAAGGCGATACATCTGTTCGGTGTCTTTTATGGCACGTGATGAATGTTCTCTTTGGCCCGTAGTGCAAAGATGAACTGTTGTTTGGTATGATTATGACCAAAGGCTGAATCTGGTATAATCATGACCGTTGGTGCTATATTGAATATCTTTGGCCCGTAGTACAAAGATGAACTGTTGATGTGCATGATTATGATCAGGAACTGTGAATTTGTATTATCTTGACTAATGATATTTCAGATGATAAAAGTTGATGATGTTTTTCCTAAAAAGAGAACCGAGTGGACATTATAGTCTGCATTATTCTTCTAATAGATTACTCATTCCGCTGCTATTATTGATCTGAACGTTGTTTAAGAATTTAACTGCAGTTTTTGATATAAACCTTGTAGTCTATTGTATTCTATCAAGAACTCAACTGTTGAAGACTAATGATAATTTATTCGTCATTATCTTAGTCATGATATTCTTTACTGGGCTATTTGAGCTCACCCTTTCTTTTGTTCCATTGTTTTTCAACAGGAGATGAAAACATAACAGGGTCTAGCCGGGGAATGGAGTGAGGGTCCGAGGAATAGTTATCATAGTCTTCACGTTTTGTAAAATAGTGTGGCAATAATAGTGAAGACTTAGTTGTGTATTATTATACACTGTATTGTTGTACGTTGTGCTTTGTTGTAATAATTTTGTTGTAGTCTTTTGACGACTCAAGTTTGGGCTGTGTGGGCCCAGATTTGGGGGCGTCACATCATATCACCTAATAATCACCTAACTTTATATTATAAACAAATCAATTTAATTATTCAACAATAATTCACACTTTAATCTACACCATTCATTTCATATCACCTAATAATCACCTAACTTTATATTATAAACAAATCAATTCAATTATTCAACAATAATTCACACTTTAATCTACACCATTCATTTCATATCACCTAATAATTACCTAACTTTATATTATAAACAAATAACTTTATCAATTCAATTATTATGACTAATTGTTATAAATACAGTATAGTTAGCTCTTAGATATCAAGTCAATAAATTAATGAAATACAACTGTTTAAATAACATCATAATAGAGATAACAATAATGTAAAATAAAGCATACGTTACTGTGTAATGACAATTATTGATTCAATAATGTGAATTACTGTGCATATGTTACTGTGACAATTATTAGGTTCAATAATTTTAAAAACAGTGCAACAACAATTATTGACTCAATGATATAAAATACAGTGTAATGACAATTATTAAATCAATAATGCAAAATACTGTGTAACAACAATTATTGAATTGATAATATAAAATATTATGCAGTGACAATTATCGATGAAATGATGCGTAACAGTTACGGTGTCAATTATCAGACCAAAAATATGAGACACTATGCAATACCGTGTGTTACTGTAGAGTACCGAGTGCTACAGAAAATACCAATAACTACCGTATGCTACTATTCTTTTATCACCGGTATTTTAACAGTTCCGTTGACTATTTTTATTTAAAAAGGTTATTTCTGTCGTTTTCTATATCCGACAAATATTCCGTTGTGGGGTCCACCAATAATTTGTTATTTCGGCGCCGTCGGACCAAATGAATATTCCCCGACAAAGCGAATATTGTCCGACAAAATAAAATTTGCACATAACATCCTTAACTTTTAACTTTATCGATTTAACCACTTACTGTTTAAAAAAAATATCTATATGAAGAAAAATTAAATTTTGTATTTAAAAAAATTCGGGGTCTTACATTTTCAGCCCGGCCCAAAAATGGCCCGGCCCGGCGAAGCCCGACCCGTTTGCCAGGTCTAAATTAACGATACACAATTGACAAACAATTTGTAATAATTATTTATTTTGATAATATATATATATATATATATATATAATGTTATCTATTGCACTTTATTTTATACTTTCGTTAACTTGTTATTTGTCATATTTGAGTTTGTGGACATAATTTAAGTAAGTAAAAAAAAAGTGTAATTAATTATCCTTCATGTAGAGAATAAGAGAGTAATTCATTAAACTTGGTTCAAGTAAGAATCATTTAACTTGTGTTTATCATGTCTAAAGTGAGACATTTGATAAGGTACAAAGTAAAAACTTATTTGTCTTGGTCTCATATTGATTAAATGCAAGATTATTAGTTTTTTTATAAGAATAAGTGGTGTAATTTAATTTAATTGCGTGGAACCAAAAAAAAAAGAAGAAGTCCAATACTATTTTTTGGATTTGATTACTAGTTATTTAATTTAAATCTTTTAATGTAATTCTTTATTTTTCTATTTAAGTTATAATATTATGATTAATGTGTAACTTACATCATTATTTATAATAAGGTGTAATTAAAATAGAATTGATAATAATTATTACTATTATATATATGTATGTATATCTATGTGTGTAGATACACACACGTGCGCGCGCACACACACATATATGATAAATGGAGTATACCTGCATGATATGTAGACAAATTGCACATGAAATTCTCTTTTTTTTATTTTTCTATTTAAGTTATAATATTATGGCTAATATGTAACTTACATTATTATTTATAATAATGTGTAATTAAAATAGAATTGATAATAATAATTACTATTATATATATGTATGTATATCTATATATATGTGTATATATATGTAGATATATACATATAAGAGAAATAGAGAATACTTGCATGATATGTAGACAAATTACACATGAAATTCTTTCTTTTCTCACTTAATTTTTTCTATAAGCATATAGTTTTAACAAAAAAGTATTCAACTATGACATTTTGTGAATTGTAATTACAAAATTATTCACCTTCAAAACTTGATATATATTCTCGAGGGATGTCGTCTATAACTCATAACAAATTAATCTTGACGACGACGAGAAAGACGTTAAAGACAAGAATCATCCATATTTTTTGATTAATTTACAATTATGACTATAATCTAAAATTCTAACAATTAAAGTATCGCTCCACATGCAATAACATGCTACTTGCAGTATGTGACAATTAATCCATGAAATAATCATATAAATTGCGGATTTTGCACCTAGATGAGTTTGATCCAAAATACGCGTATAAGGTGTTTGAATTTGCAAGAAACAAATTTCGGCAATTTATTCAATAATTCTTTTAATTATAAACGTTGCCTCCACAATTAGAGTAAAAAAAACTTAATCTAAATTAAAAATGTATGCATAAACAAACCTTATACAAAGTTTAGTACTGGGGGGATCAGGGGGATTAACAAAAAAAGGGACTCTCATCTCCGAAGTAATTAAGGAAGTTGGTTAGTCATACATTGTATTGTAAGAATACATATACCAAGTATATATTATATACGCAACCCTTTGGATGCCCATTGAAGCCTATTTATTGAAAACTCTTGTTTAGAGCATCAAATTAGTCTACTTTTTTCGTACTTTGATATGGGGATGACTCCGCATGCCACTATTGGTTCCATATTCTGCTTGATCCAACCAAGAGAAGGCATGAGATCCTCTGTAACGATATTTTGTGTTTCTGTGGCGAAATCTGTGGTGATAATTTTTAAGATTTATAATGTCCCGTCATCATAACCTTACAAAAAAATATGCCTATGATAACGGTACATACCGTGGTCACAGACCTTAAAAATCTCGCCATAAATCTCGACATAAAAATAGAAAACGTAACCTCAAGAGAATCAAAACAAAGACTCGGAAAAGAAACACAAATGTCAAAATCATAACTTGCTTTATTATTAGACTCATTTTTCTTTCTTTCTTTACAGTTACCAACTTGAGCTTGTTATTATTTACGTACCTTCTCTGATTAAGACTCGTTATAAATAATTATACACTTAACCCATCATATAATGTCTTTAATTAGCACTTTCTTTTAATGAAAAGAAATTCATGCAGGAGAAGCAAACAAGCACCCGACAAATGACATTCCATGTCGCTTGTAAAGAAAAGAAAAAGCTCCTAGCCTAGTACTGCTATCGATGATCATGCATCTTCCTTCAACGAACCTGGAAATTAATAAAGATACTTAAAAGGAATGAATTAAGATGGTACACGTACATGATATATAGAGAGAGAGAAAGAGACAGCGAGAGAGATTCACATGAGGTTGTGTTAATTAGGTGAGATGCCTTTCCTTTCTCCTACGTCTAATAAGCCATGCAAATGGTCCCCTGTGAATTAATTCAATATGATTTCCTCTCATTTTAATTACTTCATTCGTGATGTTTAATTATACAAACATACTATTCATAGTCAAAGTTGGCTATAAACTCATTTGATTCCGTTCTCTTCCATATTCAACGGAAGTGATTTAAAAAAAGTACATGGAAATTGGCACCATTATAGTTCGTAACAAATAAACTTGAAATTATCCCTTCCCACCATTATGTGTAAAGCAGAACTTTCACTATGCTCCATAGTGTAGCATAGTTGATCGTGTTACGGACCGTTATGTTGCGTCCATGCGACACACTTTATTTATTTAATTTTGGGAAGATAGTTTAGTCTTAAAAGACTCTAAAGTCAACTTAAATTTTTTATTTTTTATTTGAAAGATAGTTTAATCATAAAAGACTTTAAAGTCAACTTTGATTATGGATCATTATATATATATATAGTTATTGGAAAAAAGATATAGTGAGAGGGAGAAGGAAATTGAGGGTGTCACAAAGCTAAAGTTATTAAACGGTGTAGCTACAGTAGACAGTACTCCATATTTTAGAAACTGTCACTTAATTTGTGTGCATGGTGGTGGCATGGGTTTGACATTATTCAACTTGTCTCGGTGGTTCACCTTGGACCACTGCCAGCCATCAATCTTTTTAATTATGCTCATAAATTAATTATACAAGTCTAATTAAGCTTTTCAGTCCCTAGCTAATATACAAGAATATCATTAATTATTAAAGTATAAATAACTAGGTAGCACCAAGAGGTACATAAAGAAGAAATATACTTGGGATCTTCTTCAATTTGCCCTCTCTCTATATATATATATCCCTCGCCTTTCCTTTCCTCTCTCTCTCTTATATACCGGAAGATTTTTTTTTTGGATCGTGAACCACTAGTAGTTGAAGCTGCCAGCATGATCTTAACTTCCCATTAATTCATTCTGTGAAGGAAAGATCAGATCATATGGTAGCTTCACCTATTGACGGGATCACGAAAAACCATAATTAATTAATCATGTCAATGATACACCAATTCTACTTGTATATATTCTCACATTTCTAGGTCGTGCTTCGGTCTTTAAAAGAAAACCTTAGTACAAATTTTCTTTGCTATATAACTTGATTGCAAGTATTTTTATTTATTTTTAATCACGTTATGGTTCAAAGAAGCATTGAATTTCTCCATTTGGTTGTACATATTTGTTATAATTAGGCTGCATATTTTATTAGAATAAATGAGCTGTTTATATTGGGTCTTGTCCCAATAGGCCTAGTACTCTCCCAACTCAAAAGACTTGGTCCATTACTTCCTAAACTCTGGATGATTAAATAATGTAGCAGTTATCATAACGGTTATTACTCAACATTCATTTTGGACGTTAGGATAGCTACTCTAGACATAACGGGAACGTGAGTTACTTCGAGAGAGAGCCGTTGCATAATTCGACGGTTAGAGGAGAAGGAACAGCCCCGACTCAACAGTTAAAGCAACGACGACTATAAAAGGGAGGTGAACAATAGAGGTAAAACTAATACCATTTTGAGCTTACTAAATACTAAGTATCTTCATTGTTAACATACTTTGAAACATGTACTTACTTTCACATTGAAGCTATCTTCAGACAGCTCAAGTCGTCAAATATTTTCAATTATTTATTTGTACAGGTCATATGTCTCAAATGGCGATTGAGCATCCCGATATATTCAAGTGTTAACAGTTTCAATACTCCTCTGTTTTATTGTTTGTAAGTAACTCTCTTTTTTCACTGGCGAGTTTTACATTACTTTTTAACAAAAACAAAACATAACAATAAAAAAGGTAGAATTATATGTTTATTTTTTATAAAAAAAATGATTAGGTATAGAGTTTTGTGCTTGTTTGTTGCAAGTGTCAATTTATGCTGCCGGGAATCTAAGCATTAGAGAGAATTTTTTTATCTTACAGTTCTAAGTGAAAGGTTTTCCCCACTCTAAACCTGGTTGGTGCTTTTTTAAATCCCTACTTACCTATCCTAATATAAATATATATTATAAATATTCTATTCTAAATTATAAAATTAGTATTGAGTTTTAATTAAAAATTAATTTTATACATTTTTAAATTTAAAATTAAAATAATTTATTAAAAATTATAAAAAAAAATCTTACAATGAGTAATACTTTTGAGATTTATATTTTAGAATATTTATCATTATTTTAATTAAAATTAAAAATATATATATATTTTAATTTTAAAAATATCTTTAATTAATTTTAAAAATCAATAATAATTTTATATTTTAAAATAAACTACGGAGGAAGTGTGTGTGTGTGTGTGTGTATATATATATATATATATATATATATATATATTCTCTTGTATGGTCATATCACAAATGTTATGTTCCTATTAGCTGCTAGCTGTTAATCAGATGGATGTTCGTTAAACAGGAGCTATTGTTGTCATGAATTTTTTTTTAATCATGGGTGTTGGGGCACGAGTAAAGGACTAAAACAACGTACATAACAGTGAAAAGGGGAGAAAAGGAAAAGCTCTTGAATCTTTGTGACCCACGAAACTATAGCTTTATCATAGAAAAACTAGTTTACTCTATCTTTTGGTTTAACTTTATTTAATCTTATATTGGATCAATGAAAAAGTTCTAATAACGTGTTAGGTTAGGTGAGATGAATCTAACTAACAATTAATTAAAGACATCCCTTTGATTTGATTGTTACCAAATCTTTCAAAGCATTGGTTAAGAAACTGAATCATCTTTTCAAAATACGCCTTAAATTTCAAATTTAAACATATATATTTTTCTTTTTCATACTTTTCAAAATTATATATATATATATATATATGAATTTTAGAATTTTCGTTGCTAAAGTTTTTGTTTTGAAAATTTGTCGGTACATTATTACAAAAAATACCAAGTTTTGAAAATTGTCTTATACTCTCTCATTTTTATTATATAGATCGTTTTAAATTTTTTTATTTTTTTTCAATATAAAACGTTTCATATATCTAGGGAAAAAAAATTTAATCAATTTTTACTTTACTCTTAAAGATATAGTAATTAAGAGAGAGAATGAGGAATAATTAATTAGTGAATGAGTAGTAATGAAATTTTAAATTAATATTAATATTAATAAAAAAAATTAATATATGCGATTATATCTTAAACGATCTATATAATAAAAATGACATAATATTAAACAATATCATAAATCAGTTATGTCAACGGACAACACTAGACCCGTTGTCTACCATTAGGTTATTACCATTTATTAAACAAAAATTTTATGGGGACCAGGAGAAAAATTTTATGATCATCGGGAGTGACGACTGATCGTCTTTCGGTGTAAAAATATTTTTTTGTATTAAGTGTTGATCTCACCGACTTTACACTATCACATTGATATCAAAAATTAAAAAAGAGCGAGCAATCAATTGCCATTTTCGATCGTCATAGAAAAATTCTTTATTAAATGTGTTTGTTTTAGACAGATGGTAGGAACAAGTGGAACACAATTCTTTACATTTTTAATATCAGCAATTATACTTTATACATAACATGTTGTACTTTCAGTTCCCCAAAATAGATAGACATGCGCTTGGTAATAATTAAAGATGTTGTTACAGTTATATTTTATATTTTACAATTACTGTATTTGATAAGAAAAGCATTAGCAACTATAAATATGAGAAATTGATATTTTTACATTATTTTTTAATATTTTTACACAATAATTCTTATATATATAATTTATAACAATAATTAATTATCGTTATACATTTATAACAATATTTTTTATAAAAATCACAGAATAAAAATATCAAAAAATAATATAAAAATATCAATTTTCTAAATATGTCATTGTCATGGCTGGGTTTTCAGAATTGTACCCTTTTCATTTTTTCTTCTTTTAACTGTTGGCGCATGTGTACGTAAGGCGTTTCTGAATAGAGCCCACATAAGCATCCTACCTTGGTCACATCCTTATTGCCCCCAATGAGCCAATATCTCCTTGACACTGATGTCATTATTACTCCTTTATATGTTAAATACATCGTACATTTATAAATTGACAATTTTTATAAAAAATATTTTATAAAAAATATAATAACAATGACATAAAAAAGTTTTGACACGTTAAAATTTTCGTAATAGTTTAAAAATATAATGTATAAACGGATTAAAATATATATATATTTAATTTTGAAACAAAATAGTATTAGAAGGGGGAAAGGTCCACTTAGACGATATTCTCTAAGATGGAAAAATTGAAATACAACATCAAGGTGAAGGACCAAGCAACTTATACCATCACTTGTAAAGTACAGATACCCAAAAAAATTATAATCCAGAAATCTCTCGTCTCTCCACAAGTATGAAAATATACGGAAGAAGAGAAAACTAAAGTAGAAAATCTTCTACAGAATTGGAAGAAAAGGACTCAAACATACCATGTATGTAAATCATGAGTGTATCTACACCTAAATACAAATGTCGGAAGAAAACGGAAATGTACATAAATCACAATACAATTAAAGAGTAACAAACTATTCAGCTTAAGAATGCAAAATGGCATTCATCTCTTGAAGTAAGAAGCACATCATCAAGAAAAGGGGGTTGTTACATCATCCACCCCTCAGTCCAGCACACTGGAACTCTTAGCATTTAACACTCCATCAAGGCCTTGAACTGTTGGAACCAGTCCCGACACAAACCCAAGGAATACTGGAAAAAGTGAACCCAAAAGACTATCATTCTTGTAAGTTTAAATGGGGAAATGTACAAATAGGCTCTTATTACCACAAATAAATTAGTTCTTCCAAGAATTTTCAGCCTCATTAACTCAATCATCTACACTTTGAAAGGAACCAGCATCTTGATTCAAGTTATTTCCGATTTGACAGAAACATTTGATTGCCAAAAAGAAAGCAGGAACGCAACTGAGAAATAAACCCCTCTGCTAAAATAGGATTTCTGGATTTCAAGAAAATAAATGAGTTAGAGGAAGTAGTTCTGACAAAGGTAAATGGTTTACATAAAAATGACAAAACCAAGAGTCAAGAATGGATTAGAACCAAAAAGCGAGGTAGTGATGTTATTTGAAAATTTATCCAGACAGGCATATAAAATGGATCCACAACTAAGATGTGCAAGTGCTCATCCTCAGAGGAATGCAATGACTCCTCCGGACCAGCCACAACTGGCATGCAACGATCACTACATTTGCTAGCTGAAGCTTTGATTTTGACATGAGTTCACAAAATCAATGGTTTGCCAAATGCTAAAAACAAAAGGTTTTAAAATAGATGTCAAAAATACTAACAAGGAAAAGAATTGACAAAAAAAATATTGCAATAACAACTAAAATATTATACCTTTATTAGGCTATATAAAAGCTTGATTTCAAGTACGAAAACTAAATCAAGCAACACACCAAAAGACAAATCACAAAAGACCAGGAAGAGCAAAAGCTATATATCTCTTTGGTTTGGAAAGCCAAGGTCCCTTCCAGAGTCGAGATTCTAGTGTGGAATTTGCCTTTACAATGATTAAATAATAAATGATCTATATCTGGATCATAATAGACCTTATAAGGTCCTATTGCCTACATTATGTGCAGGCAATGTAATGAGACTCGTGCTCACTAACTTTGGAATTTTCCTGTTACCTGTATGGTTAATTGGTTATGCATTTTGCTGGGTTTGCCGATGTATTTGCAGGATCCAATCAAGATAGCCATTCATACCAACCTGATCCTCAACTAGGTTTATAAGTAGGAAGAGACCTTCTCTGGGCTGTTCACCTTGTCTCACAAGATGACACAGCTGATAATATGATGGATCAGCCTCCCTAAATTTTTTAAGTATCCCCATTAGCTTCCTTGACATGTCATTGCCATGCTCGTAAAGGCTAACCTGGTTCTCAAAACAAATAATACAGCATCAGAAAGAGTGAATTACAGCAATCAATAAAATAGCCCTTGGCAGTCAAGTTATTGCAAGAAACATTGACACACAGATACATCAGGAATGACGAGTTAAAACATGACAACTTACGAACTGTGACGGCTATAATATTCCACAAACTCCAAGATAAACAATTAGGTACATACGACAATATATAGCCAAGACAACAAAGTGCCCATGCAAAGAGAATGAAGCCAAATGAAATAAAACCTTAATATCAATCCAAAATCAAATGCAAGGAAATGAAAAAACTAAATAATCACAATATGATGGATCAGCCTCTCTGAATCACAGTATGAGAGTGTTCGTATTGCACCATATAAATAATTTCTATTTTCTAAAAAACTATTAGGAATAGTTAGTCAAAGAGATTTTTCTTTCTCCTTACAAATACGCCCTTGAAGTAGTTACCAAAAGAGAATAATTAGGCTTGAGTTTTTGTAATATATAAAAATGAAAACACAAATATGGTGTGTTTTGATTTTTTATGGCTTATCTGGGGAACCATATATTGCCCTTCCAATCATCTGAAGCAAGGTAAAATGCTTAGTATGCAGTATGAAAATTAATTCTTTGTAAAGTATTGGCATCTACATGTATACATCTACAAGTATTGCTACTCGGCCACACTAACACTCCTACATTATTCCGTGATATCCTAGTAAATGAAAACCATAGAAACAACAGGAAGGAGAGGAAAAACAACATGAGAGAATGTAAACTGTAGATCTTAGAGTCTTACAATCCCGATTTGATTCACTGATTTATTCAGAGCCGGAACGATTCAAATGCAAGGTGAATCGTAAAACACTCGTGAATCATGAGAATCATACGATTTTTGACATGAATCTTACAATTCACAATTCATTTTGTGATTCAAAAGTTCAGGATTTGGGTAAAACTTTATTAGACCCTACAAACTAAAACCAATTTTCAAAACTAAGGCCTTGTATCCTTCAGCAAAAAACAAAGGGGGGAGGGAGAGAGAGAAAGAGACACAAAACCTTTTGAATTATTTTAAGCATTGTTACTTTTCATTATAATATTTTGGTCACAATCCACATCATTTCATAAGCAATGGAACCACGCTTAGTTCTATATAATACTTTTTTTGAGTTTGATAATCCATCACAATACGCTTTATTTCTTTTACTTAATGTTTAATTATAAATTACTTTATTTCTTTTACTTAATGTTTAATTATAAATTATCATTATTTTTCATTTAATCTGAATCATTTGATTAAATTCAGTACAATTTGGATTGGCGATTCTCGATTCACAATTTGACAACTATGATGTAAATTGTCGCTGCTACAAATATTCCAAACTAACTCCAAGACAAGTAACAATAGATAGAAGAACCAACAAGTGCCAATGAAAGAAATGAACAATCAACTTTAATACACACAGAAACACACGTATATATAAGAGCTTAAGAAATAAGGTAATGCAGAAACTCAAAAACTTGTAGATGTCATTTAATGTTCAAGACTGACATCCGCAAGTGGCCTTTTGAATGTATGACAACTATAGCAAGATAGGCAAATAAGCAGTTAACATCTAAATATTTTAGAGATCTAATGTACTTCCTCTGTCCAAGCTTATCTGGACACTTTCTTTGGGTGTTTCAGCACGAATTTTAAACTCGAAAAAATAATTATGTATGATATTTTTTGTATATTTTCAGTGTAGTACAAGAATGTAACATAATTAAATTGAAATTTTAAAAAAGTGAGAAAAATATAATGTATTGATATGTTTTTGAAGTGTCTAATCTATCCCGAGAAACACCAAAAAGAAGTGGCCACTCAAAGAAATGGAGGGAATATATATTATAGAAGCAAAAAAAGCATACCCTTGAATAGTCTGTAGTGAAGTCTTCACCGAGTAGATCCCTAGCCATATCAGGTGAAAGCATTCGACCAAACCATATTACAAACCTAAAACCATCATCATAAACATAAAGACCCCTGGAATCTAAGCTGTCCGCAGCTAGCGGTAGCCTTTTGCATATGTTTTCCGACTCATCAGCCTGAGTAGATGTATGCAATGCAGATGTAACATTAAGAGATGCCCATAATCAATAGCATCACTATAAAATTCAAAATGTGAAAAGTCACTAACCTTTTGAAGGCACTCATCTATCCGTATAAGATTAGGATACAGAAGTTTCAACAATTTTTTGATAGGTAAAGCCATCATGGTGTATCCTGCTGCACAGCGTTCATCAAGCTGAGTATCAGCATATCCACCACATAGGGGTGTTGATTTACATAGTGCTAATCCATACAAGGGCAAAAATTTCAGGGATTCTGGATATATCATCCTGCTGCCTACATGATGCTGCACAGAATAGAGATTTCTATATTCTCTGAGAGCTTTGACAATTCTCAGTTGAATACTGTTTTGAGCTTCTTCTAGTTTATAGAACAGACTTTTCTCAATTGCTGCAGAAAAATCAGATCATAATTTAAATATCAACAAGCCACCTAAAGCTAAAGTTCAATACCAGATTAGGCGACTCAAAAGATGTTTTTTACCAAATCTACTTAACAAGGAAACAATGGCACCAGTATCAGCCAATCGATAAATCTCTCCAAGATCTGTAACCACTGGTGCCGCCGTTGTATGTACTCTTATACGCCTTTCTCCAGATGATGAAGTGTATCTTTTGAAAGTTAAATTTTTTTCTTAATGAACTCTAATTTACATCAGATATACATTCCTTTCACAATTTTGAAGCACAGAGAGTAAGGAAAATGTCATGCTGAGAGACAGATCTCATGATGGAAAAAGATAGGAAAGGTAAAATACCAAATGACTAGTCAATAGTAGAAACTTGCTTTTAAAGCCTAACAAGTTCAGCTCATCATTTGATCGTTTAAAGCATTCAAAAGTATACGCCTCCGCATAAGCCATTTACATTAACTCAGCCATTTACATTAACTCAGTGGTTTAACATTTAAATAGAAAGAAGAAAGGAAAAAGCAATGCTATTCTTTTGCCTAATAATGTATGAGTCATTAAAATTGAATAAAAGATATTTGTATCATGAAGAAACTGTTACCATCCACACACATATATTCGTGGTTGTCTTTCACATAAATCAAAAGGATACACTAAAGCAACTTGGAAATACACAGTCAAAGTTGTTAGCAATGTCTCTTCCAGGCATAACTGCATTGCATAAGCTTTATCACAATCTACAGCTGGAAGCGCTAATAAATCAGTGGATCTTAGCATGAAGTTCCCATGATAAGATGTGAAACGTACACCTGGAGAGAGAAAAAAATGGTAAACTTCTTTTTTGTTAAAACAGTAACCGGGTACTTAAAGAAACAGTAACCAGGTCACTTAGAATTGACCTAAATACAATCATCGACTTGTTTTGCGTGTTCAATATACAGGATTGACTTGTTTTGCGTGTTCAATATACAGGATTGACTTGTTTTGCATGTTCAATAGTACAGGACTGACATACCACTTCCACATCTTATGCGCATGACAGCTTCCCAGGCAGTTTCTCTAGTTAGATCCCTGGCTAGCTCATGCCGCAACCTTTCTTTGTGAATGGTAGACTGGAAGCTAGGATAATAATATACCTGACCACCAGTATATTTTGCGAGAGTTCCTATAAAAAAAAAAGTACAAATTCAGAATGTTACAGGGGAAGATAATAAATTCATCAGCATTAAAAAGTTTATAACTCGAGAAGTTGGAAGTATTAAATAGTATGAAGGAGATTTCCCAACTTATGAGGTTGAGATGATACTGGAGGAGAAGCTTTGCTTCATGGGAAATTTTAAAGTGATGCAAACAACATGGTGCTAAGCTTTGTTCTTATTATTTTCTTCTTTTTTTTTGTTTACTATTTTCTTCTTTTTCTTTTTATTTATTGTCGTTATGGTTTTACTACTTTTTCATTGTCATATGGAATTCATTCGCAACCCACCACAACTAGTTTGAAAAAAAATGGCGGCAAATTGAATTCAATTAGTACAAGTAAATGAGTCTCGCTTTATTCTATGATTATAGTCTATGCAGGCACATTTCCTTGTATAGAGGTTTTTCCTTTAAGCTATATGAAGACATTTATCTGTAAACAACTGTTTGCGATATCCATATTCTTTTGGGGTGAGTGCCTATAAATTTAGATGCAAGATAACTCCATCCTTTCTCAATGATTTCTCCAATTTTTTACCCTTCTACAGACTCATCAACTACTTTAGGCTCATAATGAGAATTTTCACAACAATAACTTTGGTAATCAGACAAATCCAACATTAGCACATACCTATAGAAGCTACATCAGTATACTTATCACTGAATGCATATACATTGACTGCAATCTGGTACTTTGAAAAATCAGCAGCCATTTGTTTATAAAATGGATCTTCGGGTATTCTTAGTGCATGCTCTTTATCTGTTCCATAAAGACGGAGATCATCTCCACGCAACCTTAAGCGGCCAACACCAAGTGATGGTAGTGTATTCTGGAAAATCAACAATTTACCGCCAAGTTGGTTCTGTAGCAAAAAGAAGAAATTCTAAGTCAACACATGGCAATAGCTTAAAGATGGTTACTATAAAATCTAAATAATAATTGATAAAAAAATATTGAATAATAAAAGAAGACTTGTTGAAATGTCATAGGTCAAAATTCAAAATAGTACTGATGTTATTGTGTTAAGAGTTTAAATCAAAACTTCAATATGTGCAGATAAGAAGAAACTAACCATAATCATAAAAGCAGCTTTAAGAGCTGGACCAAAAGCCGATTCCACATTGACATTGTCCTGAAACATGGAAGACAAGCTATCCAGAAATGTATCCACTACACTTCTGGACTCTGACAAGTTGACAAGGAGATCATCTGGCAATGGAACAAATATATCATCCAGATCTGACACCACCATCATTTGAGGCTGTGTCAAAGATGACTGTCACAAGAAAAAAAAAATGATAAATAAATAGAAATTAAGGTAGTAAAAGTTGGCGGGAAAAGAAAAAGTAAATTTTAAAATTAGTAGTAATTAAATCACTTGCCTTCATATTATAAAAATGAATTGTGCTATCATAAGTTATGAACCCAATCTGCGTTCTGGGGCTGCCAGGCAACCTATCCAAACAAGACTTAATGGTTTGTGCCACCTCCTACAAAAGAACTTTGATATTATATGTAAGTTTCTCCAAAAAGACGCATTCAGTCTCATGCGTTACTCGTCTTTTGATTAAAATGTAGATCTATCTTTTGATCAAAACATAATAATTGAATAGCACAGTATTTTCACAATTAAATACACCAACAACCAATTTGAATAGGTTGCAAACATGTTAAGAGAGTATGGCATGCTAAAAGATGAATCATGCATGCATCTGTAGATATAGAAACTGATCTAGGAACTAAGCACAACACTTCAAATTAAAGGTAATGTCTGAAGCATGCTTCAAAGTCAACACATAATACTGGGATGTTAAGAATGTGCAGTTGTGCAGACAATAATTTTCAAGTTAATTCATGCATGAGCATGAAGCGATGCAAGAAGAGAAACTTGACGATCTGCCATTGTAAGATGAAACTTCTTACCTCAATCATTCCACTTCTGACCGCAGACAATGATATATCAATGAGGAAAAAATATAGTGGTGGCATAGGCGGCCGCACCATGTATTCAGTTGGAGCTATAAATTCCACACTACCCTTGATAAGTTCAGGCCGTTGATCCAAATCAATTCTTCTCCCACTGGCATCCAATGGGGCAAAATAATCACTTGGAACTGGAAGTGGAAAACTGAAATGCATCAGCTTGCATCGCTTAAAAGAATACAGTAATAAATACATTAAGCAAGACAACAACTAAATTCTCCCACCCAATCAAAAAAAAAAGAGACAATTTTTTAGAATACCGAATTGATCTTGCAGCGTTTAAAATAGTGTGATTTGACATAGTTTCAGGACTCATGGTACCCAATTCAGCAGTTCACAATCCCACATATGTACAGAGAGAGGACTGGAGAGAGAGAGAGAGAGTGTTTGTGTTGGCATAGGAGTGGGGAGGGGTGTCTAGTCCATGGATGGGGAATGAGAGTGTTAGCATAGGAGTAGTTAAATTTTACTCTCCTTTTTAATCTCTGTGCTTCTGTATACATCATGTGTGCAGGTTATCTGCCTTTTTGGGCTTTATACTGATTACTATATACTTACCTATATACATATTTACTTTATATATATATATATAATAGAGTGAGAGAGAGAGAGAGCGTAAGTAGTGTGCGAAGCTTATTGATAGTTCCAGCAATCATTGGTGGAGACACTTTTGATATTTAAAAACTAATAAGCTTATCGCGTGCAGGGGTGGGAGAAGAATCTTACTCTATCAATGTATGAACTTGAGATCTTGGAACCAACAGAACGGAAATAAGCTTTTTTCCGTCATCTTATTGAAAACAGCCTAGGGAGGAGGAATCTTCACAAAAAGCAGATACAGAGAGAAATAAATTCAAGGTTCTTGCCCATCTCAAAAGTCTAATTTGCAGAAAAGAAGGCCAGCCTTAAACAAGATGCCAATAAAAGAGTCAACCAACTCAAGCTCCCAATCATGAAAGTTCCTTAAGGAAGGATCTCACACCATTTTTCCCCCTACTAATCTTCAACACAGTCTGATCTATCCACATGAATCCTAGAAAAATACAGAAACAAGTTGCAAAGAAGCTCCTCACTACACTACCTATCCTGACAAAATCTAAATCAAGACCCACCACCCATAGGTCCAAATGAAGGAAACGAAACTGCCAAAGTTCACTTCTCCAAAGCAAGCCAACTCATTAGTATGTCTATTTTATTGCACACAACAATTTTGCTCAGGAGAAGGGGATAAGTTTTGTGAGAAAGAGATTCATCAGGCGCAAATACCTGGTGTATGGAAGTTCCACATTGAATCCTCTTAATTTTTTACATTTTTTATTACTATTTTGTGTGTGTGCGTGTGTGAGTGAGAGAGAGAGAGAGAGAGAGAGAGAGAGACCAAGTGCCATTTTTAAAATTAATTTAACAAACCCATCAAGAATTCATATTTTACTAACACTAAAAAGAAGTGAAAGCACATCAACTTATGATAATAGTTCTTCTAAAAATTGTCCACTCCACTTACAGCTCCAAAAGGTTGTCTCATGAAAAATATCCCCTTTTAGGATCAATGATAAAAATGAGCAAGCATGCAAATGCTTTCAAACCCTAATTACGAAAGTTATATCCTATATGTTCTCAATAAGTATGCAGATTGTCTGGTGAGCCTAAACAACAACAAAACATTCTAGGAAGATGAGTTACGACACCAAAAAATTTCATCATATTTCATATGCCAGAGATAACACCAAAAGTATTACAGAAGCAATGTATAAAAGTTTGTTTTAGATAATATCAATAATTACATAAGTAATGTATAAAAGTTTTTTGGGCATCTTAACACGCATACTAAATGAATAAGAAAAATTAATGTAAATGAGTTTGCTTTCCCTAGCAGCTTCAGTTAAAATAATATATAATCATGTATTCATAGTTGTAAACCTACCCTCATTAAGAAAAGCACAAATGTTGCATTGCCACTTTCTTCCACTTTCTGTGAAAGTCACATAAGGATTAACATAAGTGCGACATCTTCTACAGCGAATTATCCCCGTCGTGCCAAAATTAACAATTGGCACTTCCTCCTAAATGAACAACAATTACAAGCTAGAAGTATGAGATTGCACATATGATGTGTAAGAAGGTATATCCGTAACTGCAATTGCTCTGAATAATTAATGCTCACCCCTATACGAGCTTCTGCGAGAGGACAAACAACCACTCCAAGAGGAAGATGCCACCTTGAAACTAAGGATTGAGAATTTGGTATTGCACTAGTTGTAAGTCGTAGATATCTAGAATCGCAATTCAAGGGGTACATCTCAGCAAAACCTCTTGGCTCCACATCACCATCCAATGGCCGCGGCAATGCTTTAACATCAAGTCCTGGATCAAATGAACCTGGAACAGACGCAAGAGTGAGCGAGTTGAAGTCTTCTATCAAGCCCTGAGAAACTCCCAAAGGAGGTGCAGAGCCTGAAGGTTGCATTTGTTCCCTTGGATACAGGCCTACAGGAGCTGCAACTGTAGGAGGTGGGGTATAACCACCTTGAGGAGAAAGAAAATGGGTAGATACTACTGGAGGGGGTGGAACATAACCTCCTTGATGAGTAAGAAAGGTTGCAGACTGTATAGGTGGACCTTGTGTAATTGCAGGAGGTTGCTTACCCAGATAACCTGGTAAAGCTAAACTGCCTGGAGCAGCAGGATAAAACGGCCTCGTTGGGGGTGAGGATTGCTGCAAGTTTGGACAAGAAGAAAAATTCGATGAATCTGCAGATGACTGAGGAAAATTCATGCTTGATGACACAGTGTTTATGCTTTGAGGCGGAGATCCCATTGGAACTGATGGAATGTATGGCTGCGGATTTTGAAAAGCTGACATGGATGAAACATGGCCTACAGGATGTTGAGTTGGTGGGGGAAAAGCTGGTTGGGCCACAGGTGAAGTGTGTGGAGGCGGTGCTTGAGCCATTGAGGAAAACTGTGGTGCAGGGACACGTTGGAAAGATCCTGCAGCTGGTGGGTCATATGATGGTGGGGATGGATTCATAGAAGGAGCAGTAGACCTACCTGGTGGCATAGGTCTAAAACCATAGGGTTCTGATCCAACAACAGGTCTTGAGGATAAGAAAGGGGCTACAGTCTGAGAAGCAGGCTGCAAGGGAGGCCTAATGGCAGAAGCATCTGATCCAACCATAGGCCCCGGGGATATAAAAGCAAAGGCCTTTGGTCCAACCACAGGGCGGGATGATAAAAAAGGCATCGTACTTTGTGGAGAAGGGAAAGGTGAGACAGAAGGTCTTGGAGGAAAATTTGCACGACTAGGATCTTCAGTCCCCATATTGCGTCTCAGAGTCAATCACCTTCCGATTGCTAGGTTTCCATGAACTAACCTGCTGTAACAAGAATTAAACAACATAAGCTTGTTGACATAGTGATCAAATTATTTCAAAGGTAACAGTATACACTAAAAAAAAGAGCAGGGCATTGAAAATTGAAATGTATACACATTCATAGAAAAATTAAGCATGGCTAAGTGGCAAAAGATAAATTATAGTAACAAAAACATAATATTGTGCATATACAGGCTAAGACAGTGGTGACAGGCTTAAGAAGCAAAACAAAATCAGGTTCGAGGATTCACGTTCGCCATATGCAAATTAGCAGTTCAGCAAATCTCCAAAAATGGTAATTCAGGGACTAGTCATATATAAATAGATTTCTAATATACATACATCAAAATTTCAATATAATAATTGATGATATATGGTTAAAAAATCAAGAAACACAAATTTAAGTACTAATAGAAATTTTGGAAATACATATTATTAATTCTTATACTAGTTTCATAAATAGTATTAGTACATAAAACATTCTACTAATTAGAAAATAGTATTAATAATATTTTCAATTTTTACGACTAAAAGTAACTACGGAGGAATCCCAGATTTGTGGATTCTTCTTCTCTGGGATTCGCAGACCTACAGAAGAATCCCCACTGCTTAGTGACAGGTTTACCAGTTATTAGTAAAACATTTAATGAAAGACTTAGTTCTTTATCCCCAAACTCTTCTTCATTCCCCACAAATAGGCAAATGCACGTAACATACCTGCTAAGCTAACTTTTTCTTTTCCTTTGCACTTCTTTTTATATTCCCACTATACACCAACTTACCTTGTCAAATCTAGAATGAGAAGGGCAGCCTTATACTCCTTCTTTACCGCTTTAGTTGCTTGCTTCCTTCTTTTTTTTGGTGTGTGTCCCATGGATCTTAAGATGTACAGAAAACACATTTAAGTATTATCAATAAAGCTATGGGCACCAGAAAAAAATCGCAAATATTTCTCGGATGTAACTCTTTGCTATACAGTTGGTATAGCAAAGAGTTGCGTATGTTACATTAGACAAATAAAACAATTCTAGTCAAATATACCAACTCTTAACTGTACCAATTTGGTATAGGAAAGAGTTGCATCTGTGGCTTTGACCCGTGCTCGTAACTATATTTTCAATACTTTTGTAAGTTATAAATATATATTAAATAAGTGAATCTGTGTGCTGAAGTGAGAATTCATAAATTAACAAGTGATTCAAAATAAGTGTGCACGCAGCTGGAATATAAAAATTATGATATCGCCGAAATAGTTCAATGTACATGCTTAAATCTTAATTATGTATTTATATATGAAGTGGTGCATGAAGTACAACCTCATAAAGACAGATAACCACAAAAACTAGTCAATTTTGCTTCAGTCAGAATACAAAATGCATCAAGTACATATATATATATATATATATATATATATATATATATATATATATATATATATATATACAGTGAAGACTGAAGAGAGAGATTGCAATGAGCGAATGCAAGCGAATTGTACTTATTTAGGCGTTCATCTTACCGAAATAGGATAGGATCAGACCGGAAGGTTGGGTAGAGGAGAAAAATAGATCAGATCGCCGGAGCTCAGTCGGGAGGAATCAGCAGATTTAACTGATGAAGACAGAAGGAAGAATTATCGTGAGTTTTTTTTTTTTCTTTGATCTTTTGCTGACTTGGCTGAAAGAGGGTTGAATAGCTGGCTTTAAATTCGAGTCCCGATCGAAAAAGGAATTTTATGGTAAGTTGTTAATTCCTTCGATAAAACTCGCAGACAAAACATACACACGTTCTTGTTTTAGGTTATAAAAGTCCGGGAAAATAAAGTTATACTTTTTTTTAATTAATTTTTTGTTAATATTTATTTGCACTATTAAAAATTTACATCCGATAAAAATTATATTAACCAAAAGTTATTGTCTACATACACAACATTCAAATATAATACTAAACATTACATTCATCTAGATGTAAAGAGTGATAAGCCACGAGTTCAACAACCACGAAGGTCTCAGCGAATTCATCAGCCAAATCAGAAGTATATGGATTGAGTCGTACGCAGCAACGTTCACAAAGAAAGAGCCCTAGTTGCAGTTATGGTCTTATTTCAGTTAGCACTTAAATAGCCATTTTTCTCTGCAAGTTATTTATGTTCCCATCGACTAACCGTTTACAAGCGGACTATTCTTCCCCAACAAAATCCAAATTAGCGTCAACTATGAGACGTCTCACTTGGGAGGAAATGCAAAAAAGGCATGCACAAGGCCTCTGTTTCAATTGTGATGAAAAATTTGTTCTGGGTCATAAGTGTCGGGGGACCTCAACTATTGTTGCTAGTAGGGGATTCCAGTGTCGATATAGAAGCAGATACAAATGAAGAGGTAGAACGCACAGTCTCCAACTGTAATGTCTGCAAAAAATTTAAATTTCATTATAAATAAATTGTGAATTTATTTATTAATGTAATGAATATTTTATGAACTAATTTAAATCTTGATGCGATTAAATTAGTAAATTAATAAAATGTTGGGAGTAATCAAAGGAAGTCCAACTAACGGGTGATTAAATTAGTGGACTAACCTAATATTATTAATATCAATAAATTGATTAGATTTGCGGGTTAATTAAGTATTCAATTTAAATTGAATATAGCATGTATAATTGGTTTATGTAAATTAATTAACAAAATCATTAATTAATGGTATTGAATTTTTTAAGTTAGCCCAAATAATTAATTTGCACCAAACCCAAGCTTAGTTGTCATTTAATTGACCAATTGGGCCACTAATTGTTTTAAAACTAAGCAAGTAGCATCCTAACCCATCTCCATTTACGCAACCTGGTAGGAATTAGAGAGTGCCACTCATTTAGAGACAAGCTCAGGAGGAAAGCAGATCATGCGCAGGAGTTCTTGGCTCAAGAAAGTAGTAGCTTGTTGGCAAAAGAAGGGAGCAAGTTAGGCATAGGGGGGGCTATAGAGTCCATATATCAGAAGTTTATCTAAAGCTTGGGATAATATATGTCTAACACTAGTCATTCCTTCTCCTTCCTGTCCATTGTAGAGTGAGAAAAGAGAGAGAAACCGAGACCAAAAAGAGATAAACAGAGAGCAACAAGAGATAAATAACCAAGAGAGTCTTGAGTAATTGAACTAGGAAGTCCAAGAAGGAGTCTTGAATGTCCAAGAGCTTTGTTACCTACTTTGGGAGGAAGAGGAAGCCAGCCATAAGATCTCAATGGTAGTAAACACCTCAAAACTTTAGTTCAATGCTTCCATGGCCATGCTTTGTATTTTATATGGTAGAAAACTAGATTAAGAGCTCTAAGTGATCACACTCATGCTAAAGTAGTAAATGTATGTTTCAATAAGCTCATCATGTGTTGGTATGCACATGTATGTGGTTAAAATTGAAAGAATGCATGAAATCATCATTTTCGAAAAAACTGTGCAAGTTAGTGTGGTTTAAGGCCTTATATCTCTAAGCTCTTCAACTTGTTTGTGTTGATTATTATTTTTCCTTGATATACCTATGAGTTTAGAAGAAAACCCAATTTGAATCACCAAAATGTATTGTGTATACATTTAGTTATGATTTTTCTACCATAACAACTCACTTTCCGGCACTGTTGAGAGTAGCTTGATAAATTTGGTATTTAATGTTTCTGAAAAATTGTTTGAAAAATACCATGATGAAGAGGATCAAGTTATGAATCCATAGGATCCGACCTTGCATCATTTGGAGGTGTATAACTCAATCTATAGATGTTTAAAGCAAGGTACCTCCCAGATTTTTGCACAAAACCTGAAAACTGGGAGCATTGTTTGGCATTGGCAGAAGGCCAGGCGCCTAGGCGCTTGTTTCTATGCCTAGTGGAGTGCCTGGGCGCCCTCCCTTCTTGTAGCTTCCCATTGAGCAGTTTCGAGTCGGGTCGTTTCACGGTTTGGGTCGCGGATAGTTTATTTTATAAGCGGGTATTGTAAAAATTGTAAAATAAAATAAAATAATTAATATAATTAACATATGGGACCCAAATAAAATAATTATTAATTATATAAATTTAATTAATAAATAAGATAAATAAAAATATTTGAGATAATTAATTATTATTTAATTAGTATTAAATAATAGTTAAAGTAACTAGAAATAGTTAAGTAATTATCATAAAATGATAATTTATTAATTATTTGATATTTAAATATATTAAATAAAGATAATAAATTTATTATTTAGTGGTATTTAAATAATAAATAAGAATAGTTATGTAATTAATTATTGTTTAATGAATATTAGATGATAATTAAGGAAGAATAAAGCTTGTAAAAGCTTAATTACTTATTATAATAGGTAAAGATGAATAATTAATTATTATTATATAATAATTAAAGAGAAATAAAGTTAATAAAATAATTACTTATTATTTAATTAACATTAAATAATAAGTAAAGATAATTAATTAATTATTATTAAATAATAATTAAAGAGAAATTAAATAAACTAATTATGTATTATTTAATTAGAGTTAAAAATAAAGATAATTAATCATTATTTAATTAATATTAAATGATGATTAAGAGAGAGATAAAGATGATTAATTAATTATTATTTAACTAACATTAAGCAATAATTAAAGAAGGATTAAAGTAATAAAGTAATTACTTATTATTTAATTGGGATTAAATAATAAGTAAAAGTAATAAATCATTATTTAATATTAAACAATGATTAAAGAGTAATAAAAGTAATTAATTAATTATTATTTGATTAAATAATAATTAAAGAAAGATAAGATAAAATAAAATAATTACCTATTATTTAACTTATAATAGGTAAGGATAATTAACTAATTGTTATTTAATTAAATAATGATTAGAGGGAAGTAGAGATAGGTAATTACTTATTATTTAATTAATAATAATTAAAGAGAAGTAGAGGTAACTAATTAATTATTATTTAACTTATATTAAGTAATAATTAAAGGAAATTGAAATTAATTAGTTAATTATTTATTATTTTATTAAATAATAAATAAGGTAATTAATAATAATTAACTATTATTGAATAGTTAAGGTTATCAAGTAATTATTTATTTTTAGATGATAAATAAGAGAGTCAAGGGAATTGTTTGCTAATTAAATTAATAATTAGAATGACTAAACAATCATGATAAATTGTCTAAGGGTTTAAATAATATGAGATAATTAAATCATTAACATTAGTTCGGTGAATATTTCATTAAGGTTATATGACGAGGAATTGTATGATAATCCAAGGTGATTATGTATTAGTAAACTTAAATACTTAAGTGAAGCGGTTATGTGTTGTTCTAATTGTTAGGCCAATATTTTCAATATTAGGTCTTCAAGAGGAGTTTAAATTAAGTGAAGTAGACGTAATTTGCGTACCAGGTAAGTTCATTAACCTTACATAACTCTATATTGTGCAAGTTTTCGAATTATGTATATTGCAAGTTCCCTAACTCAGACTCGAGTCATACTTTCAAATTATATTTCAGGTGGTTTAATTATTGCAAATTTATTCCACATCAATATTATTTTTGACATTCGCACACAATGCAAGTTGGATTCAAGTTCTATTATCGAACTGTCATGTATTTAAAAGTTCTTGCATTTATGAACTGTTTAAGGAATAGTCTACGCTAATTGATTCGGCTAGACGTTGAATATTAATATAAAAACTATCCAAACCAGTAGTTGGTAAATATTCTTGTACTGAGAGAACAACCCTAAATTGGGGGAAATATAAGTGTCGGTCACCCGATACAGTCAAAGTTTAATGTTATGCATACACATGGTGTACAAGAGGTCGATCCCCTCAAGTACGATTGACGATTATAAAAGGGTCAGTCGAATGACTGATGTTGCCTTGGCGTTCATGGTCTATTGGACCACTCGGTAGTCAGTAATCAAGTCTTCGTTGTTTCATCTAACTCTTGATTATATTGTTCAGTTATTAATCAACTCTTCATTCATCCATTTGAGTATTAATTATGTTATTCAGTTTTATCATTGAGCCTACATTATTAAATCAGCTCGATTATTACTTTGATTCATTCATGATATATTATATTATTCACTCAAAACTTGCTGAGCAAGCTAGTTGCTCACCTTGCTATATCATGAAAACATTTGCAGTTAAACCTGAAGGTTCAAATAAAGATAAAGGCAAAGGAAAGATGAAGTCTTAATTAAGCGAGATAGCAGTTTGCCTGTTTCATATTTTGTTTGTACATATATGATGTGATGTAACACAAACCTTTTTATAACCTTTTGGCAGTTTGTGATGTTTTTAGTAAAGTTTGTAGACCTTGGGACTAGAAAGTTTTTGTAATAAACAACATATGCTTATTTATATTTTCGCACTAGCATTAAATTTTGTTTAGCAGATGTTAGATGTATTTTGCGTGAGCACTGAATTCGAGGTATTGGTACCTGAATTTAGGGGCGTCACACCAACAATCAAATTCAACTTGAAATCTCTTTCCATGCACTCACCGGATGGACAACTTCCAAAACCATGTGGATTACAACAAATATCGGGCATCATGAAGTGGTAGTTCTCATCGACAGTGGCTCCACTCATAATTTCATTAGCGAGAAGATAACTGCTAAATTGCACTTACCCATGGTTCCAACCGAGTCATTCACTGTCAAAGTAGCCAACAAAAAACCATTAATGTGCAAAGGGAGATTCAAACACGTGTCTGTGATGGTCCAAGGTATTCCTTTCTCTTTAACATTCTACGCTTTACCACTAATTAGGTTGGACTCTGTGCTAGGCGTACAATGGTTAGAACAACTGGGTACAATGATATGCAATTGGAAGAAAATGACAATGGAGTTCCAATGGGAGGATCAAACACATCGACTACAAGGCACTAATATTCAACACATTCAAGCGACATCTATGAATGTTATTTCAAAGGAATTACGACATAGAAGTTCGATGTTTGCGGTCAGCCTACAAACCACAACCAATAATGAACAACAAGAAATTCACCCAGACATGCAACAGATGCTTAAAGAGCTTGAGGAGATTTTTTAGGAGCCAAAACAACTGCCTCCAGAAAAGAGAGATTGACCACCGAATTACCCTCAAGGAAGGAACTGAGCTCATCAATGTAAGACCCTACAGGTATGCCTATTTTAAAAAGCTGAAATTGAAAAACAAGTTCATGAAATGTTAAAATTAGGGCTTATAAGACCAAGTACTAGTCCTTTTTCATCTCCTGTTTTATTGGCTTGAAAAAAAGATGGTATGTGGCATTTTTGTACTGACTATCGTGCACTTAATGTCGTAACCATCAAAGATCAATTTTCAATTCCTACAGTTGATGACTTGCTTGATGAGCTTTACGGGGCAACTTAATTTACTAAACTCGACCTTAGAGCCGGCTACCATTAGGTACGAATGCACCCTACAGATATTCCTAAAACTGCTTTTCATACTCATAACGGTCATTATGAATATTTAGTCTTGCCTTTCGACCTTTCTAATGTCCCATCTACTTTTCAGGCAATTATGAACTCTATATTCCGACCATACCTTCGCAAAATTGTGTTAGTCTTTTTTTATGACATTTTGATTTATAGCCTTAATTGGAACATGCATCTTGAACATGTTAAATAAGTTTTTGAAATTTTAAAGCAGCACAAATTCTTTGTTAAAAATAGCAAATGTGCCTTTAGCCAGCAAGAGTTAGAGTATTTGGGCCATATTATGACTCCTCAAGGTGTCATGGTAGATCAAAGCAAAATTAGAACAATGCTAAATTGGCCTCGACCTACTAATGTCTCTGAATTGCGTGGATTCTTAGGCCTTACAGGTTACTACAGGAAGTTTGTTCGAAACTACGGCACCATTGCTCGACCACTTACCAATCTGTTAAAGAAGGGACAATTCACATGGACGGAGGATGCAGAAACAGCCTTCCAAGCACTTAAACAAGCTATGACTTCAGCTTCTACACTAGCTATGCTTAATTTTAATGAACTTTTTGTTATTGAGTCTGATGCTTCAGGAGAAAGAATTGGTGTCGTTCTCACTTAGCAGGGAAAACCAATAGTTTTTATGAGCCGAGCTTTAGGAGTGTCCAAACAGTCGTGGTCTATTTATACCCGATAAATGTTGGCCATTGTTTATGCCATATAAACCTGGTGACCGTATCTATTGGGACGAAAGTTCTACATCCAAACAGATCGGCGAAGCCTTAAATATCTTGTCGACGCCGGGAAAATCGTCTCTTATTAATAATTACTCTTTCCAATTTTAGCCCTTTAATTATGAGAGGTGATTTTTGGAAAAGGTCGGCACAAGTGTCAACGAGATTTGAAAGGTTGATTTTATGATGAGCCAATTGACCAGAGTCGTCAGTTGGTATGTTTGAAATGGATGTACCAACTCATCCGAGTTTTAGTTTTCGTAATCGTGTTGGCTCATGTATGACTCCGAATTAATTGGCCTGCAAACCGAGATTCACAGAGTTCGGGGCTTGCTTAAGCGAGGGGAAGGTGTTAGGCACTCCCCGACTTCCGTGAAAACACGGTTACCGCAATCTTGATGCTTTCCTATCCTTTTAAAAACGTGTATGTATGTGTGTGTGCCTAAATGAATGTTGTAGTTAATTTTTGCATGAAAAGCCACTTTGATTTTTTTTGTAGAAAACGTGTTTTATTTGGAAAGTGTTTTAGAACATCTTTTAACCTATACGAAAAGGCTTTACTTTATAATAGATATTGTTTTTAATTTCAAAAGCGATGAGGGTTTTTAAACTTTCGTCAAATAGGAATCGAGACTATACATTGTGTAAGACCCCGAATTTTATGAAATACAAAATTTAATTTTTCTTCATATATTTTTTTTTCTGAAACAGTAAGTGGTTAAATTGATAAAGTTAAAAGTTAAGGATGTTATGTGTAAATTATATTATGTCGAAAAATATTCGTTCCGTCGGGGAATATTCGTACGACGGCGCCGTACAAACCAATCATTGGTGGACCCCACAACGAATAATTGTCGAATATAGAAAATGGCATAAACAATTTTTAAATGGTCAATAGTACTATCACTTTTAATTGTTAAAATATCCAATGGTAAAAGAATAGTAATATACAGTATTGCACAGTAGCACACGGTATTGCACAGTAGCACACTGCATTGCACAGTGTTTCGTATTATTAAACTGATAAAGTGGTTATCGTACAATATTTGAATTTATTGTCATATGTACAATAATTCATGTTATTAAACTGATAATTGTCACAGTAGCATATGCACAGTAATTCACATTATTGAATCAATAATTGTCATGACACAGTAACGTATTCTTTCTTTTATATACTTTCTTTATTATTGTTATCTCTATTATGATGTTAATTAAACTGTTGTATTTCATTATTAATTAATTTGATATCTAACTCAAAGAGCCAACTACACTGTATTTATAACAATTGGTCATAATAATGAATAAGTGTGAATTATTGTTGAATAATTGAATTGATAAAGTTATTTGTTTATAATATAAAGTTAGGTGATATAAAATGAATGGTATAGATTAAAGATAATATAGAATTTTAAATGGATTGTGTAGATTAAAAGATGATCTTTAAATGAATGGTTTAGATTAAGAAAATCTTAAAAGATGAAATGAATGGTATAGATTAAAGATAATATAGAATTTGAAATGGATGGTGTAGATTAAAAGATGATCTTTAAATGAATGGTTTAGATTAAAGAAATCTTAAAAGATGAAATGAATGGTATGGATTAAACATTATTTTAAAATGAACGGTTTCAATTAAATTAGAAAATTTTGGTTATGATAAGATTTTTGTTTATAAATAGAGGCCTTAACTTAAGGATTTTTCATAAACTTCCTTACTTGTTCTTTCTTTCACTCTCTAAATACTTCTTGTGCAAGTTCTCTCTAAGTGTGCTTAAATCATCTTGAGTATTTGTGAAGATCTATAAGTATACATGTACTGTTCAAGTTAATCAATCTCATTTAAATTAGTATTCAGTCACGTGTTAAGGTAAGGAATATCATCTTCTTTCATATTCTATTATTCAAACTTATTACGGTAAGGGATTATCATTCTTTGATTCTCGAAAATAATATCGTTTCTCTCTTACTCATAAGATGTGTCATTTATTTTCATGTATTAAATTATGGGAATAACCTTACGGCGCGGATTACCGCATGTTGATGAATAACCTTTCGTATTCATTCCTTATTAATATCTGAGAATAACCTTACTGCGCGGATTACCGCCTGTTTGGTGAATAACTCTTCGTATTCAATTTTTATTAAATTGTGGAAATAACCTTACGGTGCGGATTACCGCCTGTTGGTGAATAACATTTCGTATTAATTCCTTATTAATCTCTGAGAATAACCTGACTACGCGGATTACCGCATGTTTGGTGAATTACTCTTTGTATTCATTTCTTATTTGTCTCTTGTGGAAATAATTTGTTTACATGAATTATCACATGACACTTTTATTGCATATTCGTTTGTAATATCATTTTCTTTCATATTCGTAAGTGATATTATTTTCCTTTATACTCATAAGGGATACCATATTTTTCATCTTCCATTATTCAAACTTACTATGGTAAGGGATATTAATTTCTTTCACCTTTTGTTAATCAAACCTGTTATGGTAAGAGATATTATTTTCTTTCATACACGTAAATCGAAACTTATTATGGAACTATTGCTTCTATAATTCCTGAAAATATTATATGTTCCATAATAGTTGCACGTCATCATTTAAATTGAACCATCCTATTTACGTGAACCTTTCTATTGAACTGTAATCGTTATTCTGAACTGTGGATCTTGAATATCATTTTTGAATTTCACTCCACATCATGTTGACAATTTGGACATTATTTAAATCTGCACAAAGTAAACTTCTGATACTTATTGTTTATCCTGTTTCTTCTATTCATCATTTATATCATTCTAATCATCCAAATTCAAGTTGTTGTGAATATCTGTGGCCGGGGGCACATATGCGATATAATTGTTGAACAGATGATAGGTTAAAGGCGATATAATAGGTTAAAGGCGATACATCTGTTCGGTGTCTTTTATGGCACGTGGTGAATGTTCTCTTTGGCCCGTAGTGCAAATATGAACTGTTGTTTGGTATGATTCTGACCAAAGGCTGAATCTGGTATAATCATGACCGTTGGTGTTATATTGAATGTATTTGGCCCGTAGTGCAAAGATGAACTGTTGATTTGCATGATTATGATCAGGAACTGTGAATTTGTATTATCTTGACTAATGGTATTTCAGATGATAAAAGTTGATGATGTTTTTCCTAAAAAGAGAACCGAGTGGACATTATAGTCTGCATTATTCTTCTAATAGATTGCTCATTCCGCTGCTATTATTGATCTGAACGTTGTTCAAGAATTTAACTGCAGTTTTTGATATAAACCTTGTAGTCTATTGTATTATATCAATAACTCAACTGTTGAAGGCTAACGATAACTTATTTGTCATTATCTTAGTCTTGATATTCTTTACTGACTATTTGAGCTCACCCTTTCTTTTGTTCCATTACTTTTCAACAGGAGATGAGAACGTAGCTGGGTCTAGCCGAGGAATGGAATGAGAGTCTGAGGGATAGCTATCATAGTAGTCTTCACGTATTGTAAAATAGTCTGATAATAATAGTGAAGACTTAGTTGTGTATTATTATACACTGTATTATTGAACGTTGTTCTACCTTGTAATAATTTTGTTGTAGTCTTTTGACAACTCAAGTTTGAGCTGCGTAGGCCCAGATTTGGGGGTGTCACACATTGCCTTTTGACAGTACAATGAAAAACGTTTATCTATTTTTACAAAATCATTTTTAAGCCTCGTGATCTAATTCTCTAATTTGATTACTTTTAGAAAGTCTTATCATTTTTATTTTTATTTTAAATCGCTTTTCATGTCGCAAATCAAATCAGGCACTGAAAAATGTATCGGGGCTATTCATGAGCATGTGAGCCATCTAAATAACCTCAAACACCCACAATCACATATTCCACTATTACGGAGCCTTAAACCCGATTTCGACTTGATATCGTTTTAAGGCCCGAAATTTACATATGTACATAAAGGGCACATCACTGTAACTACATATATCAAAAATTGTCCATCTTTGGAATTTGATCACAATGATTTCATTCCTAGGCTCACAATCCCAAAATCACTACACAACAATAATATGGATACAATGAAAAACTCAATGACACTAGATTTACTACTACACCACAATAACCTAAAATAGCAAGTTAAAACATTAATGAACTATACATTACTATAATAAACTATATATCACCATACAGATATCATTGGGACATTAGAAGAAAATTTCGTTCCAACGGAACCCTCACTAATTATCCCTAATCCATGGATCTTTACTAATACAACAAAGATACTACATTCAAACAACCCAACAACAAGAAATCATATGGAGAAAACAAGCTAAAACTTCAAGAAATGCCCTTTTTCACCTTGTAATACTTCAAGAATCACTTTATACTTCACAACCAAATATAGAACACAAGATTGGACAAATATTTAAGCTAAAAAAAAAGACAAAACCTCCCCTTTTTATCAAACCCGTAGGTTTCTCTCTCTATATTCTAACTCTCTTTCTCCATTTCTTCCCCCCTTTTTTTCCTCTTCTTTCCTGGATGAAAAAATAGACGTTGTATAGACGTTTGGAGGCAGCCGCAGGTGCATCTGCGGTTGGCCACAAATCCATCTGCGACTGCCTGTTGTCGCCATCTCACCTACCGCCTCGGCTGCCGTATGTTTCCTCGAGCCACGAAAACGCCCAAAAGTCTTTGGCCGCAGATACATTTGCGGCCGCCCGGTTTTCTTTCCTCGATTCTCATGTCATGCAGTTTTAAATCATCATTTTCGCTGTATTATTTGTATCTCGCAATCTGGGGACTGTTGGTAGGATGTATTGACTGTTTCGGTTCGTCTGGATCAATTCGTATCCCTGTATTGCGCAATTCGATGTCAATTCGTTGTCGTGCTTGCTTGTCATGACTGTGCTGAAATTCACCATTCCCTCTCGCAGGCCATGCGAAATGACGATTTTGCCCTCCTGCCCAGGTTAGTAGACAAATGCAATATTTGGGTGTCTACATATCTCCTAGAGTACAGAATAGTAACACCAAAGTAGCAAAAATGGGTCGCAAAGTTGTTGGGATATGGCTATGAAATCACTTACAAACCGGGATGGGAGAACTTAGCAGCAGATGAACTTTCCAGGGTCACGGGCAACCGCCCTTCTCTTAATGCTTTATTCACTTCTCAAGTTCCACTTTGGGATGAAATCAAAGCAGAGGCTATTGTACATTTATACATGGAAAAGATTAGCAACTGAAAGGCCAGGTGTCCCTTACACATGGAGAAATGGATTGATGTGTGCTATAAAAACAGGGTGGTGCTAGCTCTAAATTCGACACTAATTAAAAAACTGCTACAAGAATTCCATGATTCTCAAATTGGTGGTCATTAAGGGGTGTTACGGACATAAAAAAGACTTGTTCAACAATTTTATTGGCCATCGATGTTTTGAATAGTGCAGTAGTATGTCTCTTGTGATGTTTGCTAACGAGTTAAATCTAAAACTCGGGCACCAGTGGGACTCTTACAACCTTTACTCATTCCATGTCAAGTGTGGGACGACATTACAATAGACTTCATCAAAGTATTTCCGACTTCCAATGGCAAAAATACAATCCTCGTGGTGGTTGATCAATTGAGTAAATCGATACATTTTCTTACCTTAACACATCCCTTTACGGCCAAAATGGTAGCTAAAAAATTTATGGATGGAATAGTCAAGTAGCACGGAATGCCCCAATCAATCATTAGTGATCGGGATCCGGTGTTCATTAGCTTTTTTGGAAAGAGTTCTTCAAGTTATCAGGCACAAAGTTAAACATAAGCTCCTCATACCATCCATAAACAGGATGAGCAATCCGAAGTTGTCAACCAGTGTGTTGAAGAATATCTTCGTTGCTTTGTCCATCATCAACCACACAAATGGACTTCTTTTCTTCCATGGGTAGAGTTTTGGTATAACACAACTTACCACGCTTCAACAGGGATGAGCAATTTTCAAGCTTTGTATGGACGACTACCTCTAACCATTTCGTGCTACCTGATAGGTACGTCTCATGTTCATGGAGTGGACCAAAATCTAGCATCCAAAGATGAAATATTGAGCCAGCTAAAGATTAACTTACATTCGGCAATCAATCGCATGAAGCAAGTAGCTGATTCCAAAAGGCGTAACATTGAGTACCAAGTCGGCGACCTGGTCTTCCTTCGACTCCACCATTACCGACAACAAACAGTCTTTCGCCGAGCTTCTCAAAAACTAGAAAGTCGATTCTACGATCTGTATCCGATTGAGCATCGTGTGGGCAAGGTTGAATATAAATTAAAACTTCCTAAAGGATCCAAAATTCATCCCATTTTCCATGTTTCGCAAAAAAGTGGGAGCGGTTGATGAAGGAGCAGTTGTTTTAGAATCTGACGCTATTCTGGATACACGTTGGGTTAAAAAGGCTCACTTTTTGTTGAAGAAAGCCTTGTTAAGTGGAAACGACTTCGGATAGATGATGCTACGTGGGAAGAGACGGTCGTCTTACAGGATAAATTCATAAACATGAACCTTAAGGAAGGTTCCAGTGAAAGATGGGGGTATTGATAAGCCACAAACTCAACAACCACAAAGGTCTCAGCGAATTCATTGGCCAAATCAGAAGTATATGGACTGAGTCGTGGGCAGCAACGTTCATAAAGAAAGAGTCCTAGTTGCAGTTATGGTTCCTAGTTGTAGTTATGGTCTCATTTCAGTTAGCACTTAAATAGCCATTTTCTCTGCAGGTTAGTTATGTTCCCATGAATTAGTTTCTGTTTTATGCAGATAGGTTGTGGTTGCAAAAATAGGAAGAGTTGTTAGGAATCTTTTGTATTTAAACACTTCTAATGAATAAAGAAAGCACAAAAAAAAAATTCCCAAACCTTGTGATTTGTTCTCACCTGAATAAAGATTATTTATTAGTTTAATTTCTCAAGCTTGAACTGGGACCTACCAGAGAGCTAATTTGTTTATTTTGCTTTCTTGTTTTTTTTTTTTTGGTAATACAAGAAAATTACATAAGTTTCTATTCTTATTTAGAATCTTAAAAGTATTAAATTCAATGTTTCTTTTGAACTCAGAATTATGAAAAATATGAGGAGAAGACAGAAAGTGAAGTGTAGTATTAAAAAAATAATTATCCCAAATTTGAACATTATATTTCATGATTAATTTTATCTTGCGTTTTGGCTCCTCCCACTCGAGCTTCCGGCACAAAATTTATTTCACAAAAATAGTCTTATTTATAGAATTGATAAATATTTTTATTTTTGTTCAATGTTTGTGTTATAAAATAATAAATTATTAGTTTATTAGTGTTGACCTAATAATAATAAATTTAAGAATATTATGTCATTTCATATTATGAATAAAAAAGGAAGAATTATATTTACTAATATATTTTTAAAAAATATTACAATAAAAGTGCATAGATAAAATATTTACAAAATTAGTGCATATTTAATATTTAATTTTTAAATTAGTGCATTGTTATTCCTTTAATTTAGTTAGGTGATTTAATGGATAGTTGGTTCCAAATTTCAAATTTCAAATTACTTAAAAAATTGAAATAAAAAGTTGAATGAAAAGTCAAACAAACTATCCATAAAAAGAGATCCAATTAAACTGGACCTCTCAAATTCCTCTATCAGTGTTTCTCTTTCAAGTAAACCAGTCAGCCATGGCAAAAATCAGCTGCAAATAGACAATACACTAGTATGGAGGTAACTAAACACTATTATGGAGGTAACCAAACACTGTTATGACGATTTTTTGTTGCAGTAAATATAGGTAATCAAACACTAGTATGGAGGTTGGTGCAGTTCTTTGGCGCCAACACCATCAACTCCACCGTCGTTGCCACTTTCATCTACGACCAGTTCGCCGCCGTCTCCAATCGCTTCAACGACACCGGTTACGCCATCGATTCCACTTACCTCCTCTTCTCCTCCTACCTCGTATTCTTCATGCAGCTCGGCTTCGCCGTGCTCTGCACCGGCTCCGTCCGTGCCAAAAATACCATGAACATTATGCTCATAAACGTTCTAAATGCCGCCGCCGGCGGCCTTTTCTACTACCTTTTCGGCTTCGCCTTTGCCTTCGGCGCCCTCTCCAATGCCTTCATATTCACGCTCATGGTGGCGTCAATGGAGTTTTCACATTCATAGTTGGATTTCTCGATTTTTCTAGGTAACTAAACAATATTATTGCGATTTTTTGTTGCAATAAATCTAGGTAATCAAACACAGTTGGTAACCAAACTTTCATATCAAGGTAACCAAATCTTCATACTAAGGTAACCAAAACTTTGATTGCCGGTGATTTGCAGCGGAGGAGGAGGATGTAGCGGCGGCGCAACCAAAGACTGCCGGAGATTTGCGGCGGAAGAGGATGATGAAGGGGAGGCAGCAACGAAGGAGGATGATGAAGATAATGATGAAGGTGAGATGACGGAGGAGGAGGATGATGAAGGGAATATGGATATTCGTGGCGGAGACGGTGATGAAGAGGGTGAGGAGGCGACGGAAGAAGATGATAAGGAAGATGAAGATTATGATGGATAAGATATTTTTTTTGTTTTTCATTCCTTTTGATTTGAATTTTGGATTATGGATTTGTTTTTGTTGTTAGATCTCAAAGATTTGAATTTGAATTATTAATTATGACAGTTATTTATCCTTGATTTTAGGTTTCTTTATTAATGTGAAATTAAATGGTTTGAATTTGTTACCCTCTTTTTGTAATTATTTTGTAAATATACTAATGATGTAATTACTTTTTAATTGTTATATATTTATGTAAAAAACCCAATAAAAAATGTTGCACTCCTTCAAGTCCAAATTATAATATCAATATTGATTTTAAAAAAAGTTGATTAAAAATATTTTTAAATTTAAAATTAACATAATTTATTTAAATTTTATAACTAATAATACTTTTAAAAATAATCTATGATGTTCATAATCTTAACTAATAATTAGGGATGTCAATGAACTAAATTTTTACTCTGATTTGATCTACTCCAACATAATTTATTAAATCAAAACTCCATGTCATCTACTCACTAATTTGTGATAATTTAATTAATTAAATCAACATTTTAATGAACGCCAAATCATAAATCAGATTTAATTTAATCCACTCATCCACCAAAAAAATAAAAAATAAAATAAAATTCCCATATGTTCCGGTTTTACTCGATCGAAATAGCGAACGTAGTCTCGTCGGTTTATTTTCTCTCCCTGAACTGCTTTTCTACTTTGTCTCTCCAGGTTATACTTTTTCTGTAAATCTGTCAGATTACTGCGAGTTTTTTTGATTTTTCGGGATATGGGTTGAGGTTTAACTGGCAAAGCGGTGAAGGAACAGAGTTTTATAATGTTTTTAGGTGTTAATCCTGCTGCTTCAGAAGAGGAGATTCGAAAAGCTTATTATCTTTAAGATATTAAATTCAGTTTTCCCGAAAATCGAAATAGCAACAATCGCGACTTTCTAGTTCTCTGATGTTCAAAGTATAGCAACATTCAAAAGGTTGAGTATGTTTTTCTTGATATTCTTATCTTTTCGTCCATTTATCCTAAAATGTATTGATTATCACTGTCTGATTTTTGGTTGATTGTTTACCTCTATTTTTGGTATGTTTCAAACTCTAATGTCAAATTCAGTAACATAATCTATTTTTTTGGTGAATATGAAGGAGAATCTTGATTCAAACCAAGTGAATTGTGAAAAAATCTTGTCTTTTGATTATTATGTACTGGGTTAATTCAATTATGATATTTGTGAACAGCAAAAAAGGGTTTAGATGCAAATTTCATATCTTTTCTTCAGTCTTAATATTTATAGAAAGGTTTTATTTTAATATACGTGGAAGCTACAAGAGACCATGTTTTGCGGTTCTATTAGACATTTTTGAGAATGTGACATTCTGATATCCGCGGAGCTTCTGCGTTTTCTAAAACAATATAGAAACCTTGGTTAGGCAGTTAATCACGTGCAGTGTCATGAATATTTTGCCCCCCTCCATCGCTCTCTTAAGTTTTACACTTTTGTTAGCAAACATTTACACGTGTAAAAAGAACTCTTATTTTGGGACAGATGGGGGTATATTAGGATGATGCTGGCTACCAAAGTAATGCTATCATGAGAGGATCTTACTAACCCCACGTGCTTGTATGAGAATTGACATTGTCTAATTTTAATTTGCTAGCGCCCTATATGTGGAGATATACAAGATACTATATTTTGGTTCACATTTGGTATCTCGTAGGTTTTGCAAGGTTTAGGGTATACCAACTAACTTGATCTTTGAGGATTTATTTGGCCACCATAGGAGCTATTAAAACAAAACACTTGTTAAATGATGAACTTTTTGTTTGTGCTAAGGTTTTGTGCCTCTTTAGAGGAGCCATGCGTTGATAAATTTTGTGCCTTCATGAATTGGATTGTCTGTTGCTTAACCTCTCAATACTTATGTGCATGATTACAACTTTGTACTGCCTTCATCCGTCTGAAAATGTGAATATTACTTCTTTTGTTTACTTTTTTTGTTTTGAATATTAAGGTTTGCATAGGACACAATTAGATGTCATGCTCATATATTATTGCACCAACTTTTGTGGCATTCATTTCTGTTATTTTCTAAAAGAGTTTCAGGCCTGATTGTAGTCCTACATATGCTATTGAGTGTCTCCAGTTATGATTTTACAGTTAGCCAAGTCCCATAACTTCAAGTAGAATATGAAGTTGCCTAATCCGTTTGTCTCTTCATATCTATGATATACTAATATTTGCTGGATGGTAAGGTTGATGATGGTTGTGGTAGTTAGTAGTTGTATGAGGATATTGCTATTGAATTGTAGTTTGATCCTGGATTTCCTGCTCATATAATCATATGTACCCTCGTATGCAAGTGGTAGAAATTTGATCATCCCTGCATATCAATAATTTTTTAATTCGTGTCCTATCTTCTCCTCATTGGCTTTTATTCTTCTCCGGTAGAAACACGGAACTTATTCATGCTTTGGATGGAAAGATGATCTTATTAAGCTCTTTTCTGTATTTACAAAGTTGTATCCAGAGCTCTGTAGTTGATCTGTTCCCATTTGGAGATCAAGTATTGCTATGAGAGCTCTGGAATCTGGTTGATCCAATTCTTGAGTAAAAAGTGCACTTTGGAATGAGTATTAGTTAAGTCATACGAACCGATTAGGTGATAATTGTACTCCAATTCCCAGAAACGTGGTTGAATTATAGTCTGAGCCTCCTGAAGGCTAAAACTAATCATGTGAAATGGCACCTTAAAGTTAAAAGTCAATAAAACCTTCATTATTCTTAGTAAGGGGCAAGATAGTGAGTAAAGGTGTGAAACTTCTACGGTTCTACTTGATGCATTCAAAGACTTAGAAGGTAGAATTACTACCGAGAAGCTATGATTATTAATACGAAAGATGAAAATGAGAAGATATACCTACATAAAAAATCGTATAAGTTAAAAAATAAAAAATGAGAAGATATAACCACAAAAGTATGATCTGCGTCCAGTTATTGTTGCATATGAATAAGCTTCCAAGATGATTGGGCAAGATAAGCCCATTTATTTACCCTTTTCTTTTGCAGCTTCTCCTCATTGAGCAAGATAGCTAAAGAAGTAGATTAGAGTTTGTGTAGGATTTTTTTAGCCTTCCTTTCCTTCTTCCATCCATCCAATTTTATGAGACGAAGAATGTGTACATACTGAAGGATTTGAAGAAGCCATTAAAATAGAACCTGACATGATGAGATATCACGTAACTCCATTTAGCAAAGCCTTGTTGTCAAGCACTCGAGGTCTACTATGTTGTTCTTATTCCGGTAAATTCTTGTGCATGTATGATTTTTGCTGAACCCTGGACCTTCATAATGATAGATACACTTCTGAATATTAAGGTTTGCCGCTTGACTCAATTATGTCGATATCTGTTTATGGCCTTGCCTTGCCTTCCACATGTGTTTTAGCCCTTGACGTAAACAGTTGTGTGGTAAATAGCCCCGCAATGCCCTTGTGAATTCGAATGTCAACCTCTGGATAGCAAGAGCAGTTTCAAGCCTGAAGATTTGGGGGTGATGATAGGGCAGCGAGCTTAGTCTTGTTGGCGCAATTTAGGGCTGTGCAAAAAACAGGTATAAGCGAACCGAATTTTTCAGTTATTTTTTGCATTTTGGTTATACCCGTTTTAATAATCGGGGTTGATTCTTGATTTTTTATAATTCGGTTAATCAAATATCCGAATAATTTTAATGTTTGCTTATTTGTCTATCTACCTTCTAATTTTCTCTAGTTTTTCCTTCCCTGTACCTTGTCCTTAAAGTTCAGTTCTGTTCTCGATTATTTACCAAATGTGTAACATTTTGTTTCCTGGTTCAGTATTTTTGTTGATTATTTACCTTTTTTATTTTAAAAATTAATGTGGTTCTCATATGCTGCAGGTTTGTCCTGATGGAAAAACCATAGAAGCTGAAGCAGCCCATGGCACTGTTACCCGTCATTAGAGGGTTCATCAAAAGGGAGGGGAAACCAGCACACACAACATAGCATCAATCTTTGCATGGTCCCGAGGGTTTGCACACAGGTATAGGTTTACAATTGTTAGTTTCCAAAGCTTATTTTCTTTTCAAACATTTTCTATCATATGGAATTGTAGATATTTGATGTAGGACGAGAATAGATGGCCAAATAATGCACTGATAATGGTAATTCAATAAGGAAAATTGATAAAAACTAGGGTGATCCAACCGCAGGAGAACCACTACCCCTAGGGTTTCCCAACCGCAGTAGGGAGAAAAGATATTGATCGCAACCAACAATTAGGGTAATTTCAGAATTAATAATAATAGCGTAATAAAATCAGATTACATCAGTCTTTAAATAGACCCAAAACCCTAATCTGAATAAAGACTCAAATAACCCTACTTAATAGAAATAAAATACCAACAACGCCCTAAAATAATAACAATCCAAATATAAATAGAATACATCAAAACAAAACAATCCAATCCAAGTGCATGCTAAGAGGATGGGTCCATTTCGAGTTAAAAAGAAGGTTAGTGCTAATGCTTATGAGTTAGATCTTCCTAGTGATATTGGTATTGGTATTGGTCATGGGGATCAGTTTACTATTCACGTGTTTGTTGTTCCTGCTGCCATCGCCCATACCCGCACTATTCCACTGCCACTGCTACCTCTTACAGTCACCAGCATCATCGTCGCCGAACCATCATCTTCACGCCATCATCACAGACCACCACTCCCATCATCACAGTGCACCACCCAATCAGAAGAACAGAAACAACAACGAAAGCGAAGGAAACTGAGAAGGAGAGCAGAATAGAAAGAAGGAGACAAGAACGAAGAGAAAGAACAGAAGACGTACCTATCGTCGTCGCCGATCGTAGAGCCATCTCCGACAATCGGCGCCTCTGCCTAGCCGCTGTCCACTGCTATCTCTACCATCTCCGACCTTCTCAGTATTACAGCCGAGCTAAATCGACACCCCCCTCTCTCTGCATCGTCGTCGCGCTGCGTGTATGCTGGGATTGAAAAAAGGAAAGTGGGTAACCCTCGTTCCTAATTGTTTCTTAAAACCGATCTGCGTAAAACTACCTCTTAGTCCCCCGCAGTTTAATTCTCTGTTCAAGTAGCATCCTATAGTTTGATAATTCACATTGCAGCCCTTGCACTTTTCCTAGAACAGCCTTGAAACTTTTCAATATTTGCATATTAACCCCTGTTTCGTACTTTCACTTCAGTTAGGTTCAAAAAAAAAAAAAAAAAAAAAAAAGTACAAAAGTTCAGTTTAAATTTTTTCTTCAAATATAGGATATATACCTTAATTACTTGGATTTTCTATACTCACTGCATAACACTAAAAATTTTGAAAATTCGTGTGGATTTATTTTTCTTAAATTGCATATTATTCCTGCTAGTTGGGCATCATTTAATTGTGATTGTTGAAATTTTGGAAACTGCGATTACATTAGCATTAGAATATTAATTTAATTGCTACAATTAATTTCTAATTATCTCAGTTTGCATTTGCATCATGACGACCCGTAGTGGAACCCAGTATGGTATGCCTATAGAAGACACACTCAACCAAATAATGGCTAAACTGACTAACTTAGAAACTTAGGTGGGCACATTGACTGAAAACCTAGCTACAACAACTAATAGGGTTCAAGTCCTTGAGCAAGTACGACCTGTAGTTGAACCTAGAAGAGGACAAGAACAAGAAGTCAATAGGGGACATGAGGACATTTTAGTTCGTGATGAGGTACCCGAAAGGATTCTAGTTCGTGATGAGGTACCCGTAAGGGACCCTAATCAGCATAGACCTAGGCAACATTTTGAGCCTAGACACGTGGAACATCCCGAACTACGAGACCGTAGGAACCGAGACATGAGTTATGATGACCGTAGGGAGTATGACTACCATGAGCCTCGAGATTATGCCTACCGTGGACCTAGAAATGCAAACCATTATGACCGAGCTTATGAAGATGACACTAGAAAAATAAAGGTTGACGCCCCTGAGTTTGACGGTAGATTTGACCCTAATGCCTTCCTTGACTGGTTGTCCAGTATGGACAAATTTTTTGAGTGGTATGACATGTCCGATGAGCGTAGGGTTCGTTATGCAAAAATGAAATTGGTCAAACAAGCAAATTTGTTCTGGTCTAGTGTTGAGAGAGACCTTGAGCGTTTGAGAGACCCACCCATTACGCGTTGGGCAGAGATGAAAGCTCGTCTCCGAAAATATTATCTCCCCATCGGCCATAAAGATAGGTTGTGTGATCAGTTGAACAGTATAAGACAAGGCAATTTGTCTGTCTCTGACTATATTAGCAAATATAGGGAGTTGATGGAGCGTTGTGAGCTTATTGAGGATCCTCGAATGACAATCTCTCGATTTAAAAATGGGCTAAGAGAAGATGTTCAGTTTCAGATGAGCTCCCTCCAGCTTACTTGTCTAGATGATGTCTTTCAAGCCGCCTTAGACCATGAGTACCATTTGAAGAGATCTTCTTCTAGGAGAGTGACCTCTTATCCGAACCAGTTTAGTGGTCGTAGTGCCCTACCAGGCCGATCTTTTTCCGGATCCCAAACTACTTCTAGGGCGAGTAACACAGTGAATGGACCGAGTAGAGACCTTAGACAAGGGAAGGGTGCTTTAACACCCAAACCTACAGAGGGTGACCGAGAGAGATGTTACTCATGTGGAGAACTTGGCCATAAATCCTTTGAGTGCCCAAAGAAAAACCGAGTGGGAATGGTGCATGAGGGACTCGAAGAGGAGGAGGATCCACACGAAGATGAGGTGGAAGGTGAGTACTGTACAGAGGATGAGGAAGCTGATGCGCACCTCGAACATATTGACAAGACCTTAAATGTCATGAGGTGCATTATCGCTAATCCTAAGAAGACGGAGGATTGGAAGAGAACGGCTATATTTCAAACGTATAGCAGAGGTGGCGGTGTCTCTTCTAAAGTGATCATTGATGGGGGAAGTTGTTTGAATGTGGTTGCTAAGACAGCTGTTGAGCGATTGAAGCTAAAGGCAGAGCCACACCCCCAGCCATATAGTGTCGCTTGGGTCAATAAGACATCTATTCCTGTGTCACAGAGGTGTCTAGTGCCGATCCACCTAGAGAGCTATGAGGAGAATATTTGGTGTGATGTCCTTCCAATGGACGTTGAACATATTCTTTTAGGGCGACCTTGGCTATATGATCATGATGTGACACATTATGGGAGATCAAATACATATGTGTTTACACACAAGGGAAAGAAAATTTCCTTGGCACCTATTAGGCCTCGAACGTCATCAAAGGGGCAACCGAAGGAAAACAACACACCTGTGCAACCAACAAAGTCTCTTCATATCCTTAGTAAGAAGGAATTTGAAAAAAGCATAAAAGAGACTAAGGTTGTATATGTTGCTATGGCTAGAGAAGTTAGGGAGGTTCCTGAGGGGAACATTAGTGATGTACCTAGTGATGTTAGGCAAATTCTCCATGAGTTTGTCGATGTGATGCCTAGCGAGCTACCGAGTGGATTACCACCCCTTAGAGATGTGCAGCATGCCATAGACCTTGTACCAGGGTCTTCTTTACCTAACCTACCCCATTATAGGATGAATCCTACGGAGCAAACGGAGATGAGACGTCAGGTAGGAGAACTGTTGAGTAAGGGTTTTGTGAGGGAGAGTTTGAGCCCTTGTGCTGTACCAGCCTTATTTACCCCAAAGGCCGATGGAAGTTTAAGGATGTGTTGTGACAGTCGAGCCATCAATAAGATCACGATCAATTATAGGTTTCCCATACCTAGGCTTGATGATATGCTAGATATGATGAGTGGATCTCGAGTGTTTACCAAAATAGATCTACGGAGTGGATATCACCAGGTCCGCATCCGTGAGGGAGATGAATGGAAAACTGCCTTTAAGACGAGTGACGGCCTGTATGAGTGGTTAGTCTTACCCTTTGGCCTAACCAATGCACCTAGCACATTTATGCGAGTTATGAATCAGGTGTTACGGCCTTTTATTGGCAAGTTTGTAGTGGTCTATTTTGATGACATCCTCATTTATAGCAATACCCGAGATGAGCACATGCTTCACTTGCGTCAAGTTCTGACAACACTTCGACACGAAAAACTTTATATCAATTTGAAGAAGTGTTCTTTTGTGCAGAAATCAGTCATATTTCTTGGGTTTGTTGTCTCCAAAGATGGAGTTTCTGCTGACCCTGAAAAGGTCAAGGCTATTAAGGAGTGGCCAGAACCTTCGAACATACATGAAGCTAGAAGTTTTCATGGTATTGCCACTTTCTATAGGAGGTTCATTAGAGGATTTAGTACCATTATGGCTCCCATCACTGATTGCCTAAAGAAAGGAGAGTTTGTTTGGTCTAAATCAGCCGCTAAAGCCTTTGTGGAGATAAAGGATAGGATGACACAGGCACCTGTCCTTGTGCTACCAGATTTTGGGAAAGTTTTTGAGGTAGCATGTGACGCGTCAGGCGTAGGTATAGGGGGAGTTCTTAGTCAAGAGGGTCATCCTATTGCGTTCTTTAGCGAGAAACTAAATGAGGCCCGACAGAGATATTCCACCTATGATAGGGAGTTTTATGCAGTAGTTCAAGCGCTTAGGTATTGGCGACATTATTTGTTGCCTAAGGAGTTTGTCTTATATTCCGACCATCAAGCGCTTCAATATATAAACTCCCAAAAGAAGTTGAGTCATCGACATGCTAGATGGGTTGAGTTTCTCCAAGATTACTCTTTTGTCCTTAAGCATTGTCGAGGGGTAGAAAACAAGGCAGCTGATGCATTAAGTAGGGTATCCGTTCTCCTTAGTACCTTAAGTGTGAAGGTTGTAGGATTTGAGCGAATTATTCATGAATACCCTTCTTGCCCCGATTTTAGAGTCATATATTCTGACCTACAGAGCCCTAGTATACCTTCTACAGACGATTTCCATATCCATGATGGGTATCTTTTTAAGGGCACCCGATTGTGTATCCCTAGTACGTCAATGCGAGAGCATTTAATTTGGGAATTGCATGCGGGTGGGATTGCAGGTCATTTTGGTCGTGATAAGACCATTGCCATTGTGGAGGACAGGTTCTTTTGGCCTAGCCTCAAGAGGGATGTAGCTCGAATTGTTTCCGAGTGTCGTACATGTCAGACTGCTAAGGGTCGGAAGCAAAACACAGGATTGTACATGCCTTTACCCGTACCTCATGCGCCGTGGGAGGATATTAGTATGGACTTTGTGTTAGGATTGCCACGGACTTCGAGAGGTCATGATTCTGTTTTTGTTGTAGTGGATCGTTTTTCTAAGATGACACACTTTATTCCATGCAGCAAAACCGATGATGCCCCACACATTGCATCTCTTTTCTTTACTGAGGTAGTTAGACTACGTGGTTTACCTTTGTCGATAGTTTCTGATAGGGACGTAAAATTTATGAGTTATTTTTGGAAAACCCTATGGAAGAAACTAAACACCACACTTAAATTTTCCACTGCATATCACCCACAGACCGACGGTCAAACTGAAGTCGTTAATAGAAGTTTAGGTGATTTAATTAGGTGTTTGGTAGGAGATCACGTGTCTAGATGGGATCGAGTTTTACCTATGGCTGAATTTGCATATAATAGTTCGGTTAACCGCTCTACTGGAGCAAGTCCATTTCAGATTTACACGGGTTATCAGCCTAGGAAGCCTATTGACTTGGTACCTTTACCCCCTGCATATAGGTCTAGTGAGTCTGCCGAGACTTTTGCACGACATATTCATGATTTGCATGCTGAGATAAGAAAGAAAATTAATTTAAGCAATGAAAATTATAAGTCTGCTGCAGATGTTCATCGCAGGTATCAAGAGTTCAATGAAAATGATCGGGTGATGCTTCGACATCGTGCCGAGAGGTTACCTCCAAGCACTTGGAAGAAAGTGCATGCTAAGAGGATGGGTCCATTTCGAGTTAAAAAGAAGGTTAGTGCTAATGCTTATGAGTTAGATCTTCCTAGTGATGTTGGTATTGGTCCTGTATTTAATGTAGCTGATCTTACTCCTTATCATGGACCTTCGACTCCATCTTCTATTTCTCCATCTTCTGCTAACCCTGTTGAGCCTACCATTATTCCTTCATTACCTGTACCACCTGCACCTCCTTTTGTTTCCACACAGCATACAACAGATGGCATCGAGGATGTGTTAGATGAGAGGGTTGTATCGACCAGGCGTGGCGAGTACCGTCAGTATTTGGTGAAGTGGCGAGACAAACCTCACAGTGATTGCACATGGATTAGCAGGGAGGAGTTCTACCGCATTGATCCTACATTGCTGGAGCGTTATGATAGTTTCTTTTCAACGTAGTCGAATTATTTCCAGCAGGGGAGAAATGATGGGGATCAGTTTACTATTCACGTGTTTACTGTTCACGTGGGGATTGGATTGTTTTGTTTTGATGTATTCTATTTATATTTGGATTGTTATTATTTTAGGGCGTTGTTGGTATTTTATTTCTATTAAGTAGGGTTATTTGAGTCTTTATTCAGATTAGGGTTTTGGGTCTATTTAAAGACTGATGTAATCTGATTTTATTACGCTATTATTATTAATTCTGAAATTACCCTAATTGTTGGTTGCGATCAATATCTTTTCTCCCTACTGCGGTTGGGAAACCCTAGGGGTAGTGGTTCTCCTGCGGTTGGATCACCCTAGTTTTTATCAATTTTTCTTATTGAATTACCATTATCAGTGCATTATTTGGCCATCTATTCTCGTCCTACATCAATATTTCTTGGTTTTGTGTATTATAGTGAATGAGCAAACTGTGCTCATGTTGATAGGCGAAGCTGGGTGACAATGCTAAACTCCTGGATTTCACAGAGAAGCTAGAAGCAGCTTGTATTGATACCGTGGAGTCTGGAATGATGACTAATGATCTTGCTCTTATAATTCTTCATTTATTCAAGTAAGTGACTTCTAATCACTCACTAATTTTTGTTCTCCTTCTTCACATGATTGATGTTGTAATATATGATTTCTACATGGTGTAGGCTCAGTAGGGAACACTATCTGAACACCGAAGAATTCATCAATATAACATTACAACAGTTTATATATAGCAGTACACTATACAATTTAAGAAGTGATAAACAAATTCTTGATCAAATTTGCTTTACTAATTCAATAATTTCGGTTATTAACCGAATAACCGATTAGACTAATCGGTTATTCAGTTAGTTCACAATTTGGTTAGTTGTTTGGATATTAAACTTTTGATAATTTTGGTTTTCAGTTATATAACTGAATAACTTATTCAGTTCAGTTATAACTGAATGATCAACCCTACGCAAATCTCAACTTCTAAGATAGTTGAGAAAGGGTTTTTTTGCTACAGGTATGAACTTTACAAAATAACCAATTGGCCATGATAAAGCTGCCATGGCAGTACAAATTCCCCATTGTCCCCAATCTAATCTCTCTGTGTCTGCAAATTTTTTTAAGAATTCCACCATCACAACTTGAAGAATGATGGTTATTCCGATGATCCCTAGAAACAAATGGTTCTTATGAATACCTGAGAATACATTTTTTCCCTCCAACTTCCTTGCATTGAATTCATTGAAAACTTGGCAGAGGACGAAAGTATTAAATATTAGAGTATTCTTCACCTTCTTATCCACATCAAAGATTGATTCACCTTTGAACTGTAAAGTCATGAGGATGGATATTTGGTATAGAGCTTGTGCTAATAGGTTTCTCCACATGATGTTTGTTATGAGGGGTTCAACTCGACCCACGGGCGGATTGTGCATTAGTTCATTTGAAGGCCGCTCTGTAGCAAGTGCCAGAGCACCCAGTGTGTCCATAATGAGGTTGACCCACAACAATTGGACTGTTGTTAAGGGAACTTCACCAGCCGAAACTGATGCAATAAAGTTTATGACAAGAGCTGCAACATTTACAGTGAGTTGAAATTGAATAAATTTTTGGATATTGTTGTAAACACATCGTCCCCACCTTAAAACCGTGGCCACAGAGGCGAAATCATCATCTAGGATTACGATATCTGAGCTCTCCTTGGCAACCTCCGTGCCTTGAATTCCCATGGAAAGTCCTATGTCAGCTTCTTTCAAGGCCGGAGCATCATTCGTTCCATCACCAGTGACTGCAACCACGTGACCTTTTTGTTTCAAGCATTGTACCATCAAAAGCTTGTCAAAAGGGGAGGACCTTGCCATGACACGGATATAGTCAACCTTCTCCCTCCTCTCTTCAGGTGTGTAGTTTCGGAACTCTACACCTTCTACCACTTCCCCGCTATTTACATGTTGATCAGGTCCAAGTATCCCGCATTCTGTGGCAATAGCTTTTGCTGTGAAAACATTGTCTCCAGTGATCATTTTGATGTCCACTCCAGCAGATCTGCATGCTTGAATGGCTTTTTTGGCCCCGGCTCGACATGGATCCTTGAGACCAACAATCCCTAGCAGGGTCAATCCATCTTCTTTTAGTTTTTTGTTGCTTTTTCCATCTTCAGTATGTTGCATATCTTCCTCCAGAATTTTCTGAGTAGCAAAAGCGATACAACGTAGGCTACTCGCTGCCATTCCTTCGATTATCTTCTCAAATTGTGTTCTTTCATAGTCACTTATTAACTCTATATCTCCATTACTCTGATAATAATTTGAACACATTGCTAGTAGTATCTCAGCAGCTCCTTTCCAGTGCACGTGGATGGTGTTATCAACTCTCTTCCTCATCGAAACACCACTTCGTTTCTTCTCTGAGTTGAAAGTTTCCACACGAAGAATGGTAGTGCTTTGCTTCAGTTTTTCCATATCCATACCCAATTCCGTGACAGCCCATGAAAGAATTGCTTTTTCAGTTGGACTACCGGAAAACTCAGGTACAGACCCTCCTGAAACTGATTTATAAATGCTACCTGTAGTGTTTAACCCGACGCCTTGGTGGAACAACTCAACAACTTCTGGGGAAATTACAGTGGAATAATGTTCTCCCATGTCTTCTTGGCCAAGCCAAAACTTGGTCACTTTCATTTGATTCATTGTCAATGTGCCTGTTTTGTCGGTACAAATAACCGTGGCTGAGCCCATGGTCTCACAAGCTGATAGCTTCCTGACCATTGCGTGATCAGCCATCATTCTCTTCATGGAGTAAGCAAGCGTGAGCGTGACAGCCAATGGCAGGCCTTCAGGAATTGCCACCACTACAATAGTTACTGCATCAGATACAATACGTAGAACAGAATTGATCACATCATTTATATCTGTTTTTCTACCATTGTACTCCTGATTCCCATTATCGTCTTCTGTGTTCCCCGTAAAATAACGAGCTAACATAACTACAAGGACAAGAAAAGCAACAGCAAGGCCTACCTTGCCAATTGATGAGGTCAATTTGTCAAGCCGAGCTTGTAATGGTGTCTGTTCATTGGAATCATGTGTTATTGAGCTCATCAACTCTCCCCATGCAGTATTCATCCCAACTGATATTACCAACATCCGAGCATACCCATCTGCAACTTTTGAACCAGAAAACAAGAACGGGTTCTGTTCAGAGTCCACTTCTACATGGTCACTCTCTCCCGTCATGCTCGACTCGTCCACTTGTAGGGAATGCCCATCTAAGAACAATCCATCCGCAGGTATTTGATCTCCAATTCCCAGAAACACAACATCTCCAACTACAATGTCAAAGATGGATATCTTTTGCCGCCTTCCCCCTCTCATAGCATCAATTATAATATTATCACTTATTTTTGACAACTTTTCAAATTGTCCCTCTTGTCTGTAGTTACTAGCAGCTGATACAGCAACTACCAAAAAGACCGCCACAAATATACTACCGCCCTCGTACCAACCTTCCTGCAAGCCATCTTCTCTGATGCCAAAGCCCAGAGAAAGAGCAGCACAGCCCAGCAGGATGAGAATGGTGGTGTCTTTGAACGCCTCCACAATGAAATAAATCAGCCCTTTTGGTGGTGGCTTCTGGTAAGAATTTGAACCAAATATGTTTCGCCGCCTGCTAACATCTTGTTCACTGCCCTCAATTCCATTATCAGGGTCAGTGGAAAGAGCATTGAGCAAGCCCTCAACATTCCCCATGCTGCGAAGCTCTTCCAAGTCTTTGTTTTTCACCGTCACTGTGAGTTTTGTTTTGTCAATATCTGCAAAGCAAGAACCATGCACATTTTCTGTTTTGGGTAAGTGGGGAACGTGGACATTTTCTGTTTTGGGTAAGTGGGAAGAATTACCATTATGCCGGGATTCGATATTTAGAACAGTATAAGAAGGTGAGGCTAATATCTCAGAAATGTAATGATAGTTTATTTTCTTGGAAACAACATCTTTGGCAACATTGAGCATGACCCTCGAGAAATAAATGGCAACATAAGCAATGCGCCATCTTTTTTGGGCTTTGGTTAGGGTGACGGTGCTTATGTTGAGGATAAAAGTGCCACAGTCACTAGGTAAATGGAGTTTGCCCGTCATTCTTTTGCTCGAGCCTCACAGAGATGGTGGAAGGCAAATTTTGAATTGTTCTGCCAATTCAGACTCTTGGAGGAATGAATAAAGTCTTTCTGCTAACAGGGGGTGGTTCCCCTTTTGTACCATAAATTGAAGTCGGCCAAGGAAACTTGGTCGAAGTTTCCTGAAAATCAACTTCTTTCTTGAGCTTATTCATTCAATAAAGAAACAAAAGAACCACCAAGTAAAATACTAATACTACCCTTATATCTTATTCTATATTTCACTGAACTTGAAACATTTTACTTGCATTCCAAAAGAAGAAAAAAAACATAATTTCTTGTAGAAAATACAATGAGGACCCCCCCTCTTTAAATTGATATGAGGAACATTTGAGTGCTAATGTTGCTGTCATACTTGTATTTCGGTTAATTTGTGAGAATTGGAAAGGGTCATTATTTGATCAGGTTAATTAGGCTTGTGATATTACAAGCCACATCATTATTCAAATGAGTAAGCGAGGCTGCTAATTTAAATTAGAGGGTATTTTTCGTGAGTGGCATTATTACTGTGCAGTCCTATCTTGGAAGCCAACAGACTAGGCTTGATAAGCATGATGATGGGTACAAGTAGGGGTTGCGTCCCTGTAACGTGCAATGACTTATTATTTTTATATTATTATTTTTACATTTTAGATCTTATTATTTTTATATTCATTGTACCCATTTAATCATAGCAAAATTGTATTAGAAGTAAATGCAAATGGTCCACACGGAAGGATTACTTGTGGAGGAGAATGGTCCGCACCGACAAAGTACGTGTTCTTTCCGTGTGGGGCTCCTTCGTATTATTACATTAAGCGCGAAAAATAAGAGACGAGACTCGTTAAAAATTATTTTTTTATATAGTTGTACTGAATTTGCGCGAAAAATAAAAGACGAGACTCGTTAAAAATTATTTTTTTATATAGTTGTACTGAATTTAATACATGAGGTTTACTAGTATATTATTTGTTTATACATTGAATTCAGTGCGCCTACATAAATAAATAATATTATACATTATTTTTTGCGCTTAGTGTGTGCACATTAAGAAAATCATTATTACAATTTCAAAGTTCGATATATTCACGGTTTTGTAGTCATTTTTAATCGCCCTAATATTACCCTTGAACATTTAATAGGATCTCTCACACAGCTCTTTGAAAACCCTGTTTTATCTCACCCCAAGGAAAAAGAAGAGATAAATTATTATTTTTAATTTTTATTTGCATTCGTCTTTATATTAATAAGAGTAAATTATAATTATGTGGCCATCGATATTCCAAAAATACTGTTGAATAGAAAAAAGGGTATTGTATGTCCCTGTTTTTTCTTTTTGGTTTGTTAGCACTCCCTCCACTCGGAAATCGAAAATGAAAGCTACTATTCTTTTTTTTTTGAGACGTTACAATGTTTGTCTATAATACAAGTTTTATAGTTCGTTCGCAGCTGTTCCCTGTTGATAATTTTTAATATTAAATATTATCTCAAAAATTTATGGCAACTCAATTATCGCTTGCTTCAAAATGGGTGCCTTTTTTATGGAAAAGAAAAGGGAATATATTACTTTGAATATAAGTTGGTACGCGGTTATTGACCTTTTTGATAAATGTCTTTATTTATTTTTTATGGTCAGGCGGTCATTTCTTAAAATTAATAATTTAATATGTTAATTTATATTTTCAAAATCACGAGCCTTGAAGTTAATAGTAGTACGTTTTTATATAATTTGTCATGATAGTAGCTCTTTTGTCTTTATTTGAAAGAATAGCAAGATTTATTGACTGGGTCAATTTATAATGAAAAGAATAATGTTAGGAGTTCAAATTTTTAATTTTAAATGTGTTTTAAATGATACAATAATTTATGATATAATTAATTACATGAAATTTATGAATTTTATGTTATAATAATACATTATTCAAGATATTTTTTAAGACAAAAAACATTTTAATTTATGTTATAGTTAATTTTATAAGATTTATTTAATTAATATTATGATAATACATCATTTGAGACGGATAAAAAATTTAAAACTCCTAATATCAATATAAAATACGGTGTGAATAACTTTTGTTATTTTATTTTTTAATAATACTCTAATTTCCTGAAGGAGTATTATTTTTTATTCTTTTATCGAGTATGTCTCTGGTAATCGGAATCGACCCTCTGTTGAGAGTACAGAGATACTAAAATGGGATGACCAGATGGTCCGAAGTTGCCTTTGAATTGCATAAAGTAGTCGGTGGCCGGACGATATAGTGTTTGCTTTTATCTTTTTCCGTCTGTCCCTATATATTTGGCATACTAGTTGACCGGCATACTTTATGCAGAAAATCAAAATTCACGGACGTTGCATGCAATGTGCCGTCCTGCCGGATTAACACTGCCGGTGGATTTTTCCGTACAGCTGACTTTGTAAGCCAGTTTTTAAGACATAGTAGTCTTCTTCCCAGTGTGGCCTACCAGATTTGTGCATTTGTGCTTTGGTTCTGCCTGTAGACCCCCCCCCCCCCCCCCCCCCCCCCCCCCAATGAGTAGCAAAATGGAGGAAGAAACTTGTATTATATTTTATAGAGACGACTGAATAAGTATAAGAACATAATATTTAAATATTATATTTATTTTAATTATTAAAAAATAAAGTATGATATTGAAATTTATGTTATGTTCTATTTTGTAATGGTTAAGATAGATATAATATTTAATTTTATATTTAAATGTTGTGTGTATAAATTTGTTCAAGACGATTTCAGGTAAGAAAGTGAATAATACACATTAAACAATACACACTAATGGTTGAATCCAACCCAAAATTGCCACTTCACTTTGAATTGTAAGCTTATCAAAATTTATGCAAGTCGTGTTTTGATCGTAAGAAACGCAATTTGTGAATTTTAAATTTTTACGTCGTTACGAGTTTACATGATTTTAGTATAAATAAATATAATTATTATATTTTTATTAAAAAGTATTATTTGTTGCATTTAAAACTTGAATAAATTCATATCAACTATGAATTTTAAGACTCGAAAAATAATATTCAATTTATGATTAAAACTTAGGCTAAATATTATTAAATAGGGATTATGTGAATATATAGTCTAAAATTTTATTTAGAAAATTTTAGACTTATCTTTAAAAATTATCCGTTAGTTCTACATGCAAAAAAGACGAAAGAGTATGATCTTATTTTATTTGTATTTTGTAAATAAAATGGGATTATATTTTTTTGTCTTATATATATAAAGATAAGGTTTATGGGTCAAATTTAAAGGTAAGTGTAGAACTACTCATTTTATTTCATGCGTGTGAATAAAGAGGTCGGATTCCCTAAAGAAAATGTTGATTAGACGTTTGTGTTGACTTTTGTTGCCAAAGTAATAAATGGTCGTGGTACACATAATCTCTATTATTATGTCTTTATGGAAAGCTTGGTATAAATTATAATCGTATGGTCTGTACTATTAAGTAGACATGCACAGTAGGCCGGACTGGTCCGGCCTGGCCTGGGCCTGGTAGGCTTTGGCCGTTGACCAGGCCAGGCCGGGCTTTGACTTTTGGGCCTGCAGGCCGGGCCGGGCCGGGCTTCTCGATCGAAGTCTGGCCTTTTGAGGCCTGTAGGCCGGGCCGGGCCAAGCCTGTAGGCCGGGCCGGGCCAGGCCTTGGGCCGGCCCAGGGTAGGCCAGGCTAGTCCTTGGGCCGGGCCGGGTCAGGCCAGGCCTAAAAATGTAATTAACTAATTTTTAATGTGAAATATAAATATTAAATAAACTAACTACTATATTAATTAAATGTATTGACAAAAAATTAAAAATGAGTAATTAATCAATAATAAATAATGAGTCGGTTACAAATATTTTGCTTCAAAATATTTTTAAAATGTCTTCAAAATTTAAATCTTCAAAAAATGTATCTTCCTATCTTCAAAATTTATCTCTTCGTTATATCTTCAAGAAACATATCTTCAGTCTTAAGAAAAAATATATATCTTCAATATTCATGGATGTACAATTTCGTCAGTTTTTACTCTAACTTCGAGATCTTCTAAGCTATCTTGATCGTCTATTACATCTTGTACTATTCTTTGTGCGGAAAAATAATCTCTATAATAAATGCATATCTCCAACGATTTTAAGCTAAGTCTACTTCTCTTTTCATCCAATACCCTGCCAGATAAAGAAAATTATTGATGAATTTATTTATCTAACTTTTAAAAAAAATTAATCTTGAATATTTGAGTAGTATATTTTTAGATAATTTATAATTATATTGAATCAATTTAAATTTAAATATATTTTAAAATTAATTTTAGAATACCTAAATTAATTAATTATATTTTGAAACTGAAAAAGTTGTACAACATTAACCGGATTTGTCAACCAATTGTGATTAGTACAATGAACAGAAAAGCCAAACAAAATTTTTCAAAGTTTATTATCTCCCTACAATGAACTATTTCTTCCCTTCATCTGTCTTTTTGCTGCTTATATATATCAAGTTATAGTCTATAGTTAAAATGAATTAGCTAGGCTGGGCAGGCTGGGCTGGGCCGGTCCTCTGCGTAGGCCAGGCCGGGCTTTTTTGTAGGCCGGGCCAGGTCGGTCTTCGTGGGCCAGGCCGGGCTTTTTCGTAGGCCGGGCCAGGCCGGGCTTTTTCGTGGGCCAGGCCGGGCTTTTTCGTAGGCCGGGCCGGGCTTTTTCGTAGGCCGGGCCAGGCCGGGCTTTTTGGTAGGCCGGGCCAGGCCAGGCTTTTACGTCAAAATAGCAGCCTGTTCAAAGACTGTAGGCCGGACCGGCCCGGTCCGGGCTTTGACCAGGCCGGGCTCAGGCCAGGCCAGGCCGGCCTGTGGGCCGTAGGCCTTTTGTGCATCCCTAACTATTAAGTCTTTACGGAAAGTTTGGTTTAATCATATGATCTGTATTATTAAGTCTTTACGGAAAGTTTGGTATAATCGTGTCCCACAATTTATTTATTTTTGGTTTTATAATTTTAATTATATTATTATTTAATTTTATTTTTTTATAAATTTTTATTTAGTTTTTTAAAATTTATAAAAAAATTATTTTATCTTATATAATTAATATGCACGCAATGGACAAGTATACATATTAAAATAAATATAATACTTTAATATTATATTTAATTGTTATGTGTTTATATTTATTTAAAAATAATATATATACCACCGAATGCTAATTTAAATTATGGATCGTTGGTTGGTATTATTTTCTTTACTTGACATGTGCATTGCCCAACTTTTGTTAGATATTCTCTTACAACATTTAAGAAATGTTCCTTTAAATGGAAGATTAAGTTGTCATTCTTTATCATCTTTATGGAAAGTAGGTGTCAAGTGCCACTTGTTGTTGCGTTGATGACGGTGGCAACCGAGAAGTGTTTGGTTGTCTGCTAATTGAATACCTAACAAACTTCTATTCTATTTTTTCACTCATTCTATTCTTTCAATCCAAACGTAACATAAAAAAAATTAATATTTCATAAGAAAAAATAATATTTTTTCAAATTTTTTTTCATATGAATAGTAGGTTGGGTCTATTTTCATGTGAGCGAGGCTTTGCGAAAATATAAATTCTCATAATTAAAAATAGAAAAATTGGTTTGGTAAATTGCAACTAGGCTTTTGTTTTGGCACTAGCCGATAATAAGAAATCAAACGTGAATTTCATTCTTTCTTAGCCATCTGTTGTGAAAGCAAGAAGCAGTTGCATCCTTTAAGTCAGTCCACAAATTATGGCCAAGCTTGAAAGGCAATATAACAAACCCCCACACACAAAAGAAAGTAATACTTTAAGTAGACTAGTCTTACACCCAATTGGAATTGGAAATTAAAGAAAGGAAAAAGTGTGTAAACTTTGGTCCTTCTCTCTAGTAAAATAGTGAAATGAAGAGGCATGTTATATATATGCTGATTTTGTACATAACTTGTACAAATAAAATAGTGAAATGTTTTCAACGAGCGTTTATTATGGTGTCTACTTCCCTATATGCTGGCATAAACAACAATTTTTTGCAAAAAAAAAATTGAAAATTCATTGTCTTGAGTTTGTTGGAATAGGTTATTTTACCTCCCACTTGGAAGACCTTGGATTTATGCTTGGAAAAATGGAAAGTTCCTTGAAATTTCTCGCAACAAACAAGACTTTGACAGATTGCATAAATAAGTATAGATGTAGCACCTCCTTTTCGAAGTACAAAGAGTGGTTACGCACAAAACGTTAGACATGATCAACAAGTCTAATAAGTACAAGTTATAAAATTTTAAATATCATAATCAAACAAAACTATCATACGAATTCGTTCATAAACAAAATATCAAGACAATATGCGAATTCCAAAAGAGTAGTAAAATGAGCAAATTAAAATTAAAAGAGTATCGCTAAAAGAATACGAAATCTGTAATTAAATTAAGTAATGTAATATCCTAAAATAATTCAAATATGACATGTTTAACTCCCTTCATCCAAACTATTTAACAAAAATAATAATAAATATAACTACAATTACCAAAATATTATTTTCTCGCTTAACGTTTCTATAATTCTATTATTATATTATCATTATAATGCAAAACTTTAAAGTGACATTAATTTAACTATATGCGTCTGCTCAATTGCTCATAATATAAATTACCTCCATCCTAACAAAAGGAATATAAATTATATGTTGTGTTTGGATGTTGTGAATAAGTATAAGTGCATAATATTTAAAAATATTATATCTATTTTAATTATTAAAAAGTGAAGTATATTATTGAAATTCGTGATATATCTCACTTTTTAATGGCTAAGATGAATATAGTGTTTAATTTTGTGATTGAATGCTTTTGTATGGATCTGGTTAGTATAAAATTAATTTTATGGTAAGTTGAACAATAGACCAATACAGTACTGACACGTAAAAAGAGAAAACATTCTCGGCCGTGTCAACACTATATTTGTCCATTATTTAATTTATTGTGAAATTAACTTTATGCTAACTGAATCCATGGTGTATGTAGACTTGTCCCCTAATATTAATAGGATTTAGTAATACAAAACAGAGATTGGACCCAATTAATTTTAAAGCTCAATCTTACCAAATTAATATTATTAATTATTTATTATTAGTTCACATAAATTTAATTCAAATATAATATAAGGTCTAAATAAAATATTTTAAAATAAATTTAATCAATATTATTATTATATATCGGGTATAACAAAATACAAATACATCATCCATAACAGTTGAAAAGAAGTACAAAACCCATTCCGTCACACCATGTGGATATTTCTTTAATTATGGATTACCGAAACTTTCAGTTCTCAGCAATGGTTTTTCGTCTGAACTTCTTATTGTTTGTTGAGACTGGACTGCATTAAAGTTTATTAGAATGCGTACGTTATTTTCTGAGCATGACAATGAAGACGACAACAAGAAACGGTCAGAGCACGGCAAGCCCGCCGTTAAATTTGACAAACTTATAGTGATATTCCCACTCAAATATACAAAGATATACATTTTTATTTTATTTTATTTTAAAATATATCCTCAATTTCATTTATAAATATAAAAAATTATTTTAGAAAAAAAATTATTTTTTAATTGATAATAATATAAAACGGCTCTATTTTTAAGTTTGTTGTCTTAATTTTATTATCATATTATTATAACTGATTAACCAATACTTTGCTATTCTTAGGAGTAATTTTTTTATATATAAATAAGATATTTTTGTTAAATTGAGAGAATATATTTAATATTATTTTATAATGAAAGAGTAATTACAAATCCATTGATGTTTTGATTTTCCCATTTAGGTATATATGATAAATCCGAGGGACAAGTGGGTGGTTAGTTCAAGCGCTTAATGTTGGGTCTAGAGGCGCATGCGTTGAACACTTGAACTAGTGAGGGACTGGGAATGGACAAAGCTAGCCGCCAGCCGTCAACCGCCAGACTTTAGTGGTGGTAGATTGTGGAAGATACGGCGGGAGAAATTATTTTATGTTCTCGGAATAAATAAATAGTTTGCTCTTTTTTTTTATATATTTATAAAATTCGTCTGTGATAAAATTTATAAATATATAAAAAATATATATATTATTCACTTATTTTAAAAGTACATGAAATAATTTTTCCTTATGTGAAGTCCTTACTTTAGAATACAAAGTCCAAAATGGTCCCCAACTTTTATAGCTTTGGGGGAATGTGTAACACAAGAAGTAAAATGTTAAATGAAAGGGGACGGACCATATGCTTCGCTTAGTAATTTACACCTCTTTATTTACTTGAAATTAGATCGGTAGCTCGCAGATGTTTTTTATAAAATTTATATTTTTTAAATTTAATTTTATATAAAAATTAATATAAATAAATAAATTTTATTCTAATGTATATTATACATTTTTTTATTGATAATAAATTTTATAATATTAATATAAAGTTAATGTGTATAATTTTATTTATTTTTTATAATAAATAATTAATTTCTTAATTTGAATGATTTTTTTTTTATCATAAAAATCATATGTATTTAACCACTCCGGTATGTTTGAAGATTGAGCAAAAAATAAAGGGTAATGAACAGAATGGCAGAAACATCACGATGTGCTAGGCTACTAATAGGGCTGGCAATAGGATTAGGCGGAATCGGGTTTGTACTACTTGCATCCGATTCCATTAAGGTCGGATTCAGATGGTAATTAATAGCGTATTCAATTAAGATTTTAAAAAAAAAAAATTAAGTAATAATTTTTTGTAGAATTTGTGAATTTTAATAACTTTTAAAAAAAATTTAAAATAACTTTTAAAGACTCTATAAAATTAGTGACAGATTTATATAAACTTTCTTCTAACATTTTGATAGACTTTTGTATACTTTTAATATATCTTGGAACTTATATTTTGTTAATTAGCCTATGTATACAACTTTTTTTTTTCTTCATGAATTAAAGGAAATCTCATTATTTAATTGAATTATTGTGGTATGAGATTTTATACATGTTGAAAGTCTTCATATTATTCTACTCATTTTATGATAAATTTAGATACTCGGATATCAATAAACCTTTAGAAGTTACAGAGGCAACAACACCAAAATCAAGCTCACTTTTCATTGGAATATATATACTTTATGTATATGTACATGTTTTTCATTAAGAATATCAAATTTTGTTTTCACAAAATAATATCACAACGAAAATCTATATGACTTTGAGAAGTTAGTTATAGTTATTAAATTATTATACATTTATTTGGGATATAAATTGTTGAGTTATATTGAAGGTTCTTTCGGTCAATTATTACGATAAACAATTCAATGTAGTGTAGATTTATTTAATTGGTACTTTGAGAAAATAATTACTATTGTTTGTATTGTCAAAACTTGCTTGAAATTATAATCCGAATAGAGCTATAAAATTCAAGTTTTGAAATATTTTAATTTAATTATGACAATTATTTAGTAATGAATATACTATAATTATTCAACTAAAATGCGTGATTTGTTAAAATTTTAAGTTTTAATGAATTTAATTTAGTTATGACATTAATTTAGTAAGAAAATTCGTAACTAATATAAATATAATTAAACAACGTGACATTTAAAAAGATTTATATGATTAATTATCAAGATATTCAATTAAATATAATATAAATATATTTAGTAAGATTTTGAGAAGATAATTATTGATTTATTAAAATATTATTAAGGTAATTAATTGAATTATTTTTATTATTAAGATAATCAATTTATTAGGACTATGAGAAAGTACAGTTGTTTCATGCCAATCACTAGCAAGAGTAACTATTATATTCTTAAACTTTTAATTAGGTAAATAATGAAACTGTACAGTATGATTTACTTTAATTGGTGACTGAAATAAAGAATTTGTTTGAAATACCAATCTAAATAAAAATTTAAATTCAAGTTTTAATGAATTTAATTTATTTATGACACTAATTTAGTAAAGAATCTTTTATTATTATTTAACTAAATTTATAGCTAATATTAATACAATTAAATAATCGTAAATCGATAAATTCAATCTTTTATGTATGTGAAAGATTATAGCGCTCTTTTTTTTTCTCATTTCTCACATATGTTCATCTTTTTTCTTTTTAAATATTTGAAAGTCTTTAGACATTAGGCCAAGACTTTGGATATGAGTTGGTATTTATACCTCTTATTCTAAAGTCTGTCAAACTTCACCATTTGATAGAAATCTAAAAAATTTATGACTTTTTGAATACCAAAATTATGACGCCCCCAAATTCGGGTCCTAATTACCCGAATTCGGTCATCACGATCCAATATAAACATCTACCTCTAAACAACATACAATAACTAAATGCGAAATAATAAACATATGTTGTTCATTCAAAATGTGTTACTAGTCCCAAGATACGGTAACCTTACCACAAAATACACAAATACCCTTAATAAAGTAATTAGGGTTTATATTATATAACAAGTAATTTAGTTAACTAAAAGACTGTATCCTGAAGTCTATCGCTTTATCTTTCCCTTACCCTTGTTCTTCCCAGAAGTCTCGGGTTTCACTGCAATAAAGTTCATGATATAGTAAGGGTGAGCAACTAATTTGCTCAACAAATTTAAATAACAACAAGAGACAATATATATCATGAATGAAAGGAATAGTTGAAACAATTTAACAATATGAATAACATAAGCAAGAATAATGATTTGCTTTTAGAATCAAAATAGTCAAGTAGACTATGAACTATAAACTTCCACTGGAGTCAATAGCTGGTTAACCCAATACTTACTACCAGAAATATGTACTTGAGGGGATCAGTCTCTCGTACAATATGTGTATGCATAACATTTAATTTTCGTGTTTTGTACCTGATATTAGATACGGGGTACTCTCCTATAATAGAGGGGTGTTCATAATAGTCTAAGAATCTGCATTTTCAATGATTTGGATAGCTTTTAAAATCTTTAACATAAATGTCTAACCGAACAATGACGTAAACCTACTCTGAACAGTTCTTTAAACAGTAGAACATTAAATAAGGTACAAGTCAAAGACTGTACAAGATCAAGTGCACCAAGTGCGAATAACAACAATATCGATGTGGAATAATTGTAAAGTAATTAAACCACTCAAAGCATACTTGGAATTACAATTCAAACTTAAATAAATAACTTGTTCAATGAAATGGTTTTGAAGGACCTAACATTAATCAAGTCGGTCTAACAATTAGTACGGCGTATACGAACATGTTTGTACGCTTACTACGAACTTATCTAACATACTACTGGCGCGCAATGCGCGGCCAGCCCCTTTTTTTTTTTTTTTCTCTCTTAACAGATTCGCTACAGTGCTTGAAAATACTCCACCATAATAAAAATTATACTTTCAAGTAAGATTTAACCACTCAATAAAAATCTAAAATAATTACCCATTACTTAATAACAATTTATAACATGAAAATTTAATTACCCAAGATTTAATTCCATATTTTTCAACAAAATTATTGTACCATATAAACTACTACAAATTATAACTTTTTATTTATAACTCCATTTTGAGTGATTCAAACCTTGTTTTTCTCATGATTTAATGTTCTATAATATTAGAACATTAAATTTAAATTTTATAAAAAATATTTTTGGTCTTTATTTTAAGACTTGTTTACACACTACCAGACACATGTTTTTAGCATACAAAATATACCAACCAACAAGCATTCAAATCATAACACAAATAAAGGACTACTAATAATAAATGTTAGTCATTTATTACTAACAAGAAAACTAGGATGTGAAAGAATAAGGATTATACCTAGTTTTAATGGCTACTCTTCTTTTCCTTCCAAAGTATGTTGTGAAGGAGGATGGCATGAACTAGCTTAGGATTTCTTCTTCTTCCTTGAAGCTACACCCGAAATCTCTCTATGCTTTGCTCTCAAATATTTGTCTTCTTAATATTTTTCTCTCAAGACTTAAAAAATGAAAGATGAAAAATGACTACCAAAAGTTCCTAAATTGTAAGTATACTTATAATGAGGATAGATATAAAATCTATATCTATTAAAAATACTATCATGAGGCTAGTTGGAGTATTGTACAAGAAATTTAGACCAAAGATTAAGTTGGTGAGGATTTTGTGGGAAAAGACTTTCCCAAAAATAAAAAACAAGTAACCTAATTAAATAAATGAAAAATAACAAAAAAAAAAATCAATTCACTCTCTCTTCTCTCTCATCCTTGCAGGCAACACATGCATTTTGTGTCCCAAAATGTTTGTCCAACATACATGCTTTAATTTGTTAAATAACCATGCTACACATTTAATTCCCTAAATGATTTATTAATTGTACTACGCTTAATACCCATTGGACTTGTATTAAATGACTTGGACTATATTAGTCAAGTCCATTTAATTTATCATTGGACTATTTAATTATAACTCAATTGATTAGCTATAAATTTTGTTACACATTAATTATCCAATTCCATGATTAAATAATAATTGAATTGATTAATTAATTAAATACTTTAGCCCATTAATGTTAAATTACTAAATGGACTAAAAATATTATTATTAATATTTCACATTGTTTACATTAATTAGTAATTATATTAATTAATTTATAAAATTTAATTCACTCATTATATTCAATTTAATTAGTAGGAAACTTAACAATTATTTTGATATTAAAACTTTAGGGTTTGTTCACTAATTTAATTAACATATTAGTGACCCTCTTTAATTAACTATAGCAATTAATCACATAATCATTTAGTCACGTAATTAATTAATCACACAAAAAGATTTAAATAACCTCGTTGTCGACGCCGGGAAAGTCGTTTCGTTTTTTATATTCCCTTTCCAATTTTAGCCCTTTGAATTAAGATGTGATTTTTGGAAAAGGGTCGGCTTGAATGTCGCCGGGGTTTGAAAGGTTGATTTTATGATAAGCCAATTGACCAGAGCCGTCAGTTGGTATATTTGAAATTGATGTGCCAACTCATCCGAATTTTATTTTCGTAATCGTTGGCTCATATGTGACTCCGAATTAATTGGTCTGTGAACCGAGACTCATAGAGTTCGGGGGCTTGCTTAAGCGAGGGGAATGTGTTAGGCACCCCCCGATTTCCGTGAAAACACGGTTACCGCAATCTTGATGTTTTCCTATCCTTTTAAAATCCTAAAACGTGTGTGTGTGTGTGTGTGTGCCTAAATATTTGTTGTGATGAGAAAAACCTGTTTTGATTCTTTTTGTAGAAGACGTACTTTATTTAGTGAGTGTTTTTAAAACGTCTTTTGACTCAATGACAAGGCTTTGTTTTCTAATAAACATTGATTTTAAGTTTGAAAATGATGGGGTTTTTATTAGGTGTCGTTTTCAGAAAACAAGAGTTTTTAAACTTTTGCCAAATAGGAATCGAGACTATACATTGCCTTCTAACAGTAAAGTCAAATAAAAAATGAAGGCAACTTCTAGGAGCTCTTTAACCCTATGCACCAAAGTTTAATGAAAACGTTTGTGTATTTTTTATGAAATTATTTTTTGATATTTCAAAACTGCTTGTAGCATTTTCAAACAGGGACCGACGTTTACTAAAAACCTCAAATTTTTAACCTCGTGATTCTAATATCCTAATTTGATTACTTTTAAAAATCTTGGTCGTTTGTCTTACTTTGGAAAACCGTTTTTTCATGTCGCAAATCAAAATAAGCATTCAAAACCGTGTCGGGGCTATCCATGGGCATGTGAGCCGTCTAAATATTCCCAGACACCCACAATCAAATATTTTACTATTACGGGACCTTAAACCCAATCACGGTTCGACATCGCTTTAAGGCCCAATATTTACATATGTACAAAATGGACCCTTGCAATGATTACATACACCAAATTTTGTTCATCTTCGGAGTTTGATCACGATGATCTCATTCCTAGGCTCACAATCATCCAAATCACTGTACGACCGTACCAAAGCAAGCTTAACAATACTAGACTTGTTATTATACTACACGAATCAAAATCACAAGTCTAATACTACGAATTATCTATTAACACAATGCACTACATATCACCGTACAGATGTCCTCGAGACATTAGGAGGAAATTACGTTCCGACGGAACCCTCACTAATAATCCCTAATCCACGTATCCTCAATAATATACCACATTATTATACCCAAAACAACTCAACAACCAAAGATTATAACAATAACATAAGCTAAAACTTAAAGAAAAACACAATTTTTCACCTTGCAATACGCCAACAAACGCTTTATATTTCACTATTTTAACAAAACCACAAGAACATTTAATTATTGGAGCAACAACAAGCAATCTCTTACTAACCCTCACTCCACTCGAGCCTTTCTCTCTCTTCTCGCGACTTTCTCTCTCTAATTGTGAAGAAAAAACTTGATTGCCTCCTTCTGCAGATCAAAAATGGCGTTCTATAGGTGACTGAAGGCAGCCGCAGGTACATCTGCGGCTACCTGCTGTGGCCGCCCGTGCCGAATTCTCGGTCGCCGGGTTGTCTCCTCGAGCCGCGCAAGTGTCCCGCTTGTCGGTGGCCGCAGGTACACCTGCGGCTGCCCAGCTCGTTTTTCTCGATTTCCGTGTCACGCAGTCTTAAATCGTCAATTTTTACAGTATTATTTTGGAAGGTTGTTACCTGATGTATAAATTGCTCTTTGTGTTTGGCTTCCACGGGGCGCTGCCCCCTTACACCCCCGCCAGCTCACCGGCGAGCTAGACCCCCGACTATCGTAAGCGTAGTGGCCCTTCGTCGTCTTTGGCGATCAGATCAGGCTTCGTCTGGATCGACTGTGTGTCCTGCCTCAACGGACCCGATGCTCGTTGTTCGTTTGACAGCTTTGACCGCAAGCCGTCGTGGTGGCTTCGTGTTGGGGTTCATCTTCCTTTTCCTATGTCGGGTCAAATGACGATTTTGCCCTCCTGCCAGGGTTAGTACACAAGTGCAAAATTTGGGTGTCTACACTCGTAAAACTAACTCGTTAGAAATTTAATTAATAATGACGTGAAAATTCTAGGACATTACAAAAATGCTTTTATAGATTTTATAAAAATCTCAATTCAATACCACATAACTTTTAAAAATATTGCAAAATTTGTAATTGAATACTACTAAATTTTTATAAACTTTTTAAATGTCTTAATTGAATAGAACTACACTTTTAAAGTCTTTAAAAGTCTTTATAAGTCCTTAAAATTCTAATCGAATACACCCCCCTTATTATAAAGTTTAATATATCTATTGAGTAATTCAGATTTTATATTATATATTCTCCCCGTTCTAAATTTAATATTATTATTAATTTTTTTAAAATTAATTTAAGATATTTTTAAATTTAAAATTAATATAATTTATTTAAAAAATTAAAATAATAAATCTAATAATTATTTGTATTTTTTGAATAGTTTACAATATTCATAATTATATTGATATAAACTAAATAAATTAATGCCTATTTTGAGTTTACAAATATTTAAAATTGACTTTTCAAAAATTAATATTAATTTTATAATTTAAAAAAGAGGAAGTACTTAATTATCAATATAATTAAAAAATAAATTTATAAAAATATATAAGTGCACAGAAATATCTACAAATGTGTATATGTAAGTATTTAAAATATTTGTAAATATGAATGATAATTATAATATCAGTATTGTATATGTAATCATCAAAATACTTATCAATTTATATACATGAAGGGTGTGGGTGGATAACACAGTATTCATACCCGACCATAAACCTAAAAAATGGTCAAAATATTTGTCCCGTTAAGTTCAAATTTAAATAATATCTGCAGGTGTCAGGATAAATTAATATTAATTATGTTATTGATGAAATTTTATTTAAACTTTAATCTTAGAGATGATTTTAGAGATGATTGAAAAACTATCGAGGTAATTCAATACATTCTTAAAGTAATTCGATACATTCTTAAAGTAGAAGGCGTGTAGGTACGGAACGATAATTTAATACTTTCGGATAAATTAGGGTTACTTATATTACGTTACATTAGATGAGATCCTTCTATTGTAATATGTACGAATTTTTGAAAAAATAATAAAATTAATCAGTCGTTAACTGTGAACTAACCGAACATATAGATAAATTACATATATTTTATATTTTGTGCGATTATTTATTTTGACTTTATCTTTATTATTATTTTCGTTAAGTGGTTATTTCTAACTAGGTAGAGTATGAGATCCGAACCCAAACCCAAACCGTTTATATGAATTATTAGTAACTTGGGTTGGGAGATTCTGCAGTTGTAGCGACGGCCGAATACGAACTAATTGAAACATATGTTGTTGGGAGATTCTGCAGTTGTAGCGACGGCCGAATACGAACTAATTGAAACATATGTTCGCCCACCCCAGTACAATTAAAAGCTGTTAAGCCCACACAAATCACAAGTTGAAAAAATATATACTGGCCCACCCAAGTTCAACGAAAGTGCAGCTTGCTCTAAACCCAACACAGCTGGGCAGAACCTAGGATACACAAAATTACTTTTAAAATTTTATCTCACTCACTTGCCTAGTGCTCGTCCATGTTTAGTTGGGTAAGGATGAACATTAAAGTTCTCTTTATTTACCGAAAATGTTGTGATATAGCCTCAAAGCCTAAACAAGCCTGCGGTCCGGTCCGATTGCCTTGAGGTACAGATGATTGAGCAGGGGACCAATTTTGTTTGAGACCCAACATGTCACTTTCAGTTGTCCGTTCACACACGTTATGGACCGTGCAATTGTCTTTCGATAGGACATTTCTGCGCTACCCACGTGTGCTGGTCTCAAAACCTGTAAGTTGATGGAATATGATGAGAGGACATGCACCAGCACCACTATGCCTATAAATAGGATTTTTTTATAAGGATTTTTTTAGAATGTGCCCTAAGGGATAATATTTATTTATGTATTTACACTGAATTTAATATATAAAAAAATAATATACTAGTGGACTCCATGTATTGAATTCCGTGCAAATATATAAACAAATAAAATTTACTCTCGTTTTTCACGCTTAACATGTGCCCTAAGGACACATACTAAGAGGACCCTTCCTATAATATGGACAAATTTACACATTTTTTACTTATTATTTTTCTTACTTCTCACTCACCAAAACTCGCGCTAAAAGACATCCCACGACGCGATAGCACACCTCCGTTAAAACATTTGGTACAAGAACTAGGAGTTGGTGCCTACGCTGGAGACTACCACCCGAGCTCAAAGGATAGGAGATAAAACAACTAACTGTTAAAATTAAAGCTTTAAACGAATCAAATCGATTCGAATTTTAAATTGTTTGAATTCGACTAGTAAAATTAAATTTATACTTGAATTCGAATTATATTTAAAAAAAATTATTCAGATTCAATTCGACTTGAATTTTCTTTACTCGAATTCGATCTGACTTGGATCGAATTATATTTAAACTACTCACGAACTTTAAATTCAAACTCGAATTCGAGTCTCCACATAATAATTAATTTTATAATAGATACAATTACTAACTGAACTTATTATTTTACTTAAAAATGAGAAAATATAATTATAATTAAATTTTACAAATATAAAATTATGATTAAAATTATAAATAAAAATAATAATAACTAATTATTTAAATTTTGTTTAATTGTGTATATATTTTAAAAGAATGTATCGAGTATTTATTCAAATATGTATCAATTGAGTATTTATCGAATTATGATTAAGAATTCGAGTAATTTGAATCCTAAACGATAAACGAATCGAGTATAACCTTACTCAAATTCTACTCGTATTTTTATTCGAGTTACTTTTTGTACTCAAATTTAAATCATATTATTTACGAATTCGAGTTGAGCTCATATTTTTTTGAGCCGAGCCCGAACTATTTGACTCGAATTACGGCCTTAGTTAAAACACAGATTTTCTTGAAATTCTTATTTGACGAATTCTTCAACTCATAATTTGTCCTGTCCGGCCTAACCCAAAAACCCAAAGTTTCACGTCAAAATCTTTATCCTTTACTCCCTAAAAAATTTGTACTTTTAAACGAAATCCGAGTAATCAAAACTAGACTTTTAAGCTAAAAGAACCCAACTTTAGAACATTCAAAGCTCAAGACTTTGCCATTCACTCCCTCCATAAATTTCAGTTCAAATCCTAACTAATCTCAAAAACCCAAACCGTTTAATGCTATATTTGGATCGAAAGAGAACGTAATAAAGAAAGTAATGGAATAAAAAAAAGTATATTTTTTAGCATTTTAAGTATATATTTGATTGTTGATAGTAGTGTATACTATAATAGAATGACATAATTATTTAATTTTATTCCATCATCTCTTACAAGAAATAAAAGTTAAAGGAATAAAATAAATTTTAATTCAATTAAAATAATTTATCTAATAAAATAATTATAAAATACACTATTTTCCCACCGTATATAGAAAAGCCAAAGAAATCAACAGCACAACAACATTCCTCGAATTCACATTCCGGATTCGAGCATCTTTAAACGCGGGAAAACACTTGCCATCAGCAAAACTATGGCAATTAACTTTAATAGTCATAAAGGAAAGCAAACAAGCCAAGAGGTAATATTATTTAAGATATTCGAATGACCGAAAATTTAAAGAAAAACATTTATTTTAAATAAAAAAAACACAAATAAAATGAGGCAGAAGGAATAAGAATTAATTGTGAAAGGTTAGGTGGTTATTTTCTTTTTATTATTGATTGATACAGTTGATCTAGCTGATCCTCATCTTGATATCTCGATGGGTGTCCCTAACTAAATGGTACATCATAATAACAACAATAAGAATAATGCAACACCTTCCTTAATTAAAAAGGGGAACATTATATGTATATATATATATCTATATATATATATATATATGTGTGATTGTGTATATCTTTTCGCATTTCCGTTGAAATTCATGAAATCATCATCACCCTGGTGAATTCCTCATAGCTAACTACGCCATCTCCATCTAAATCAGCTTCTCTTATCATCTGTTGTACTTCTTCATCTGTTAATCTCTCTCCCAAATGTATCATCACATGCCTCAACTGCACATGCGCCAATTAATTAATTAATTAATTAACAAATCAGAACGTCAAAACATTTTCATAAATCATCGCCTTCACACGTAAAAGTTCAAATAATTTTTTTGTTTAAGAATATATTAGTGAGGAATTAAACTAACTAACCTCATTTGCCGATATGAATCCGTCTTGATCCCTGTCAAATACTTTAAACGCTTCTTTTAACTCGTCTGTTATATTGTCCTGTTGAATCATATTTACATTTTAGAAATTTTAGCAAGATTTTTTGATAGTAGAAGTAAAAAAGAAGAACAATGCTGAACTTCAAAAATCCCCATGTTAATTATTATTACGTACCTTCGTTTTCCTTGCCATAATATTAAGTAACTCCTCAAAGTCAATAATTCCATTTTCACCGCCATTTACTTCACTAATCATGTCGTTGATCTCTTCTTTCGTCGAATATTCAACCGAAGACTGGATCACCCTTGCTAAATCTTCCATCGTAATTAAGCCTGCAAATCATACTCTTCAGCCATAATTGGATAAAAGTTATGTTTATTTGTAACGATTACATTCGAGATAAAGACTACTAGTCCTATTTTTGTCTTGTTTATTTTTAAATTTGGACTTGAAATTATTAGTTTAGAGATTATAAAATGACTTAATATAAGGACTATTTAATACCATATTCAATTAGAGATTATAATCTCAAGACTATTAACTCATTTTATAATCACTGGACTAATAATCCTAAGTTTAAATTTAAAAACAAACAAGATATTTTTTGGATTAATAATTTTATCTTAAATATAATTCTTGCAAACACATATAACCTTACAATTATAATTTATTCCTTAAAATTATAATCCTTAGAAATAAACGTAGTCATATCGAATAAAAGTTCATAAGCATGCTATATCAACAGTAGAACACAATAAACAGAATTTCATTACACACCGTCTGAGTCCGTATCAATCGAATCAAAAGCTTCCTTCAATTCTGCTACTTGATCTTTTGTTAATGAATCCGCCATTGTTGTCCCTTTTGATCAAACAGCTTCTTCTTTTTTGCTGGGAGAATTTGAATAGTACTTAAATACTAATACATAACAATGGGTTAGTTTTACGTTTATGGACAAAATTGGATTATAAGTAGAGGACATTATTTATTATTCAAAGCGTAAGTGGGAAAAGGTCACACGCGGGCACGCGGCATAGAAAAAGAAAAAGAAATTCATTCAGCAGTAGCAGCAGCCAATACAGAAAATCTCTAGAAAGTGTATATAAATAGATATAGAAAAATATATATATACTTACCCTGTCTTAAAATAAAAAATTTTATTAATTTTTTTTGCGTATATTAAAAAAAATAATAAAATTGTCTATATTTAAATTCTCATTTAATTGTATAATTTTTTGTATATTTTAGACTCGTACCGATCATAAAATCGAAAATGGTACCGGGTGGATGGTTCACTGGTTTAACCAGTGGTCGAACCGTTATTTACCTAGTGACGTTATAAATATATAAAAAAAATATATTATTAATAATTAATAAAATTTTAAAATATTTAATTTTTTGTTAGGTAAAATATAGTGAAATTATTTTACAATATTATTAAAAATATTTAATTTTAAAAATAAAAATATTCTTGTACAAAAAAATATTAAAAAATACTTTAAAACCGGTTTAGTAAGTCAATTCTATCGATTTTACCGGTTGAATCAATCGGGTTTTGACCGAGTCATGTGAAAATCGTTTTTTTTGTTCAAATTGGAGTGCTAACCGGTCCCAATTTTTACTAGTCGGACCATTGGTCCGGTCTAATTTTTAAAACCATGCTAGTAATGCTCTATAAATGTGTATAAAGAATAGAAATATAATAATTAATACTAAGAATATTATAGACAAATTATTATAAAAAATAAATTATCTAAAGTAAATAAATATTTAACTTAAAATTATCTAAAATAATAATAAATTTTTTTATCTTAAGCCAGAAGGAGTATAATCAAGGGTTAAGCCTGAACATAGTCCACTGCACAGGTTAGAGTGTTGTTTGATTCCCCGAGGCATTTTCTATTCTTGTTGCATACTCATGTAACACTAAATTTTATTGTAAAATGCAATTCACATGCTTGAAATTTAATCTTGATAGCAAAAACTTTAGTCATTGAAATTTAATCTTGACCGCAAATAAATCTATTATATATATTAAAATACAATATATTTTAATCACAGTCTGTTATATGTCACGTTCACATTAACTCAACTTTTCACCAGTATTTATTATAATTGATTTATTATTATATTTATCTAATAATTTATTTTTTGAATATTATTCCATAAAAATAAAAAAATAACCACAAATAATCTATTTCTGTCATTTGATTATATCTCAATATTGCAACAATTCTAAATTGATATTATCCAATAATTTAATTTTTGAATTGTTTTATTATCTAATTTTTGCACATAACTCTGACACATAAATATATGATATTATCCAGTAATTTAAATTTTTATTTATAAATAATTTTCAGCCACAATACTATATAATATATATATAAAAAATTCCTTTATCACTTACAAAAATATAACATTATCCCATAAATATAAATCTAAACTAATATTATATCTCAAAATTGTATTAATTTTAAATTGCTATTATATTCCATAATTTTAGTTTGATATTATCTCAAATTAATAGGCGATTGCTCTAAATAATTTTTAATTATATATATTTTTTAATAAAATGAATAATCCTGGCGCAACGCACGGGATTGTATCTAGTTAAGTCATTACTTCAATGTTGGATACATAAAATTGCACTCTCTTCGCCAAAAAAAAAATAATAATAACAAAAATAGAAATGTATATGTATTTATATTTTGAAAAAGTCAAACTGTGAGTTTTTTAAATTTTAAACTTCTATAAATTTATTTTTTTTTTAAAAATTGGATTGATTTTTTTAATCAAATATGACAAAATGAAACTCTTGATGTAAAATGACCTCACAAGTTTGACACGTTACAACAGAATTAAATTATCATCGACCGTGGTAACTTTTCATCGTATCACTTTTATATCAAACAAGTTTGATAACTTGTACGCGGTATGGGTTAATTTATATATATATTTTTATAAATATTTAATAATTTTTAATTAATATATTTTTAAATTTTTTATTAACATAATACATATATAATATTAATAATTTAATTTAGCATATTTTATTATAATTGAAAAAAATTTAATTAGTTTTAATATCATGTGATTAAAAATTATAAATTAATTGTTAATAATTTTTTTTCTTCTTATATTTCTATGTCCACAAATTGAGAAAAATTAATTACATTTATTTAAATAAAATTATATATAACTTTTAATATTTTAAGAACAAAATTTTCTTATTTTTTATCCACAACTCAAGCTAAATTAATTGTAATTATATATTATACCATATTAAATGTGACGTCCCCCAATCGGGCTCACACCACTCAATTTGAGTCGTCAAAAGATTACAACAAAATTATTATAATACACTGTTCAATATTACATAACTAAGTTTTCACAATTATTACTATTCTATAATACAGTGAAAACTACTATAGCAATTATCTCGGACCGCTACTCCATTTTCTTTTTCTCCCCGCTAGTTCCGGCTACGCTCTTATTTTCTAAACAATTGAATAAAAAGGAAATGGTGAGCTCAAATAGTCCAGTAAAAAATATTATAACTAAGATAATGAAAAATAAATTATTTTTAACCTTCAACAGTTGAGTTCTTAATTGAATATAATAGATAATAAATTTTAAATCAACAGTTGCAGTTGAGTTATAAACAGCAAGATTAACAACAGCAGTTAAGTTCTTAAACAAAGCTTTACTGTAGCGAAATAACCATCACTAAGAGAATCAAGTATATCATGTCTACTAGCCTCTCTTTTTAAGAAAATCATCATCAACTTTTACCAATTGAAACACTACTGGTCATGATCATGTCAAACAACAGTTCTTGTTTGTCCCCGACCAAAGATGTGACGCCCCCAAATCTAGGCCCACACAGCCCAAACTTGAGTCGTCAAAAGACTACAACAAAATTATTACAATGAAATACAACGTACAACAATACAGTGGATAATACAACACAACTAAGTCTTCATTATTATTGCCACACTATTTTATAACACGTGAAGACTATGATAACTATCCCCGCACTCTCACTCCATTCCCCGGCTAGACCCCGTTACGTTCTCATCTCCTGTAAAAAAAACAATGGAACGAAAAGAAAGGGTGAGCTCAAATAGCCCAGTAAGAAATATCATGACTAAGATAATGACGAATAATTTATCATTAGCCTTCAACAGTTGAGTTCTTGATAGAATACAATAGACTACAAGGTTTATATCAAAAACTGCAGTTAAATTCTTAAACAACGTTCAGATCAATAATAGCAGCGGGATGAGCAATCTATTAGAAGAATAATGCAGACTATAATGTCCACTCGCTTCTCTTTTTAGTAAAAATATCATCAACTTTTATCATCTGAAATACCATTAGTCAAGATAATACAACTTCACAGTTCCTGGTCATAATCATGCAGATCAACAGTTCGTCTTTGCACTACGGGCCAAAGACATTCAATATAACACCAACGGTCATGATTATACCAGATTCAGCCTTTGGTCATAATCATACCAACCAACAGTTCATCTTTGCACTACGGGCCAAAGAGAACATTCACCACGTGTCATAAAAGACACCGAACAGATGTATCGCCTTTAACCTAGTATATCGCCTTTAACCTATCATCTGTTCAACAATTATATCACATATGTGCCCCCGGCCACAGATATTCACAACAGCTTGATTCTTGATGATTAATACAAATAACAGTGATACAAATGATGAACAGAAGAACAGGATAAACAATAAGTATCGGAAGTTTACTTTGTGCAGATTCAAATAATGTCCAAATTGCCAACATGATGTGGAGTGAAATTTAAAAATGATATTCAAGATCCACAGTTCAGAATAACGATTACAGTTCAATAGAAATGTTCAGAAAATAGGAAGGTTCAGTTGAACTAATGAAATTCAACTATTATGGAACATATAATATTTTCAGGAATTATAGAAGCAATAGTTCCATAATAAGTTTCGATTTAGGTGTATGGAAGAAAATAATATCCCTTACCGTAGCAGGTTTGATTAACAAAAGGTGAAGGGAATTAATATCCCTTACCATAGTAAGTTTGAATAATGGAAGATGAAAAAGATGGTATCCCTTATGAGTATAAAGGAAAATGATATCACTTACGAATATGGAATAAAAGTGTCATGTGATAATTCGTGTAGACAAATTATTTCCACACGAGACAAATAACAAGGGTTATTCACCAACAGGCGATAATCCGCACCGTAAGGTTATTCCCATCAATTTGAATACGAATAGTTATTCACCAAACAGGCGTAATCCGCACCGTAAGGTTATTCCCACAATTTAATAGAATTTGAACACGAAGAGTTATTCACCAAACAGGCGATAATCCGCACCGTAAGGTTATTCTCAAAGATTAATAAGGAATGAATACAAAAGGTTATTCACCAACAGGCGGTAAACCGCGCCGTAAGGTTATTCCCACAATTTAATACATGGAAATAAATGGCACAAGAAAGAAACGATATTATTTTCGAGAATCAAATAATGATAATCCCTTCAAGTAAGAAAGAAAATAATATCCATTTATGATGATGAAAAGAGTGATACCCCTTACCTTAACACGTGACTGGATATTGATTTAAATGAGATTGATCAACCTATATATTTTTAATATAATTAGTAATTACCACATATAAATTTCAAAGTATATGATAACTCGTATATTATGAACTATCAAAATTATATATATTTAACATAATTTTTGTAGTATAATATAACAACTTTAAAATAGTTTTTAAAATAATATTCCAAAATAAATCTTCCAAAGAAAGCTTTTAAAAATGAATCTTCTCAAAGAAGAGTCTTCTAAAGGAAGATTTGTGAATACCGTGAAAAATAGGAATTTATGAAATTACTACTCTTTAATAAAACACTTACTTGAAAAATTCCTGCACTCCTTTTGGCTTTCAAACTCTCAAAATAACCTTACTATTCTCAGAGAAAACTCATAAAATTCTTATAGAAAAATTTTATGTTTTAGGTGTGATTTTTCTATTCAGCTGAGCAAGCTATTTATAGGAGAAAATAAGTTACTATGCGTGGTAGGTGAACAGAAAAAAATTCAGCAGAGGCTGCTGCGCAGCCTCCACCAACTCTTCAGCAAATTCTCACATTTCTCACATTTCATGTGGGCCCCACAATGGGTCCCACATGTTTCTTACTATTCACGTACTATTCACGTCACTATTCACGTCACTATTCACGTTACTATTTTAAATAGTAAAATTAATTATTTTATTTTTTATTTATTTATTTATTTATTTATTTATTCTTCCTGTGAGTCCAATATATAAAATAATGTTACCACAATAATGTAAGAAACACGTTACATATTTTTATTAATTTAATAATATAAATTATAGTGTATTTGCTACTGTGACAATTATTAGATTCAATAATTTTAAACTACAGTGCACCAACAATTATTGACTCGATGATATGAAATACAGTGTAATGACAATTATTGAATCAATAATACAAAATACTGTGTAGCAACAATAATTGAATTGATAATATAAAATATTATGCAGTGACAATTATTGATGAAATGATGCGTAACAATTACGGTGTCAATTATCAGACCAATAATATGAGACACTGTGCAATACCGTGTGCTACTGTAGAGTACCGTGTGCTACAGAAAATACCATAAATTACCGTATGCTACTATTCTTTTATCACCGGTATTTTAACAGTTAACACCGTTGACTATTTTTATTTAAAAAGGTTACTTCTGTCGTTTTCTATATCCGACAAATATTCCGTTGTGGGGTCCACAAATAATTTGTTATTTCGGCGCCGTCGTACGGCCCGAATATTCCCCGACAAAACGAATATTCCCCGACAAAAAGAATATTGTCCGACAAAATAAAATTTGCACATAACATCCTTAACTTTCAATTTTGTCAATTTAACCATTTACTGTTTCAGGAAAAATATATATGAAGAAAAATTAAATTTTATATTTCATAAATTCGGGGTCTTACAAAAGAGAACATTCATCGCGTGTCCTTGCCATCCGACCAAAGACACCCAACAGTTATATTGCCTTTATCCTATATCGCCTTTAACCTATATCGCCTTTAACATATCATCTGCGTCTCAGACCACATATATTCAGAATAACATAATATTTGATGATTGAAATAACAATAGAGATATATAAATAATGAAAAGAAGAAACAAGATAAATAATAACATTAGGAGTTAACAAATTTGACTTTGTCCAGATTCAAATAAAAGCCAAATTATCAACATGATCTATAGAAAAAGGTATTTAAGTCCAAGAGTAATATTCAAGATCCACAGGGAATAAGTTCAACGGTAAGATTTACGGTACAAGGAATTAATCCAAAATGTTCACAGTTTAAATAAATGTTCATAATTCAAAAGTTCAAGATCCATAAGTTCATAGTCCAAATAAATGTCCACAGTTCAAAAGTTCAAAGTCCAAAAGTTCACAGTTCAAATATGACGATGAAAATTTAATAAGAATGTTCTTGTCAAAGGGTATTAGATGAAGTGCAAATTATTAAGGAATATTAATGAATTATTAATTCAAGAATTTTCACCGTTTAATAATATTAGAGATACAAATAAGATACTTTTTTACTATAGTAAGTTTAAGAATTTGAAAGAAAAATAATATCTTTTACCTTATCGCGTGACTAAATACAATTTTTATGAAGTTGATCAACCTATATGTATATTCATAATTTAATTAGTAAGTAACACATACCAATTTTATGTATATAAAATCATCCAAGTGGCTATATAAATATACTTCAAAATAATTTTTAAAGAAAATAATTTTTCAAAGTAAAATCTTTCAAAAGAAGTTTTTCAAAATAAATCTTCTAATAGAAGAGTATTCTAAAGGAAGAGTTGTAAACTAATGTGTGTGTGAGTGGTTATATAACTTTTAAAAAAAAACTTACATGAACAATACTCGTACCCTTTCAAATCTTCAACGCTTAAGATAATTTTAATACACTTAGAGAGACACTTCTACTAAGAAATATCTAGAAAGTGAAAAGAAGATTGAGTGAGAATTGTATAAAACTCCTTATGCTAAACCCCCTATTTATAGCCAGAGCCTAACCAATTTTTTTCACACACACGTTACGCATTTTAATCTCATTTTTTAATCTGAACCATTCATCAACCAACACACGTTTCACACTTTAATCTGCACCGCTCAATGACTATCACGCGTTTCACGCCTACACGTGTTAAACATTTACGTGCGTTACACATTTAGGTGTGTTACACACTTACACGTGTTATACACTTACACGTGTTACACATTTATACGTGTTGCACACGTACACGCGTTACACGTTTTCATATTATTTTATTGATTTAATATCTCAATTATTAAACATACCGTATTTTTCAAATAATAAATATGTCTAACTGTGACTACTACTGTAACAATTACTGGCCCAAGAATGTAAGATGCTGTGCATTATGACAATTATTGATTCAATAGTATGGAACACTGTGCAATTAATAATATAAAATATTGTGTAATGACAATTATTGATTCAATAATGTAAAATGCTGTGTAATGATAATTATTGATAAAATACTGTGCAATAGCCACTTTATTAGTTCAATAATTTAAATATTGTGTAATACCGTGTGCTACTGTACAATACCATGTGCTACAGTAAAATACCATATGTTACCATACTTTTATCACTGGGTATTTTAGCAGATAAAAATGATAATACTGTTGACCATTTTAATTTAGAAGATTACTGCTGTCGTTTTCTTCATCCGACAATATTTTGTTGTAGGGTCTGCCTATAACTGAATATTTCGGCACCGTCGGACGAATATTTCCCGACAAAACGAATATTCTCCGACAGAATGAATATTCTCCGATCAATCGAATATTATCCGACATAAAATTTTTGCACATAACATCCTTGACTTTAATTTTTATTAATTTAACACCTTACTGTTAAGCATAAAATTATGAGATTTTTTTTTTTAAAATATATTTATTAAAATTCGGGGTCTTACATTAAATGTAATAATACTATTCGAGTTAATTCTTCAATTGAAATAAGTTAACTCATTTTAAATTAAATATGATAATACCATTCGAGTTAACTCATCAGTTGAAATGAGTAATTGATGAGTTAATTTTGTTAATCATTCGATTGATATTCTTATGTGACTTTATATTATTGTAAAGATGTGATTAATTCTACGGGTTAAATCACTTTTTCACCAATCTGCTCGATCTCAATTTACAAATGCTTCATTATACTGAAATTTTTACAATCGCGTCATTGTACTGATTTTTTTTTACAAAACGTTACAAATTCCATCCAACTCATTTGACTTTTGACGGAAAGTTGCATGTGCATGCCACGTGAGAAAGAGAAAATTGACACGTCACTTCTTTGTTTATGTGGCTTTGCCAACGTGGAAAAGTTGTAATTTTTTTATATAAAAATTGATTAAAAATTAAATATTGATAAAGAATTAAATTTATTAAAGAATGTTTCCTAACTTTAACTATACTTACTTAAACTTTTTTTGATTTTATTTATAATTAAATTTGTTGGATATATATTGGGCAAAAATGAAAAGAGGCAATATTGGAAGAATATTTCGGTATATTAAAATCTGTTAATATTTTTTTAAAATTTTTTAGTACACTTAAAAAATATATACAAGCTAAATAAATTACTTAAAACAAATTTTTTATACAAAAAAATAAAAATAAAATTGCATTTAAATAGTAAAAAAACAAAGACGTTAATGTTATTCCCCAAAATAAATGCCCAGATTTTATCTTCTTCATGTTCATGTTTATGGTCTTCATCTTTGTTCATCCTCAATAACTTAATAACATAGAATCTCAATAGCTACAATTTGCACAAAATTTTCTCTTTCAATACATAATTAGTAGAATTGAATATAAATAATACATATTCTCAGCCCAATCTCCTCAAATCACTATTTTAAATTCACATATATTTACCACTTCTTTTTCAACTCCAATCATTGCACATGGTCTCCCAAGACTCTCTGAAGTCTTAAACTCCTTAAACCTTTCAATCATCCCGTGTCATAATCAAACAACTCACAAAAGTTTTAGAATCCAATTTATCAGATGTCCTGGAGGAGTGTGCGTCTGAGATTGAGGTGGGGACGAGGAGTCGGTATGCGTATTGTATAATATGGGATGAGTTTCTTCAGGAATATTAAGGATCTCCATTTTGTTGTAGCCATGGAGCCATCGTTCGAGAATTTGGAGTTTGTATATATACACACACATAGAGAGAGAAAATTGGAACTTGATTTTGGGGATTTCGTTATTGGACACAATTTCTTCAATTTGAGAGAACTTTGAGAGAGAAACCTTGCTTTCAAATAGAATCAACTTCAAAGCTTGGAAAATTCTGGTCTTGAACTAATCGATTCTGTACCAAGACTTCGTCAGATTCCGATTGGCGAAGAATGTTAAGTTTTCGGGACGGGTATAAGAATGAAGAAGATAAGGCTAAATGTGTAAATTAATTAAAAGTTTTTTTTCTTTATTTTTAATACAAATCAGCATGTCATGTCATATTTAATATACTAAATTGTTCACGTAAATAGTCACGTGATATGTCATGTCATCAATCCGTTAAAATTTAATACTTTTAGACGAAAAATTCAAAAATTATAAAAAAAATTCAGCACAATAACTCGATTGTAAATTTTTTTAATACAATAATTTACTCCTTTACGGTGAGGCATAGTAAATTAAATGCGGTTGTTGCTCAATAGGCGTGGAGTAAGGGAGAATTCAAAGGCTCGCTCGCAATAGTTCTTAGATGTAGTCAAAATTCACACGACTTGTATATGACTACGCTGCATAGTTTTGAAAATAAAAAGAAGTAAAGAGACATCACACGTGTTTCTATACAACACTAATATACCCATCTAGGAAGCAGGAATTCTTCTTTATCCGACGAACTGCCGTATTCCGTATTGAATACTTCGATTCTTGAAAACTTTTAGGGATTCTCTCCTTATTTATAACTTATTTATTTTGAATTATTATGATTATTTTTATGATTTCAAAACATTAAATTTGTATTGTTTGTTAGAATTTTTTTTATTTTTTCCCTGTAAAATTTATTTTGTTGAATATATATATATATATATATATATATATATATATATATATATATATATATATATATATTATAACTAAACACATAAACATTTAAAATTTAACGATTTTTGTATGACGCATTCGTAGCCCGCACTCATTCCGGATATATCCATCAAACCTCAAGCATTTTGAAGGGAAAAAAATTCATGACTGGTTTGATTCGGGCAGGAAAGTAGGTGTTCTCATGGCTAACAATTAATATGAAGCCAATAAGCCGTCATGGACTAAATCGCATTTGCAGTGTAGGTGCATATTATTCTCCATTCAAAGGTCAAATATCCCATTGTTTATGCAACAATACCCATTCATATATCTTTTTCCAACTGGTTTTATGAGATCCCGTTCTATACTTCTATTGCTTTCTCGTCCTAATACTATTAATAAGGTGCAATTTTTTTGATAATATTTTTCAATATTCGAGTGGTAAATACTAAAATTTATTATTAGAGAGTAACCTTTAAGAAATTTATAAAAAAATTGTATTAAACAGAAAACATAATATTCAGGGAAAGTAAAGACTAATTGAGAGCTCAAAAATTAATGGGAGATTATTATAGTATCAGGTTCTCTTGTTTATATGATTTTAGTAGTCCGTATATGGACGATTAAATGAGGACTTTCAGTGAAAAGCCCAACTGATACATAGTTGATAGTTGAACATTCTTTCGTTTAAAAAAATTAGCTATTCAAGTAAAAGGCTAGACTTGTATTATTTCACACTAAATTACCTGGATAATCGATATGAGATTGTCCTTGTAAATTGTAATCCAGGAATAATGATATATATATATATATATATATATATGTGTGTGTGTGTGTGTGTGTGTGTGTGTGTGTGTGTAAAGTTAAGTTACAAAAAAAACGTGAAAATTTATATAATAAAATAATATAAATAAAATTGAATTTATTCTTAATTCCTATGTATTTTATGTTTGCACATGTGTTATAATTATAATTTAAATAAAAAATTTCGTAATACATAACAATACTCATCAACCAGTTTAGCACTATATCACTTAGCTATATCACTTAGCTAGATAACAATTAACATGTATGTCTATACTGGCATTCGTTGTAGTTTGGAGGTAAGCTTACGTTCCCTCCGTTCTATTTTCAGTGAAATGGCTAACCCGAAAATTTATTATAAATCACGGCCCAAATGATCAGTATTTTTTTTTGAGAATTGCTTCTCAACTTATATTACTTATTTGATCATTGAAACAATGTAATTATGTACTTCTGTCAAAACAATAAAGAAGTATTATTTATTAGATTCTTAGATGTGCTCAATAAAGAGTATAACTGTATAAATAAGCTGAAAACATTTTTTTTTTAAATAATTAAAATAATTCAAAAGACTAAAACATATTAAAATTGTAATATATCACAAAAGATAAAAATATTACAATAATAATATTTAAAATGATAATCCTTTTAAACAAAATAATAAATAATCGGAAGAGGCCAATCGTAACTGTTGTTAGCAAATATCAAAGATATTTAAGAAAGTAGTCGCATTTGAAAAATAATAATAGAATATGCTCAAATTGAACAATTATGCAACATGACTCCATGAGCAAGAGAAAATAAAGTCGTTATGATAACGTTACACCTAAATCTTAATAATCTATCTTTATCGATATGTGCATCGAAAAACTTTTCATGAATAAGAAAAATAATCTCTGTAACGGATAAATCAAAATCTTAGAAGAGACGATAATGAAATTATCTCTAAAGAAAAAAAAAAATTTGAATTTAGATCATGGAAAAAACAAGACCTATCAAAAAATAGAAACAAGCTTCACAAGAAAAAAGAATAAATTATTTTCAATTATTTTATTTTCTGTTCGTTTTAAGACTGGCAAACAGGTATGAAGACACACTCAGAGAGTAGTCATGTGCGAAGCAACGCCGTCGGGTGATTTATGTTGAGCACGAGTTCGGTCTGATCAAATTACGTTAACTCCCCTTGAGGTATTATCTTAAATCCATCTTTTTGCTTCAATCTTTTGAGCTTATTATACCTTTCAATTTGCCGGTTGTTGTTTTGGGTTATTCCTGCATTTGTAAATTGTTTTATTGAATTAAGAAAGCTCTTTGAATTGTAGGAAGTTTATTAGGGTTAGGGTTAGGGTTATGTTGTTGGCCCTATAACTCTCTGTATTGATGTCATAAAGGCTTGATTTTTGTGAGATTTTAACAAAGTTTACTCTATTGTTTTGATTCCTTTGTTCACCTGAAAGTTTTTCCAACTAGCTGACCATGTTCAAGGGTAACTTGGTGAAAATGTGGAAACAAGTGTTTTGGTTGAGCATGGATCCTTTTTATTTTATTTTTATGATTTTTTAATTTTTTTTAGGGTTGTAATTACTGAATGTTAAGAAGTACTAGAAACTTTATAATGGGTGCGTCACATGTATTAGCTATTCGGTTTTACCAATCTTTGGGGAGTTTCTTCAAGTTGTTATTTTTTTGCCAAGTTTTCTTTGAGGTGTAATTATGGGCAACACTCTTGGATGTTTTTGACATGATGAGGCCTTTTGTTTTAATTCAGAAAGGTGCAGTTTGATAAAGCTCTTTTGTACTTTGATGCATCAGTTTATTAACTTTTTTGCTTTCTAATTATTTTGAGTAAACCTTTTTGTCCAAATGGAAACAAAGTACATAATGCTTTAACCTAAGTTATTTCAGTATCCATAATTTGTTTTTCTTCTTTTGATTTTTTGTTTTCGGAAGATAGGTCTGAAAATTTATAAAAGTTCTTCGGTTTCTTCTCAGTTATTGTTGTATATGCTTTATCTCAATCAAAGTTTCATCCTTTTGAATGTGGGGATTGAATTGTAAGGTGGTCAAATATCCTTGAACTTCTTTTTAGTTTCCAAGGGCCTTTCATAAAACAGGAAGTTAATTGCATTTTGGAAGTGGTTCGGACATGTGCAAAACCAATGTGACGCGGAAAGGAAAAAGAAAATAAAGAAATTTATCATTAATTTTTATTTTGTTATTTAGAAATAAATTTTGTATTATTAATGTAATTATTTAGTAGGATATTCTAGAAGATTTAATTATAGTAGTAGATTTTAGTTAGGAGAGTTCTATTATAGTACAATGTGCAGTGAGCTGAACCTTTATACTTGAATTGAGTGCCTAGAAGTGGTACAAGCTTGCAACTAATTCAATCTGAATATTTTACTTATGAAAAACAATAAAATCAGTCTAACTATATATATGATTTTCTTACTGATAAAATATCTATGTGAACAGGAATGCACTTTTGGTTTGGTGGCCTATTGACTCTATTCTTAGTTAATTTTTATGAAAATAAAACTATGTAATAAATAAAGGAAGTGATTTATAACAAATACGACATAAATAGCACAAAGAGTAAGAGGCATGTGATTTTCAACTAGTCGGTTTTTAGCATGCAAACTGTATTCCTCTATGGATGAATTTTTGAACTCTTAAGATTGATGCTTAGTGCTTATCAAATGCTTAAACACGTCTACCATTGGCCTGCACATGTATTTGGTTTTAATTACATCAAGTATCATGTAGCCCTACTTTTAATAATTGAGATTTTTTTAATCTTGTTTTGTTTACATGTCTTTTTTAGATGTATGCTAACTTAATATTCTTTCTCAGCATTTGTGGAGTGTAGAAATATGAATAAGAAAAAAGATATTCATAAGAATAAGAACCCACTTGTATTCTTGGATGTATCAATGGCTGCACGTCCTGTGGAAAGAATTGTTATTGAGGTAAATTGTTACCAGAAAACCCTTATAGCTCTCAAATCCAGTTTCTTTGGACTTCAATTTTTCTCTATTTTTACTCCAGGAGGTTACTGTGTATATTCTCTGCTCAGATACTAATTTATTTCCCTAAAATGCAGCTTTTTGCTGATGTTGTCCCTAGGACGGCTGAGAACTTTCGGGCACTCTGTACAGGTTTTTGTTACTAAATTTTGGATACCACCATAATTACTTGATGTGAATTCCCCAGGAAAACAATATTTGACTATCTCTATAGGGATCTTAAAGCCTTAAATACAAGTATACAACTTATTCACAGTTTCAAAGTATTCTAGTTTTTTTTTATAAATAAAAAATTGTTTTTTCCGTATCTTTTTGTTCTTCCGGAATTAATTAATCATGTAATCTTTGTAGAGGGGAATTTACATTCTTATAAGATTTTGATTGTATTGCTTGCTTTCCTATACATAGGTCTTAGTGTTTTCCAAAGTCATCCTGTTAATGATTAGATATTTCAGAGAAAATCATGAATTTTGTTTAAATGCTCTTCTTTTGTACCAGAGGAGGATTTGTTATGAGCAACAGGATTGTCCAATTCCTCTTTGGGAAAAGTAGCAACAACTATACATACTTTTTGAGGAAGACTTGTTTTATTTCTTGCTGTCTTGTGGAGGGTTATTATAATGGAAAGAATTATTACATGCCTCGTTGATTGGCAGAAAATAACAATGAATCGTATAATTTTCTAACTTTGTTGATGTAATTATTTTTGTTCCTTTTTTCTGTTTATGTTCCCATTTTGGGGTCTTATATTGGTATGTGATATGATGAACTCTTATTTTATCTATTTTTTGAGGAGAAATTAATCTTTGTGGGAACAAATCTTGGCAGATGTTCATCTTTTTATTGTCCTTTGCAGGTGAGAAGGGAGTTGGAATTTCTACTGGGAAACCTTTACACTTCAAGAACACTATGTTCCATCGCATAATTAAAGGATTCATGGCTCAGGTATGTTTATATATTCATTAAGTGCCGTTGTATCTGCAATATTGAGCCTATGATGAGCGAGACATTGTCATGCAAATATTGTCGTGGATTGCGTAACACCTGCCTACACCTGTCAGACTCCTGGAAGCTTATGTCCTTTACCTTTATTACTTATCATTTGCGGATAACTCCAGAACTACTCTAACGTAATTGTTGTGGAGAAGACATTACCCCCCCTGGAAAGGACAAAAGAGCCTATTACACATCAATTTTCATCAATGGATTTTTATTGCAGAAATGGATGGATATTACAAAAAAAAACTTATGCTCATAAATGAACCAGAAAAATCACGGGTAAGGGAAATCAAAGAGCTGTCAATGGCAGAGACTTAGGTGGGTGATTTCAATTAATCCAAGGCCTTCCTTCCCCCATTAGATGATAGACAAAATAATAGCGGTTGGCTTCTTATTTGATTGCCAAATGGTCTGTATATAATATTTTCAGCAATCTAGATTATGTGGTATTTAGGCTTATTACGTTGCATTAAATTGCACATTTATGAAGGATGTCTCCTTATCTGTGTTGGCAATAAAAGGAGAAAGTTGTTTTTATTTTTTCTATATGTTTATATAAATTCTTTTGTCATCTCTAAAGAATATCTGAAAAGTAACTCATCATTCAATTTTCTTTTGTTGTCCTTTAGGGTGGTGATTTTTCAAAAGGAAATGGTATTGTTTTTCTTTTCCCTGATTTTCTTTTATCTTTCAATGTAGAGATATGCTTTGTTTAACTTCTTTCTTCACGCCCTCCCTAAGGGACAAGCTTTTAATGGTTTGCAGGCACCGGTGGAGAAAGTATATATGGAGGAAAGTTTGCAGGTAAACTTATTGTGTGTGATTGCATGTGCATGCTTCATGGGTTAGTAGTATAATTGGTAGTTATAATTTTTTGCTCTGTTTGCAGATGAGAACTTCAAACTGGATCATAGTGGGCCCGGTCTTCTCTCTATGGCAAATGGTGGTCCAAACACCAATGGGTCTCAATTCTTTATAACCTTCAAAAGTGTGCCGCATCTTGACGGGTGCTTCATCTTCTGTCTGTACATTTACTTGTTCTGGGCAGTTTTGCATGCTAATCGGTCTTATGCCCATTATAACAGTCATAACTGTCTGTTAGCCTGTTATTCTTGAATTTAATATATTACTAGTACTCTTGTAGGAGTATTCTTGCGGGGCTAAAATTTGGATTTCATTGATAAATGTATTAATCATGCTTTCTTTTATTTTATGGTAGGAAACATGTTGTTTTCGGAAAGGTTGTGAAGGGGATGGACATCGTAAAGAAGATTGAGCAGGTAGGAACAGCTGATGGGAAGCCTTCCCAGCTTGTCAAAATTGTAAATTGTGGTGAAACATCAAGTAAATCTGATAATGCAGTTGATGCAGAAAAAGGTAATATGCTAAAGCCTGAATAGGAGAATCTAACCAATAGACCATGTCTTATCTCTTTCTCTCAACCATGCTTGACAATGTCTTTTCTTTCAGGGAAAAATAAAAAATCGGTGAAAGCTCTTCCTTCTGATGACAGTTCTGATGGACAAGCTAAAACAAAGCATAAAACATCTCTAAAAGACAAAAGGAAGAAAAGAAAGAGGAAATACTCTTCATCTGATTCATCCAGCTATGATACGGATTCTGATTCCTATTCTTCCGACACCGAATCTTCTTCAGATTCAGATTCTGATTCCTATTCTTCAAGTTCATCAAGTGGTGGTAGGCGCCAAAAAAAGAGAAGATCTACAAAGAGAGATAGGGTTCAACATAGAAAGAAAAGGAGCGATAGACGAAGGGATAGGAAAGGGGGACGACATGATAAAAGAGCGAGGCACAAGTCCAGGTCTGGTTCTTAGCCATATCTAGTGCAGCCCTTTTGCATAAGTTCTCTGTTGTTCACCTGCTTGACTTCTACTTTTTATAACGTCAACCTTTGAGCTTCTATTCAAACTGCTCACTTATGAAAATTTTGCACTATCCTACAGGAGTACAGAAAGTTCAAGTGGTTCTGGGAGTACTAGCAGCAGTGGAAGCAGCTCTGATGATGAAAAAGCCAGCGGTCAATTTTCTACCCATAAAGCCAATAAGCCATTAAATGCTCAAAAGAAGCCACCACAGAATCTTGGTATATCATTTATTCCACTTATAATTGTAACCTTTATTAGTTTTATTACTCATGGCTTAGGTGGCCTTTTAGTTGATGACGTAAAATTTGCATGGTTTTTGCATCGACTTTAGCAGTAGTTTATAGTATGTACTAATTTATGGCCACCTTTGTTGTTGTAGATGTACTAAAGAAATCTTTACCGGATATAGAGCAGCAAAAAGATAGTAAATTGAGAAAAAGGGGGGGAAACTCGTCAAATGAAGAGGGTGAATTTTTGCAGAAGGATGATGAACTTTTAAAAAATGGTCATGTCAAAGAAACTAAAGCTGATAAAACTATCAATATACATCAGTATTCAGATGATTCGAGCAAATCCAGGTTTTTAGTGTTGGCTTGCTTTGCATACAGGGGTTTTGGGTATATGGTATTTTACTGAAGTAAAATCTTAATTTCTGATGTACAGGAGCCTGAGCCCCACAGTAAGGCCAAAATCCAGCCATCATTACAGTCCAAGCAAGAGCCCTACAAGAATTACTAGAAGTCCCAGTTTCCATAATAATGGCAGTGGACCTCCTGCGGAAAAGTCAAGTCAGCAAAACCAAAACTCTTTAAGGAGTCCCATTGGCAGTCCTGCACGTAAAGCCCCTGAACCTTCTGCTTCAAATTTGGTTCGGGATTTGTCGAGGTGCCACTCTCCAAATGGCTCTCCAAAGCGCATTAGAAAAGGCCGTGGTTTCACAGAACAGTATTCCTATGCTAGGCGGTACCGTACCCCATCTCCAGAGCATTCACCTCGCGGATATCGTTATGGAGGAAAAAATGTTCCTGAAAGGAAGCGAGTTAGGTAGGATTGGAAGTGAACTATATATTTGATATTTGGATTATGGGTATGGCTGACTTGGCTTTGACTCCTTGCTTGTTTCTTTTAGGTATTCAAGCTACAAAAGTTATTCTGAGCGCTCACCACAAAGACGGTACAGAAGCCCTCCCAGGTTCTCTCCCTCCTCTCTCTCTCTCTCCCCCTTCCCCCCCTTCTATCTCTGTCACACACACACACACACACAAGTGGACTCAACTCCAATCAGCATTTCATAATTAATTAAATCATCTTGGCTTGATTACTTTCCAGGCCACAAACTTATGATACAGTTGATACTAGGTATATTAATGATCTGAGGATAATAGCTGCATTAATTCCCGTTACTTTTCATTTAGAATTTAAATTTTCTGATAATTCTTTCCAGAAAGATGAATTTGGGTTTCATTGTTCTCTTAACTTGTGTGTTGCATAATTCTGTTATCTTCTAAATTGTTCATCATCAACTCTCAATTCTCTATGCCTCTCACATCCACCCACAGATTACAGATCTCTCTCTTCTATTTGGATTCTTAATCCCTAAGGCCTAACCTCTATCCTTTCCTGTATGGCTATGCTTCCATAATAATTATCTTCTAAAACTTTATATACTCTTTCCTACCTATATATTTCTTTGACTTTATGGTTCTCAATGAATTATTAAAAAAATGAACTTATCAAAAGTAAGAAAAGGTCCACCAATGTAATTGTGTCGAGACATTTTTTCTCACTATTATCAGTGTCTGGTTGAATACTTAAATAATATGCTAAGTAATTCATTTTTTTGATCATGTCTTGTCTATACATTTGTGTATGTATTATAGTATATGTACGCTGGGTTTATATATTTTCTCTGTCCAAGTTTACTCGTCTTAATTTCCTTTTTGGTTTGTCCAAATATATTTGTCCTCTTTCCATTTTAATACTATTTTTGATCTTATTTTTCCAATATTACCCATATTTAATTTTATTTAAAAAATTAATTGAAAACATGACATAAATTAGAAAAATAACACTATTAACTTTGACATTGGAAGCATAATTGCACTCCTTCCCCCCCCCCCCCCCCCCTCTCCCCTCTTTTTTATTATTCCAAGAAAGAGAAAGAGTTAGAAGATTAATTAAAGCAAACAAGATAATAATATAGTAGTTAAGACGGATAATTTAGAGATAATTTTTTTCCTTAATAGGCGTGCGTTTTCAAATTATGACAAGTAAAATTGGACGGAAGGAGTATATAGTTATGGTCTAGTTTAGTTGATATGTTTTTTGCCTTTCCTTTCATTTCGGGTTGAAACTGCATTCATGAACTGGATTTCCAATTTTTAAGATATCAAGATATCATTAAGGCTGGGCTGATTTGTCAGTGTGTTGGATTTGATCAATTCTAAAATTTTCTCAATTTGGATTATAATACCATTATTCCACTATCTGATTGTAATTCTCATCTGGCAAGGTCTTTTTTTTCTGTATTGAGGCATACTATCCATGCACCAAGTCTAATTTATGTTTGCTCTTACCAAGGTACCAAAGCCGGAGGAGTCAAAGTAGGAGCACTTCTCGTTCCCCAGGTTCTTACCGTGGTAGTAATGGGAAGCGCAGGCAGAGTCCTAGACGAAGTCCTAGCCCTGTAGATAGGCGGTCCGCAATGAGTGACAGATTAAGATCTCGGCTTGGGCCTCGAGTGGATGCTAAGAGAGGAAGGTCATCTTCAAGCTCCAAGAGCCGTGGTTCTTCTCATTCTATATCTCCTGAGGCTGCTTCCAAAGGGCATCCCAGGAAAGTAGTATCTGTGTCTCCAAGCAGATCCAAATCAAGCTCCCCAGGTCCACAAAGAGGTTTGGTTTCATATGTGGATCTCAGCCCCTAAAAAGTTTGGGCCATTTAATTAGGGATTGTGCTCATTCGACTTTCAGATATGTAGTCACAATTTGTGCACAAATTCGCTAGTTATATGTGATGAAAAGCTTACCCATCCTGTTTCATAGTGCAAACAATCATAATGTAGTTTAATTGTTATCGTTTTAGATTACCTTTTCCCCTGGCTATTTAATGATACCATTGCAATTTGAAGGAGTGAACTCCCCTTAAATTGGAAGAATTATTCTGCTAGTTCCAATTCTGGATGAATGCTACTGAGTTGTTTATGGGTGAAGATCTGCTTTTTTAAAATCCAAAAATTTTCAGATCTTTCCAAGGAAAAGAATGCTGAAATTCTTTTCCAGTTTCTTCATAAATGTTGTTTACTCTCATTGGGTATTAGAATGTTACTCTGCTGCTCATTGTGGTATGCAGCTAGGTGATGAGGAAATTCGATAGGGCATAGTGCGCCTCAGAATCCATACCAAGTCGAGTAGGTTGTATTAGGTTTCTTTGTAGTTTTTCCGCTTGTGATGTGCCAAAAATAGTCGCAGATACCTGATGATGATTTTCCATCTTCAGTCTCCTGTAGGCTGAAGCTCCTGGTAATCCAGGTCCAGCCATGCAGTGCATTTTGAATCCAAGTAACATTTGCATGGTGCCATCTTTTGCTAAAACTGCAGAGCACTTTATATGTTACCAAGATCAGACCAAGGTGGGTAGACGCAGGTCTATTATTTTTCGCACAATCTTTACATCTCAATGCTTAATAACTAATCCTAATCTTAAGATGATGATGTTAGAGAATTGAAACAAAAGACAGGTTAGGACAAAAATATCCAAACAAACTGGATGCACAAGTATGTACAGCTCTGCCAGCTAGCAGGAAAATACGTGATAGATAATACATCCGACTCTCTTCACTCTTATATTGGTCTACATTTCGGAACAATTTGATCTTTGAGCCATATGTAGATCGGAACCAATAAGTAATATGTTCCTGCCAAGGCACATCCGACTCCCTTCACTCTTGTATTGGTCTACCTTTTGGAACAATTTGATCTTTGAGCCACACGTAGATCGGAACCAATATGTAATATGTTCCTGCCATGGCACCTAGAGCGAAGCGTATGCGGAACACAATTGGATGTACAGGGTTTTGTCACGTACCCAACTGCAATAATATAGCGACTAATTAATTTTAAAAAAAACCAACAAGAAAATAGAGGAATTGAGTGGAGGAGAAAACTATCAATTAAGCATTAACAAGACTACACTCTTATGTCCACATTAAAGTTGGCAGAGACGGATCAAACCAGATTTTGCAAAAATGTGTGCATTTTCTACTACTGATGCACACAGTGGAGCTAGAATTTTACCACGAATGCAGAGCATGTATCATCTCCATGTTTAACTGCACTCTCTCCCAATTAAATACTGAACTAGAGATACTGATGAAAGATATATACACCTGCAAAGGTGGGTCGCCTGATGCAGGTTTTACACCTGTAACACATGATGAGACCATGTACGTTACCATTTTGGGCCAATCCTTTTTAGTTGAGTATTCTTAAATCCAGCCTTTCCAAACCAGTCGATCTACTCTTCCTCCCTTGGGAAGAGCATCCCCCGTCTGCAAAAAACCGTGACAACCAAAAAGTTGGGTAGACAAGACCAATCAAACATGCTTTCCCTCCTAACTTCAATACCCTGTATGCTTCCTTGATGCCAAGTTATCATATACATAGCTGTTAACGCCAAATTTTATCACTCGTTGAAAATCACGAAACAACAAGAAAAATCAAACACCAAACACCAATAAAACAGGAGAAAGTATTACAAGAACACAGGAATTTACGTGAAAACCCAATTGAGAGAAAACTACGGGAAAAAGGACGATTCCACTAGCACGATAATTGTGTTTACAATCTTTCTCAAGAACAACAGAGAGCCTATACGCTGGAAAAAGATGGTTCTGAATCTAAAAAGTAGTAAGTAAGGTCTAGTAATAATAATATCTTCCTCCACTTCCATGCAAGTCCCTATTTATATAAGTATACAATTATCAGAAAGTGTTTAGAACTAAGAGCCCCTATCCGTGTATGGCTCAACAATTAATAAGTCTAAATCCCACTAGCCTTCCTTATCCTACCCACATAAGAACCCAAGTATCAAAATAAAGGCCCAGTCCAACAAAATAATACAAACCAGCCCAAACTTAGGCCCAAATATTCTGATCCCAACAATAGCATAAGAGATGTACTGTGGAAGGTCTCTCAAGTTCTTCAAGTAGAATAAATAGCAGTAAGCTATGATAGTATTGGTACTCATTAAATTTTCACATAACTGTACATAATATTCAGAGTCTCCCTACATGACTTCTAATACTCGTGTTTATTTCTCAGGGTTATATAGCTTTTCTTCATTTGCCCATGCTTAAAGATTGGCAAACAGTCCAGTACATTTACCAATAGAAAAAGTCTGGATAAAACATATCATGAACTGATATTTTCGCATGAGAAAATGATATTTCTACACGAGTCTCTCTAACATTGATATGGGACCCACTCACTATAAATGTGAGAGATATCATGTGGAAATATTATTTTTCCATTTGGAAACATCAGTTCTCAAATTTTATACTAGCCACGACTAAAAGTATAATTACAAAGGCATCAACAAATGAAACGGTGAGTGCTAGTCAGATACAAAGACCACGTAATAATGGAATTGCATATGAGATGCTACTACAAAAGGTCTCTCTGACATTTCAATTTATCTAAACATGACTGTTGGTTTATGGACCTTAATCGGAGCGTCCATGGAGCGGACAACTCGGTGGGTATAGTCACATGATTCATTGTTTATATACAATGAATATGTGTATGTATCTCTCTCTTAATTTTGCTGGACATAAGTTACATATGTTACATGGGAGTTACATATGTTACAACTTGGGAGTAATATATATATTAAACATAGGAATTACTTTATAATTTATTTGGGAGCTACAAATGATTTATTTCTTGTTTAATATATGTAAGTTACATATTCTTAGAGTACTATAAAATGAGAGCAATGCTGATCATTTTAGATATCAATAAACAAAGCAACTTGAAAGCAAAATAGAGAGAGCTTTATATAAGCCATTGTAGGTCATTTGTGAAGCTTGAAACTTTGTAGCTTCTCGAATTGTGGAAGATATATTTAGTACTCATTTGTAGTCTAAATTATCGCTGAAAGAATTATTTGTTGAGCACGAGATTCTAGCCGTTGCATGTATGCTCTATCGGAAAGATGTAAATTATTTTTTTTCGATTCATTTCCGCTGCATGTATGCTCTATATTATTACAATGACATTACATGTGGTCAAATAAAAGTTGGATAAAACATATAATTATGAACCACGCAAGGAATTCTATAATGATTTATTACGAATAAATATATGACAAGCCATGATCACATGAAACACAACCTGCAACTCAAGAATATCAATAGTAATCAATTGTAGCTCAAGAACAATAATAGATTCACATACAAACGAACCAACTGCACTATGCTCATAACACAATGAAATAACTGACAAGAGTTGGCGCATTGTACCTCCCCGCAGATACATATTTATCAGCATAATCAGTTTTAAATGGAAAATCCTCCGTGTCACCCTCAATTATCTTGCAATCTTTCAAGGGCTCTTTTTTCTTAGCTCTAGCTCATTGATGAGGGGACTGATCAAGAATGGTAACATTCTTGGCATCCACATTCTTTACAATACCCAAAGTAGTGAATCCTGTTTCACCACCAACATCTACCACTATCGTGTTTCTATCACTTAAATCAGCTGGCTTTAGTGCTTTATCTCTCATGTCATCAGTCCAGTGTCCAGGATTGATAATGTGATCATACACAATTGACAAAAACCTATAAAACCAAAATGCCTCTTTCTTGTGCTGTATGAATCTAGGTTGTGAAGCTAGCGTTGATGCTGAAACACTGCATGCTGGAATTTTTACCCCAAGAAATCAGCTCGGGGAAGTGCTTCCACATAAATATGACCTAATAAAACCAAACTCATTCCTCTTGTGAGATTCTGAGCACCATCTACCGATGAGATCCGAAAACAAAAAAATAAATTAAAAAAACGTGTAAATTCGAGTTTAGGTGACTAATTTGGAGATTCTAAAGAAAACCCATGAGCAGTAGCAATTTTTGCTTTTTTGCTGTATGAAACTACTTGTGAAGGTCGAGAATGGGGATTCAAAAGATTAATTATTCGTAAACTAAAATATTGTAGTGCTATACTTGTTCGGGGCTAAAAATGAGAAGTTCAAGAAAAAGGGGCTTTAACAGATCTTATCCAAGTAAATACTCCCTAAAAAAAGGAGAGCTTTTGGTGGTGAAATGGAATCACATGTTAGTATTGAAGAGCAGAGGGTAGAGATGCACAAAAAATCTACGGTCTACAGGCCGGTTTGACCTGGTCTGAACCCGGCCTGGTCAAAATTTGGTCCGGACCGGTCAGACCTATAGTCTTTGAACAGACTGCTATTTTGACGTAAAAGCCCAGCTTGACTCAGCCTGCGAGAAAGACCGGCCTGACCCGGCCTATGCAAAAGCCTGGCCCAGCCTAGGCAAAGGACCGGCCCGGCCCAACCTAGCTAATTCGTTTTAACTATAAATTATGTTTATGACCTCATGTTGGTGTGGTACTGAATCTCTTTGTTTATGACTTCATGTTGGTGTGGTACAGAATGAGTTTGAATTTTTTTATGGCAGTCTCATACAAATACCAAGAATATGGATACGTTTTTACTGGTGATCAATGTACATACATATTTTCCTTTTTCATGCTCATCAGAAAAACAAAATAAAAAAAGGTTACATACAAGTATGATCTTTCCAATATGACAACTTTTTATGGTAATGATTTGTGGGATATTTTTTTTTTTATCACAATTTGTGATTACAACTTTCAAAAAAATTATATTTTTTTGAAGATTTGAATTTTGAAAATATTTTGAAGCAAAATATTTATAACCGACTCATTATTTATTATTGATTAATAACTCATTTTTAATTTTTTGTCAATACATTTAATTAATATAGTAGTTAGTTTATTTAATATTTATATTTCACATTAAAAATTAGTTGATTACATTTTTAGGCCTGACTTGGCCTGGTCTAAGCACTGGCCTGACCTGACTCAAAACCTGGCCTGACCTAGCCTACAGGACAGGCCTCAAAAGGCCAGACTTTGATCGAGAAGCCCTGTTTGACCTGACCTACAGGTCCAAAAGTCAAAGCCTGACCTGATCTGATCAACGGCCAAAGCCTACCAGACCCAGGTCAAGTTGGACCAGTCCGACCTATTGTGCATGTCTAATAGAGGGGGAGGGAAACAGAAAAACAGAAATGTGTGGGTTAGTTGGCTTATTTAGAAAAGTTATCTGTTAACAAACATTTGGAATGGGCCACTGTTTACCATTAACAGAGTATCGGAAAATAAAACACCCTCTGAATGAAAATTTTAATATATATATATTTAAATGAAGATAAATGCAATTATAGATATTTCATTTACTTTATATAACTGAGCCCAGTATAATAAAATTTCTCTAGTTTAAGGAGTGTTTGATAAAAACTGAATAAAATAGTTCTGAATACTTAAGTAATCTGAATGAACTGAATAAAATAGATTTCTGAATACTGAATGAAAAAACTATTTGATAAGTGACATGTCTGAAATATATGAATAACATATTTTTATTATTTTATCCCTTTAAAAAAATTTAAAATTGTTATAAATTTATTTAATATTATATTTAAAATTTATTTATTTTATTTCATTCGGCCGGAACTTAACTATTCAGCCAAAAAAATTAAACTTAATTATTCAGCCCAAAAATTTAATCGATTCAATCATTGAATCTTAAATAAACATACTAAATAATTAATTAATTTAACTATTTAAATATATTAAGTTTCAAACAAATACCCTTAAGTCTTATTTCCAGTTCTCAATTATCCTATTAGAAAATGAGGCCCGTAGAGTGGTAGGTCAGAGTTGGATAATGTGTGGCTATAGATATATCTTAGTTTACATATAGTGAATACGTGTCAAAAATACTAACAGGTCTGCCGTTGAAACTAGTTGTGTACTACTAGTCTACTACTCCCTCTCTCTTTTTTTAAATATCGTTTTAGAATATATAATTTATTTTTACAGAACTTTTACACACAAGAAATTATGATTTAACGGAAAATGAAGATATTTTTGGAATACTCGTACAATTCTGAGTTTTTCGGTCATAGAAAAGATTTATGGATTATTAATTCATTATTCATCTCAATAATTTACAGGTAAAGCTAGCAATTAATATATATTAACCGTACGTAATTATTGAATGAGTGGAGCATATATTTCTAAATTAGTGAAGCTCGAGCCCTCTTTAGTTTCCTGTCTATCTCAGTATGAGTGCATGCCATAGCGAATTGAACGAGGCTGGCTGTATATACATTGATACATTCACTAACCGGACAAGCAAAAGCTGTCGATGATGGGTTACAGTATATGCTTATCGATTATATATGTCAACATTTTAATTAATTAAAACCCTTAATTAATCTTAGATTAAAATTAAACTAGTAACTGCCAAATCTTTAATACTAATTAATTACTAGTTTTTCTCCCACTAAAGACGGTTAACCTTGTTAAAAATATTTTGATATTTTCTCCCATTAAGCCAATCATTCTTTACTAACACAAACTAAGCTAGTTGGAGTATTCAGACTCTTCCCCAATATTAGTTAAGATGGCCTAACATCTTTTTTGTGATACACAATATGTAAAATAAAATTAAGTCAATTTTAAATTTAAAAATATTTTATATCAACTTCGAAAACTCATATTTTGAACGGATGGAGTATGTTATATTAGAGTGGCCTAATTGTTATTAGATTATTTAAATATTTAAATATATAGTTAATTCGATAATTTATATATGTAAATAAATAAGTTTAGTAAAAAATAATTAAAAATTTTTTGGACTCTATTGACTATTAGCAGTTTTGGAATGTTTAGACTTTTATATTATTATAATTATTATAAATTACTTTGATTGGGTTGGAATAGGATTATTTAACCTCACATAGAAACAAGGAATACGTTTAATAATTTGAAAGTTTTATAACTCATTTTATGAAACAAGAAGTTAACAAGAAGGCCATAAAGAAAAAGATTTGTGTGTAAGTTGTCTTCCAACATGAAGATTCCATTGATGGTATCAATCAATTTATCTGTTTACCCGAAGAAATTCCATCAACTACTCCGCGCCATTTCTACTGCTTCAACTTGTTCCTCTTTGGGCTCTCCGTGGTATAACCAAATACAAACAAATCATGTTGGCTGTCTTTGCATTGCTCTATGCCCCCTTAATTACTCTTCTACCCTCCAAATTACAATTCCCATGACACATAAAAATGATAAAATGAAGATACGAATGGATACTTTGGTAACTTCACAAACAAAAAGCACAACCACACCAAAATTTTGTACAAATATCAGAGTCCCTACTAGTATATATCCCTCCCCTTCTCATTCCGGATCTCACCTCCTTTCCTCACAAGACATTAACATCAATCGGATCGGATCCAATAAACCCGGCCAAAATGAGTAACACCCTCCCGTCGAACCTGGTCCCCAGTGAGGCCAGCCCACCATGGATGAACAAAGGTGACAACGCGTGGCAGCTCACGGCAGCAACCCTAGTGGGCCTCCAAAGTGTCCCGGGCCTTGTCATTTTATACGGCAGCATAGTCAAGAAGAAATGGGCGGTGAACTCGGCCTTCATGGCCCTCTATGCCTTCGCGGCGGTTCTAGTTTGTTGGGTCGGGTGGGGCTACCAAATGTCATTTGGTAAAAAAAGTTTTCTTCCATTTCTTGGAATGCCCGACGTGGCATTGGACCAAAAGTTTCTATTGAAGCAAGCATTCGCGGGGATGTTCCCGAACGCGACGATGGTGTTTTTTCAGTTTGTTTTCGCGGCGATTACGTTGATTTTGATAGCCGGGGCATTGCTTGGGAGGATGAATTTTATTGCATGGATGTTGTTTGTGCCGTTATGGATGACTTTCTCTTATACAGTGGGTGCATATAGCATTTGGTACACCGGGGGTTGGTTATCAAAAATGGGAATTATTGATTACTCTGGTGGATATGTTATTCATCTCTCTTCTGGTGTGGCCGGTTTCACTGCAGCCTATTGGGTAAGTGTAATTTAAATTTGAAATTTGTAACATCTTAATTTATATCTCAAGCTATTTTTGAGATATATTGGACGAGTCACAAGGTGTTGAGGATCTTATGGCCTAAATTTTAGAACTTTATGCATGGTGGTAAAGAAAGAATATTAGTATTGTAACTTAGGGACAGTTTGTTTAGAGCTAAATGTGATTGAATGGCTGAATGACTGAATTAGTCAGTTATTCAGTGCGTTTATTTAGAGCTGAATGTTGCTGAATGATTGAATCGGTCAGATTTTTGAGCTGAATGACCGAATCGGTCAGATTTTTGGACTGAATGACTGAATCGGTCAGATTTATGGGCTGAATGACTAAGTCTAATTTTTTTTGACTGAATGATTAAGTCCCGACTGAATAAAGTAAAAAATGAATAAGTTAAATATTATATTAAGTAATATTAAATAAATTTACAACAACTTTGAATTTTTTCAGATAGGTAAAATAGTAAAAAATATGTTATTCAGATGTTTCAGACATGTTACTTATCAAATAACTTTTTTCATTCAGTATTCAGAAATCTACTTCATTTAACTCATTCAGATTACATAAGCATTCAAATTACTTAAGTATTCAGAACTATTTCATTCAATTTTTATTAAACACTCCCTTAATGAGCATGATTGATGCTTAGCAAAATTAAAGAAAACGAAAAAGTTCAATTTACATAATTGCAGTCACAAAGGTTGGATTTTCCTGTTGTTAGGGTGGTCGGTCAAGTTATTCAGTCACTTAATTTGTTAAATTTTTATAACTTATATATTTTATTTTATTTTTTTGCTAAATTAGCTTATCTTTTGTATCACCTTGTTAATTGCAATACTTATTTACGGTGAGAGTTTTAATTAAGACATCAAAAGCATATTTGAATGTTACTTAATTTAATATATATATATAGTCCCCTTCTCCAGCGAATCAAAGATGAACCGTCGTCTTTGATATCTATGGCGACGGTTCGACCCGTCACCATAGCCATGCACTCTATGACGACGGGTCGAACCGTCGCCATAAATACCAAAGATGACGGTTCGTCTTTAGTTCGCTTTTGAAAATTTTCCTATATATATATGTATATATACTTGGTTCAAGAGCATAACCTCTTATCAAGCATACTCCTTTTATCGACAAACTGGATGACGGTTTGTCCTTCATCATAGTTTCGGTCCGTCGCTATATATTTGTCTGTCGTTATATGTTGTCCATCGTTAAAACTATAGCGAATGATCGAATATATGACAACGGACCAAACCGTTACCGGTCCATCACTAAAGGGAATATACTTTGTATGTTTGATAAGAGAGTATGTTCATGAATCTTCTTATATATATATGTACAATATGCTTTCTTATATAATTGGTAAAACACATAGTTAAATATGTTGAATTGTTTTGATTAATCAATTTTTTTGTGATATTTATAGAAAATAATTACATTTATACAGAGACAATTGCGATAGGTTTCTCTTGGTTAATGATATTGACTTGGGTCAAATTGTTTTGTGTTCTAGGTAGGACCCAGGGCAAACAAGGACCGAGAGAGGTTCCCGCCAAACAACATACTTCTCATGCTTGCTGGGGCGGGCCTACTTTGGATGGGCTGGAGCGGATTCAATGGTGGGGATCCTTATGTTGCCAGCACAGATGCGGCGCTGGCCGTCCTTAACACCCACGTGTGCGCCGCCACCAGCTTGCTGACGTGGCTCATGCTGGACATTCTTTTCTTCCAAAAACCTTCTGTTATCGGTGCCACACAAGGCATGATCACCGGCTTAGTTTGTATCACTCCAGCTGCAGGTACATACAATTACTTCCATTTGACAAATATTAAACAAAATCACAAATTCTGAGAATCTATTTTTGTTTCATTTGGTCCTAAATTTATTGAGCGCTTAATTCAACAATGATAACATGATAATAAAATTATAATAATAAATTTGATGACACCGTGTTATTTTATAATATAATAAAAAATGTGGTACTATTTTTTTAATAATTTTTTTTTTTTAAACAAGCGAGATTTTTTTGTGAGACAAATGAAATAATTGTGAGAAGTACCTATGCAGTACACAAAGTCTAGCACATAGGCGACAAAAAAAATGATGCTTTAGTTATTTTGAACTGATATAATATAAAGTTGCCATTGCACATTGAACAGGAGTGGTACAAGGTTGGGCAGCTATTATAATGGGAATTCTGTCCGGAAGCATTCCATGGTACACTATGATGGTCCTCCACAAGAAAATTTGGCTATTGAAACAAGTTGATGACACCATGGCGGTGTTCCACACGCACGCGGTGGCCGGAAGCCTAGGCGGCATCCTCACGGGCTTTTTCGCGGATCCACGCCTTAGCCGAATGTTCTACCAGCTCAAGTTGACGGATGATTGGCAGCATTACACTGGTCTAGCTTATGGCCTTAGAAGTGGGAGGAGCACGGCAGGGTTTAAGCAAATGGGCATTCAACTCTTGGGAATTTTGTTTGTCGTTTGCTTAAACCTCGTGGTTACCAGCATAATTTGTGCATTAATTAAGCTTGTTGTGCCACTTAGATTAAGTGCTGAGGAATTAGAGAGTGGAGATGATGCCATACATGGAGAAGAAGCCTATGCACTTTGGGGGGATGGGGAGAAATTTGAAAACTCTAAGCACAATTCAGTATATGGTATGGAGGAGATCCCAACTCAAACTAGAGCTCAAGTTTGAATGGTTTGTGGTTATTAATTTAAGAAACATTGTGTTTAACTGTTTATGTTTTTGGATCTTTTATGTTATAAGGGGAAATTTTCTTTTGGGGTTTGATAAACGTAAAATGACTTTTAATGTACTATTTTTCAATCTTTAATTTTGAACTTCATTTTTACAATGAACAATAAAAATTAATACTACATCATTTTAATCATTCTTTGAGTTTAGGAACCTTGCAATTTTATATATATATATATATATATATATATATATATATATATATATATATATATATATATATATATATATATATATTCTTCTTTTCACTGAGGGGTATATATTTGGATCTCTTAATATTCCTTTCTTGATTGCAGTTAAACAAACATGCACTTGCAAAACAATGCTAAAAATCATTTCATTCTTTTCTCCAATCCACTTAGTCTTGGCTCAATTCATCCCTTGAAAGTTGAATCCAAATGCAGGCTAAGATACTGGATATATATATATATATATATATATATATATATATATATATATATATATATATATATATATATATATATATTCTACCATTCAATCCAATTAATATGAATTCTAGGTTTCTAAAACACTACTACAATTTCGAGGTTTTGGGCCTTCTGCATGTTCTAAGTTCGCCAGTCCTGGAAAAAAGCACCAATTGTTGGGCCTAGTAATGTGTCTTTAGTCTTTTCACGAAGGAAACAAAGGGCCTGGCCATGTTCTAAATGGATTATGCCATCCATTTGGTCCATATTCTTATAATAATGTTTCATGAACAACCCCTACTCAACTTATTATTCTTCGTGCATTCTTGTATCAGTTCACATACATATTGAAATGGAATAGCGGGAAAAGGAATATAAATGTTTAAAAATCCGAATCGGACCGGGATTTTAATAGCGGTTCGATCAGAATCAATCGGCTCTTCGGTTCAGTTAGTCTAGAAAATCAGTTTGGCAGTGACTCGACCAAAAATTGGTTGACTACCGGTTAATTGACCCAGTGAACCGCTGTGCTAAGTATTTTTTAAATATTTTTTTGTACAAATATATTTTAATTTTTAAAATTAAATATTTTTAATAATATTATAATATAATTTCACTATATTTTATCTTACAAAAAAATAAATATTTTTAAAATATATTAATTTTTAATAATATATATTTTAATGTATTTATAAAATTACCAATTTAATAATAATTCGATCACTGATTAAATCAGTGATCTATCTACTTGCTATTTTTTTTAATTCGTTAATCGATCCGATTTTTAAAATATTACACATATGTCACGAATATTAATATAAATAAAAGATTTTGAGAGAGGGGATGCTTATTGGCACGTGAAGTTAGCATGCAGGGTGAAGAGGAGCCCATTGCTTTTGGCAGTTGGCTACGCTTCCCAAGCAAAGTGGGATAGTTAAAGAGATGAAACCCCTCCTCCCATGAGCATTAATTCTCCAAAAACATATAAGACCGTTAAAATGGGTACTATCACTTTCACTGTCCTTTTTTTGGTGGTATCTATTACTCATAAAAATAAGAAAAAAAAATATAAGTAATAATATTTTTATAAAATATTTATAAAAAATAATAGAATTCATTATATAAATTGTGAGTTGTATCATTTATTACAAAAATTATTATATAAATAAGTAATAAAATTATTACATACAGTAAAACTGAAAAAATATAGACTAGTACATATAATCTAGTCACTTGTCCTTGGAGAATGTAGCCCAACATATAATTATTGTAGTAAAAATGCTCAAGTCTCTTTCTATCTATCTATTTTCTAGTAATGACAGTAGACTACGGCGGGGTTTACATTTTTATCTATTATAATAATTTATTTTAATTTAGAAGAAAAGAATTTAATGAAAGAGAGTTTATTTTTTAATCTATTATATCTTCTCCATCTTAAAATAAAAATCTTTATTAGTAATTTAAATAATTTCAAGTTAAATATCTATTTACCTTAAATAATTTATTTTTATAATAATTTATCTATTATATCCTTAGTTTTAATTGTCATATTTTTATTTTCTATATATATTTATGGAGTATCACTAATCATCTGTAAAAATTATACAATTTAATGAAAACTTTAATATGAATTTTTTTGTCATTTTATTTTCTTTTTTAATATGCGTAAAAAATCAACCATAACTTTTATCCTGGATGAAATGAGTAATAATTTATCTTAATTTAAGAGAGAAGTTTAAGTAGAAGAAGGGACAACTTAATAATTTATTGTTAATAAAAGGAAAAATTCTGGGACAATCAGGAATGACTATTAAAAATGACGACCGATTGCTAAAGATCGCCTTTAGCAATATAAAATCACTTTTGTATTAGTTGTCGATTTTATCGATTTCACACTTATGCTAAAAATTAAAAAAGAATGAGACAATTAATCACCATTTCAGACACTATTCCCGATCGCCAGAAAATAACTAATAAAAATTAAACCTTCGATTTTTATATTAAAAAAGCAAGTCTAAGTGACTATCGCTACAAACTTGCATTTATGAATGATTGTACAAACACTATATGGATAGATACATAGATAGCCTAACAGTATTGAGTACGAACGACTGTGCAATTTGTTTGCAGACAATTTCTCCTATTATTTATTACCTTGTACGATCGAGATATAATTTTCAGTACTATAAGAAAACCCGTAAAGCCCACATATTTAGTAGTAATATTTATTACCTTGTACGATTGAGATACTGTTTTCGGTAGAATATACAAGAAACCCCGTAAAGCCCACAAATTAAGTAATCTGAAAGCGAAAGCTTTAATTTATTTAATTTATTTAAAAAAATATATATTTGTTGATTATTTATTCCTAATTTATTTTTTTCATTGATGACAAATTCGTCCCAATTTTTAGGTTACCAAAAGTTTTAGCATCTCTCTTGAGACCAAATAGATACTTTTAAACTATGTTTGTTTATAAAGATTATATTTGAGAATTGAGATAGAACTATTAATTTTGAGTGTTTTATTTATTTTTAAATGTAAATTTTGGACTATTAATTAAGACTATTTAATACAATATTCAACCAGGTATTATAATTTTTACTATTTAATTTTAGAATTAATAGTCCTGAGATTATAATTCTATAAATTATAATCTCGAAACTATAATTCTTACAAACAAACGTGATCTTAGTTTCATGAGATTAAACTCGATCGTGCAACTTTGAATAATTTTTTCATGTGCCGGAGATCAACCTTTTGTTTGAATTAAGTTTTTCTTAAATTTAACTATTTTAAAGAGTAATTTTAATAATTATTTAACAGCAAAACATAAGAAGAAGAAAAAATTGGGATTCATAACTAATCAGGATTCACGTGATGAGAAGGGGCAATATCTAGCTAGCACAAAGACATGTTTATGGACTGAAAATGCCGTGTCATGTGCAATTATTTTGCCAATTAGGATAAGTTCGTCATGTGCACGTTAGGTGATTTAAATTAAATTTAGTTTTCATTATAAATTTTTGTAAGACTCTGATTAATGTTTGGGTTTCACCACTTATCAATTTGACTGACACCTTTATCAAAAAGAAGAGGTAACATCACTGGCATGATGATAAGGTAAACATTAGTTATTAGATTTATAATAAATATACAAACAACGTATTAATTAGAGGATTTAACCCTCCCTAGCTACTACTTGACAAAGATGACAACTATGGAGTATAGTTCCCACAAAATCAAAGTGTAGAATTAAAAATATGAAAATAAACATGATTTATGGTCATAATTTTCCTTGTGTGTAACATACTAATTTCTTAGACAAATTCTACTGCCAGAAGCACAAGGTAATACCAGTTGCATGAAGTTCTATATGTACAAATGGTGTTCTCACACCCTATCCCTATCTATGACAAGCGCAGAGATGATCCGCAAATGATTCGAATTGAAATATATATTTATATTTAAATTGGTTGAGTTCTACTGAGTTGATGTCGGCTTATCGGTATAAATAAATTAAATTAGTTTCGATTTAAGTTCACTTATATAAAAATAGAACATGAGCTAATTTCATTTGTACGAGTTATTCTCCAATTTGCATTGAAAAATTGAAGAATCGAAAAGTTGCTCAATCTCAAACCTCTTCTTTTCCTAAAAAAAGAAAGAAAAGAAAACTGTTATTTTTTCCAATCAATCCATATATAAACATATACATACACGAATACTCTCTAATTTGTTGGATTATAAGAAGGATAAAAATTACTTAGATGTAAAGAGGAAAAGACAAAGATCAACAAATAACTAATACTCTCTAATTAATTATTATTATTAATTAATAATAATAATAATTATTATTATTATTATTATTATTATTATTATTATTATTATTATTATTATTTTTGGTATTAACCGGAACCGGACCGGTACCAAACCGTCCCAACCGGTATTGGTAAGGAGTTTTGGGTCGCTTCTGTGACGACCCCAAATCCGGTTTCCATAACCTCGAGTTTGGTTCTCACTATTCAACACATTACTAAAAATTAAATACATACATTGCATTTAAATATCGCGGAATAATACATATTGGTTCCCTTCAAAAGGTTACAATACCAGGGTCTATCAACCTTAACATAATAACAGTTCCTATCACAAGGAATTACAAAAGGTTTAAAAACCGTAAATACATAATTAAAGATCTAATTAGCATGCATAAGCTAACTTAAGCTCTGGCTTTTCCTTTTCCTTTATCCTTCTTTGAGCAATCAGGATTATCTGAAAAATGGTTCATGATATAGCAAGAATGAGCAACTAGTTTGCTCAGCAAGTTTAGAACAATCATATAGATTTAATATATCATGAATGAATGGGAAAATATCATCAATGATTCAACAATAGATATAACAATTGTGAATGAAACAGGATTCAAATTTTAATAAACAGAATATTTGAATCTTAAAATGCTGAGTGGTCACTAAGGACTCTGAACTAACTAGGGTATAATAGAGTTTCCTCTGACCCTTTGAGTTGTTTGGTTTTCAAGGGGATCAGCCTATTCAACCCGCTGTATATGCATTACATTTAGTCACTGGCGCCCAAAGTCGGTTTCCCGACACAAAATCCCCTAATTTAGGGTTGTTCAATTCTCAGACTTAATATAAGAAATCCGCACCCAACAATGGTTTGGATAAGCTTTTAAAAGTATTCAAGTTATTGAATTTAGAAACGCAATGTCTAGCTGAACTATTAGCTTCAGACATTTTTAATACAGTTCATGAATCAAGAACTAACAAGCTTCAAATGCACTAAGTGCGATTGTATAAACAATATGGATGTGGAATAATTTTAAATAATTAAACCACTTCAAGCTTTAACAATAAATACAAGTATGGAAACTTGTTCAATGATAATAATTGAGTAGGGTTAGAGAACTTGCCTGTTTGCTCAGCTACAATAATTGTCTAGCTTTAACTAACTTGCTTTGAAAGACCTAACATTAATAAAGTCGGTCTAATAATTAGTACGACGTATTTGCATAATTATACGCTTAATAACGAAATTATTTACCACATAAGTACTAACACATAATTTACATTAGTCAAAACAATATTATTAACCGTATAGACACTTAATCATTTTAGGTTAATAATTTAATAAGTTAGAAAATATTTTTCTTAAGTGTTGGACACTTATTAAACCCTTAAACAACTTATTATAATTGTTTAATTCAATTCAATTTATTTTATTAACTCAATCTCTTTTTAATTACTATTTAATATTGATTAAATAGAAATTAATTAATTAACTCTAGTTATTATTTAAAATAAATAATAACTAATTGTACTTACCTATTATTTAATTTTAATTAAATAATAAATAATTGTTAACTTAGTTTTAACCTTCTTTAATTTAATGTTAATCGACCAATAAATAACTAAGTAATTAACCTTACATATTATTAAATAATAGTTTACTAATCTTAATCCTCTTTAATTATTATTCAATGTCAATTAAATAATAATTAATTAATTAATTAATTTTAATTATTATTTAAGGTTAAATAATAATCAAATCATTCTTATTTATTATTTAAATTAAATAATAAATTATTACTCTAATAACTTAATTTCCATTACTCGTTATTTAATGCTAACTAAATAATAATTAATTACTTAATTATCCTTATTTATTATTTAATAATATTTAAATAATAAATAATTAATTTATAAATTTTATCTCTCTTTAAATATTATTTAATAGGCATTAAATAATAATTGCTAATTTATCATCTTTATTTATTATTAACATTTAAAATAATAAATAAATAATAAATTTATTTAACCTAACCATGGTTTAGCTAACTAGATTAATATTTAAAATATTTAAATATTAAACTTTATGAAAAATATCCTCCCCAATATTATTTTTGTATTATTATTATTTTTGTTATAATTTTAAATTAATTTTTAAATATTTAAATTAATTAAAATTAACCCGAATGGCATTTTCGTAATTAAGTTGAAAAACCGGACCGATGGCAATTTCGTAAATAATTCGAAAACTGAACCGAGGGCAGAATGGTAATTCTGCCGAAAAAAACACGGAGGGGCAAAATGGTAATTTCGCCGAAAATTTATTACCGCGCATGGCGCGCGTTTCAGTTCTTACGGGTCAAAACGACGCCGTTTTTGAAAAGCCGGAAACGGCTTCCGCGCGTACGCGCGGTGTGAATTTTCTACGGACGCCAAACGACGTCGTTTGGCTCCGCGTTTCTGGTGAACAGTAGCTGCGCGCATTGCGCGGAAATCCAATTTTTTTTATTTTTAACAGATTGTGAACAGTGCTCCGGCTACCCATTTTAAATAAAAATATACCAACAAGTAAGCTTTAAATCATCAATAAAAATTCAAAAAAATTACCAATCACCTTATATTAATTTATAACATGAAAAAAATAATTTTTCATGATTTAATATCAATATTTTTTTATAAAAATTTTTACATCACATAAACTACCATAAATCATAACTTTTTGTGTATAACTCCATTTTGAGTGATTCAAACTTTGTTTTTCTCATGATTTAATGTTCTATAATATTAGAACATCAAACATAAGTTTTACAAAAATATTTTTGATAATATATTTCAAAACTTGTTTACACACTACTAAATACATATTTTAGTATATAAAATATACCAAAATACAAATCAAGCATATTAAACTCAAGCATGGCATAAATATTACAACTACACATTAATAACTATATTAACATGTTTATACAAACATGATGATTTATTTAATTTAAAAATAAAACTTAGATTTAGAATAACCATTACCTTGATTTAATGGCTATCTTTCTTTTTCTTCCAAAGTAGGTGATGAGATTTGAAGGCATGAACCAAGACTCCTTCTCTTCTCTTAGTATTTTGCTCTCAAATTTTCTCACCCTCTCAAATGCTCTCTAGCTCTCTCTTTTGTTTGAAAATAAAAGATGAGAAATGACTTTCAAAACTACCAAATTGTAAGTATACTTGCAAATATGATAGATACATAATATATCTAATAATTTTAGCCCATCATGCACCTATTGGATACTTACACAAGTTAGCCACATTAGGTGAAAAGAAGCATGGTGCATGTACTACAAAAAGAAAACAAGCAACCCTTTTATTAATTAAATGAAAAATCAAATAATAATAATAATAATAACAATACACTCTCTCTCCTCCTACTAGTATGCTTCGGCTGATCATCTTCTTTTTGTCCCAAATTCAAAGTCACATTTCCCTTTTTAAACAATTAATAGTTAATTTAAGTATTTTCCAAGTGGGCCAATCATTGGGCTTTAATTTAAAATACCAATTGGGCTCCTATTAAATTGTTTGGGCTACTAAATTGTCAAATTTTATTATTTCCCACTTGGGCTACTAATTGACCCATGTTGGGCTAATTTAATAATTTATACATTAATTATTCAATCCATGATTAAATAAATAATTAAATAGAATAAATAATTAAATATTCTAACCCATTAGTATTAAATTACTAAATGGACTAATAAATATTATTATTAATATTTCACATTATTTACATTAATTAATTATCATATTAATTAATTTATTATATTTAATTTACTCATTATATTCAATTTAATTGAATATTTAATTAATAGGAAACTTATCAATTATTTTGATGTTAAAACTTTAGGGTTTGTTCACTAATTTAATAACATATTAGTGACCTCCTTTAATTAATTTTAGTAATTAATTACATAATTATTTAATCACATAATTAATTAATCACATAAAAAGATTTAAATAATCTCGAAAAAAAAATAACTCGTTGGAAATTAAATTAATAATTTAATTAATAAAGATGTGGAAATTCTAGGACATTACATTATCCCCTCCTTATAAAAATTCCGTCCTCGGAATTGTAAAAATAAGGTTACTCAAATAAAAACGGGTAATTTGCCCTCATTTCCTCCTCTAATTCCCACGTAGATTCTTCAATGGCGTGATTCCTCCAAAGTACTTTGACAGAATGAATTATCTTATTTCTCAGTTTCTGTTCCTTCCTAGCGAGTATCCGAACAGGAACTTCTTCATATGATAAGTCCTTCCCAACTTGAATTGGTTCATAGGATATAACGTGCTTGTAGTCTGGTTTGTATGGCCGCAATACTGACACGTGAAACACATTGTGAATATGTTCCAATTCAGGAGGTAAAGCTACCTCGTATGCTACTTCACCCACTCTACTCAATATTTCGAACGGTCCTATGAACCTTGGACTCAATTTCCCCTTCTTTCCAAATCTGATCTTCCCTTTCCAGGGAGATACCTTAATGAACACAAAACTCCCCACTTCGAAGTCTCGTTTCTGTCGATGTAAATCGGCGTATTTCTTTTGACGGTCTTGAGCTGCTACTAGCCGAGCTCTTATTACCTTGATAATTTCTACCGTCTGTTGAACCAACTCTGGCCCCAACAGTCGGCGTTCTCCTACCTCATCCCAACACAGAGGTGTTCTGCATTTTCTGCCATATAAAGCTTCGTAAGGCGGCATACCTATGCTCGCATGATAACTGTTGTTGTATGCAAACTCAACTAGTGGTAGATGGATTTCCCAACTGCCCTTGAAATCCATTACGCAGGCCCTGAGCATATCTTCCAATGTCTGAATTGTTCTCTCACTTTGCCCATCGGTCTGCGGATGATACGCTGTACTCATTCTCAATTGTGTCCCCAATCTCTCCTGAAGACTTCTCCAAAATTTTGACGTGAAGCGCGGATCTCTGTCTGACACAATCGATATCGGCACCCCATGTCTTGAAACTATCTCTTTGATGTACAATTTGGACAACTGATCCAAACTGAACCTAATCTTGATCGGCAAAAAGTGCGCTGACTTTGTTAGTCGATCCACAATCACCCAAATTGCGTCATATCCCTTCTGTGTTGCTGGAAGTCCTACCACGAAATCCATTGTGATATGCTCCCATTTCCACTTAGGAATTTCTAACGGCTGTAACAATCCACTTGGTCTCTGATGTTCGGCCTTTACCCTTTGACAAGTTAGGCATCGGCTGACACATTCTGCAACCTCCCTCTTTAAATTCGGCCACCAAAAATGCTGAAGTAGATCTTGATACATCTTCGTACTCCCCGGATGTATCGAGTATCTCGTACTGTGGGCCTCTTGCAAAATTTCCTCTCGTAATTCAGGCACTAGCGGTACCCAAACACGATTTTCAAATCTCAGCAATCCCATGCTATCAATTTTAAACTTGACCTCTTCTCCATCGGTCATCCTCTTCCGGATTCTGTCACATTCCTCATCTTTGTCTTGAGCCTCTTTCACCCTATCTAACAAGGTTGGGCTCACCTCGACTTCTATTGACTCGTTTGGACTTCTCACTTCCAACTCCATTCGAGCCATCTCTTGAACCAATTGTTCTTGATCTGTCAATATGAACAATTTCTCCCTGCTCTTTCTACTCAGAGCATCCGCTACTACGTTGGCCTTGCCGGGATGATATAGAATTTCACAATCATAATCTTTGATCAATTCCAACCATCTCCGTTGCCTCATATTCAGCTCCTTCTGTGTGAAGATATACTTCAGACTCTTATGGTCTGTGAATATCTCACATTTTTCTTCGTACAGATAATGTCTCCAAATTTTAAGGGCAAACACTACCGCTGCCAGCTCCAAGTTGTGGGTAGGATATCCCTTCTCATAATCTTTTAATTGTCTGGACGCATACGCAACGACTTTGCCGTTTTGCATAAGCACACAGCCAAGCCCCTTGTGCGATGCATCACTGTAGACCGTAAAACCTCCTGTATCGTCTGGTAAGGTCAATACAGGTGCTTCACTAAGCCTTTTCTTTAACTCCTGAAAACTTTCCTCACACTTCTCCGTCCACAAGTATTTTACCGTCTTTCTTGTTAAGTTGGTCAACGGTGTTGCTATCTTTGAGAAGTCTTGAATGAATCTCCGATAGTAACCCGCTAGCCCTAAGAAACTTCTTACTTCTGTCGGCGTCCTTGGTTGTTCCCAATTCATCACCGATTCAACCTTCGCCGGATCAACCGAAACTCCCTCCTTGTCAATAACATGACCTAAAAATTGAACTCTATCCAACCAGAATTCACACTTTGAAAACTTAGCGTACAACCGCTCCTTCCGTAAAATCTCCAACACCAATCTTAGGTGTTCAGCATGCTCCTCCTCCGTTTTGGAATACACCAGAATATCGTCAATGAACACGACTACAAATTTATCCAAGTATTGCTTGAATATTCTGTTCATCATGTCCATAAATGCGGCTGGCGCATTCGTTAGTCCAAACGACATCACCAGAAACTCATAATGCCCATATCGAGTTCTGAATGCCGTCTTGGGTATATCCTCCTTCCTGACTTTCAACTGATGATAACCAGTCCTTAAGTCAATCTTTGAAAAGTACTTCGCCCCTTTCAATTGATCGAAAAGATCGTCAATTCGTGGTAACGGGTACTTGTTCTTAATTGTCACCTTATTCAGCTCTCTATAATCCATACACAATCTCATCGATCCATCCTTCTTCTTTACAAACAGCACCGGTGCTCCCCATGGAGAAACACTTGGCTGAATGTACTTATTGTCTAACAACTCCCGCAATTGCACCATCAATTCCTTTAGTTCTACCGGAGCCATCCTATATGGTGCTTTCGATATCGGTGCTGTCCCCGGTACTAAATCAATCACAAATTCTATCTCCCTGTCCGGCGGTAAACCCGGCAGTACATCTGGAAAAACATTCGTAAACTCCCTAACTACTGGTATTTGCTCCATCTCGGGACTCACCACTTGTGTGTCAACCACATGAGCCAAATACCCTACACAACCTTTCTTCAATAATTTCTTGGCCTGCATCATCGTCAGACAAGAAGACTGTCTTGACGATTTGCTGCCATAAAATACGACCTTAGACTTATTTGGTGTCTTAAGGTGTATGCACTTCTTCTGATAATCAATTATCGCCCCGTGGTTAAACAACCAATCCATCCCAAGTATTACATCAAATTCCCCCAGACGTATTGGAATTAGATTCACATTTAATTTCTGACCCCTGATTTCAGCACAACAATTTCTATGTATGTACTCTACCGGAATCACTTCTTTATTAGCAACTTCTATGTTCATTGAGTTTTCTAGTTTGTCCCTAGGCAACTCTAATCGTCTAGCGAAATCATCAGACACAAATGAACAGGTAGCACCCGAATCAAACAATACATATGCATTTATATTATTGATCGGAATAATACCTGACACCACGTCTTTTGACCCCACGGCATCTTGCACCGTCATATTGAACGTCCGGGCTGTCGGCTTGTTCTGTGGTACCGGTCCCCCGATAGCCAATTTGTTGTTATTGCCCCTGTAGCCGCTACCCCCGTCATTCTTCTTCTTAGGGCAATCTTTTATCAGGTGGTCAGATGCTCCGCAAGAAAAGCATCTCACTTTCTTTGGAAGGGGACAATTTGGACAAATATGTCCCACCTGACCACAATTGTAACATGTATTCTTCCCTTTCCTGCACTCCCCGAAGTGGTTCTTCCCACATATATTGCATGCTGGCTTTTTCTGAACACTTCCTTGTTGATTCCCCGAGCTCTTGTCGTTACTGTTGTTGTCCCATTTACGCTTATTACTGTTATTATTATTATTGCCTCCACTGTTACTGTTCTTGCTTCCCCCTTCATTTTTCTTCTTGTTTCTCTCCTGGTTAAACTTGGTCAACGCGTCGCTTCCACCTTCAGCAATGATTGACTTCTCCAACAAAGTTGCGAACGAGTCAATCTGCAGTACTGCTACCTTGTTGAATATCCAAGGTCTCAATCCATTCTCGAACCTCCTGGCCTTGCGTTCCTCCGTGTCTACCTGATGTGGAGCGAACCTGGCCAACTCATTAAATTTTGCCGCGTACTCCGGTACCGACATGTTCTCCTGTTTCAGTTCTAGAAACCTTACCTCCATCCTACTCTTCATACTTTTCGGGAAATAATTCTCGTCGAATATTTCCTTAAATTTCGTCCAGGGCACCACACCATCCCCAGCCCTATTCTGATTGGCTTCCCACCAGAAATTGGCTTCGCCCTTCATCATGTAGGTAGCAAAAACTGTCTTTTGCTCCTCAGCTACTCTTGCGATAACGAACGCCTTCTCTATCTCCTTTATCCAAGACTGGGCCTCTATCGGGTCCGACGTTCCCCTAAACTCTGACGGTCCCACCGCTTTAAAATCTTTAAAATTCGCCAACTGATTTGGTGGTGGTGGCGGATTTGCTACTACAGGGTGACGGTTTTGCATTGCCTCAGCTAGCATGTCGACAAAGTTTTGCATAGGGTCTACGTTGTGTCCCCCCGCGTCGTTGTTAACTGACTCTTCTACCCCCTGGTTCCTTGGTGGTTGTCTACGTGGCGGCATTTTCTGTTATAAACAAAAATTTACATTATTATACTGGTTTCATCTTTTTCATTTCATTATTTTGTATCTTAGACAATGTTTAGCTAAAATACAAGTAATTATTTCAACACGCATATAAACATAAATTCAACTGCATTTATACTCATATGCTAAAACAGGAGTGCGTAGCACTTTACATCAAAAGCATACTGCTATAAATGCTTCTATCCCAGAGAAGCTACAAAAGATGGGATCTGACATATCCTACAACTTCCTATAGTTGGGATTTAGTGACATATTAACCCTCTAATAAAAACAAAAGTTGGGTTCTACTGCATCTATTTACATACAAAATTAGAAAACAACTACTACTACTACTGACTGCGCATCCCCCTACGGATCGCGTCGTCATACTCCTCATCCCCGATGGCCATCACCACACTCCTGCTGATGGTGTGCATAGACTGGCCCTCCTCAGCTGGGTAGTAGTGCACCCTGCTCTGAAGCCTACCATATGAAGATCGGTAGACGTAGCTAAGTCTATCCGTCCTCACCCGCTTCTCGCGGACCTCCTCCTCTAGCTCAATCATCTGACCATAAGCGGCATCCCGCTGTCTCTCCATCTCTATACGGTCCTCTATCGCCTCCTGCCAGTGTGCACGGATGGCGGCCTTCTCTGCCTGAACCTGCTGAACCTTCAGCTCAGCCTCTGCCAACCTAGTCTCAACCACTGCTAATTTAGCCTGCAGCTCTACATCCTGCTCTACCAGCTGATAAGTTAGCACCGCAAAGTGCTCCACTGAATCCTCGTACTCCTGTACCTGATCCTCCAGTCCTACAATCCTCTCCTTCAGCTCTGCGTTCTCGCCAGAGAACTGATAAGCCGCATCCCTATACTGATCCTCCATGTGCTGGTGGGTCAGATTCTGCTCCTCTAGATGCTGGACCCTTGCCTCCAGCCCCTCGTTCCTATCGGTCAGTCCCTCTATGATGTCAGCGGCAGTGGTGCCCATGCCATCAGCTGACTCCTCCTCCTCAGACTCCTCTGACTCTGCCTCATCCTCACTGTAAGGCCTCATGACTCCGCCCCAGACGGGCTCCACACGATCCCCCTCCTCAGGATCTGACTCTGGCTCCTCTACGGGTGCAGCCACCAGCGGCTGTGCAGTATCCATATGGATATCAATATAGTCCTCCTCAGCAGTGCGACTCGACTGTCCGATCTCTGCCATCCTATATCATAAAACAATAACACACGTTAGTACAGCAATAAAATATATTCATTGATGAAATGAAATGATATTTTATCATGTACATCTCGGCTCGATGGATTTTCTAAATCCATCTCCAAAAATACACAACATGATGAATCTCCCCGATTCATCCCCTAACGCACTCGATATGAGTTTAATACTAAGGTTATAACTTAGGTTTCGCAAATCCTAACGTTTCTAACCTACAGCTCTGATACCAACCTGTGACGACCCCAAATCCGGGTTCCATAACCTCGAGTTTGGTTCTCACTATTCAACACATTACTAAAAATTAAATACATACATTGCATTTAAATATCGCGGAATAATACATATTGGTTCCCTTCAAAAGGTTACAATACCAGGGTCTATCAACCTTAACATAATAACAGTTCCTATCACAAGGAATTACAAAAGGTTTAAAAACCGTAAATACATAATTAAAGATCTAATTAGCATGCATAAGCTAACTTAAGCTCTGGCTTTTCCTTTTCCTTTATCCTTCTTTGAGCAATCAGGATTATCTGAAAAATGGTTCATGATATAGCAAGAATGAGCAACTAGTTTGCTCAGCAAGTTTAGAACAATCATATAGATTTAATATATCATGAATGAATGGGAAAATATCATCAATGATTCAACAATAGATATAACAATTGTGAATGAAACAGGATTCAAATTTTAATAAACAGAATATTTGAATCTTAAAATGCTGAGTGGTCACTAAGGACTCTGAACTAACTAGGGTATAATAGAGTTTCCTCTGACCCTTTGAGTTGTTTGGTTTTCAAGGGGATCAGCCTATTCAACCCGCTGTATATGCATTACATTTAGTCACTGGCGCCCAAAGTCGGTTTCCCGACACAAAATCCCCTAATTTAGGGTTGTTCAATTCTCAGACTTAATATAAGAAATCCGCACCCAACAATGGTTTGGATAAGCTTTTAAAAGTATTCAAGTTATTGAATTTAGAAACGCAATGTCTAGCTGAACTATTAGCTTCAGACATTTTTAATACAGTTCATGAATCAAGAACTAACAAGCTTCAAATGCACTAAGTGCGATTGTATAAACAATATGGATGTGGAATAATTTTAAATAATTAAACCACTTCAAGCTTTAACAATAAATACAAGTATGGAAACTTGTTCAATGATAATAATTGAGTAGGGTTAGAGAACTTGCCTGTTTGCTCAGCTACAATAATTGTCTAGCTTTAACTAACTTGCTTTGAAAGACCTAACATTAATAAAGTCGGTCTAATAATTAGTACGACGTATTTGCATAATTATACGCTTAATAACGAAATTATTTACCACATAAGTACTAACACATAATTTACATTAGTCAAAACAATATTATTAACCGTATAGACACTTAATCATTTTAGGTTAATAATTTAATAAGTTAGAAAATATTTTTCTTAAGTGTTGGACACTTATTAAACCCTTAAACAACTTATTATAATTGTTTAATTCAATTCAATTTATTTTATTAACTCAATCTCTTTTTAATTACTATTTAATATTGATTAAATAGAAATTAATTAATTAACTCTAGTTATTATTTAAAATAAATAATAACTAATTGTACTTACCTATTATTTAATTTTAATTAAATAATAAATAATTGTTAACTTAGTTTTAACCTTCTTTAATTTAATGTTAATCGACCAATAAATAACTAAGTAATTAACCTTACATATTATTAAATAATAGTTTACTAATCTTAATCCTCTTTAATTATTATTCAATGTCAATTAAATAATAATTAATTAATTAATTAATTTTAATTATTATTTAAGGTTAAATAATAATCAAATCATTCTTATTTATTATTTAAATTAAATAATAAATTATTACTCTAATAACTTAATTTCCATTACTCGTTATTTAATGCTAACTAAATAATAATTAATTACTTAATTATCCTTATTTATTATTTAATAATATTTAAATAATAAATAATTAATTTATAAATTTTATCTCACTTTAAATATTATTTAATAGGCATTAAATAATAATTGCTAATTTATCATCTTTATTTATTATTAACATTTAAAATAATAAATAAATAATAAATTTATTTAACCTAACCATGGTTTAGCTAACTAGATTAATATTTAAAATATTTAAATATTAAACTTTATGAAAAATATCCTCCCCAATATTATTTTTGTATTATTATTATTTTTGTTATAATTTTAAATTAATTTTTAAATATTTAAATTAATTAAAATTAACCCGAATGGCATTTTCGTAATTAAGTTGAAAAACCGGACCGATGGCAATTTCGTAAATAATTCGAAAACTGAACCGAGGGCAGAATGGTAATTCTGCCGAAAAAAACACGGAGGGGCAAAATGGTAATTTCGCCGAAAATTTATTACCGCGCATGGCGCGCGTTTCAGTTCTTACGGGTCAAAACGACGCCGTTTTTGAAAAGCCGGAAACGGCTTCCGCGCGTACGCGCGGTGTGAATTTTCTACGGACGCCAAACGACGTCGTTTGGCTCCGCGTTTCTGGTGAACAGTAGCTGCGCGCATTGCGCGGAAATCCAATTTTTTTTATTTTTAGCAGATTGTGAACAGTGCTCCGGCTACCCATTTTAAATAAAAATATACCAACAAGTAAGCTTTAAATCATCAATAAAAATTCAAAAAAATTACCAATCACCTTATATTAATTTATAACATGAAAAAAATAATTTTTCATGATTTAATATCAATATTTTTTTATAAAAATTTTTACATCACATAAACTACCATAAATCATAACTTTTTGTGTATAACTCCATTTTGAGTGATTCAAACTTTGTTTTTCTCATGATTTAATGTTCTATAATATTAGAACATCAAACCTAAGTTTTACAAAAATATTTTTGATAATATATTTCAAAACTTGTTTACACACTACTAAATACATATTTTAGCATATAAAATATACCAAAATACAAATCAAGCATATTAAACTCAAGCATGGCATAAATATTACAACTACACATTAATAACTATATTAACATGTTTATACAAACATGATGATTTATTTAATTTAAAAATAAAACTTAGATTTAGAATAACCATTACCTTGATTTAATGGTTATCTTTCTTTTTCTTCCAAAGTAGGTGATGAGGTTTGAAGGCATGAACCAAGACTCCTTATCTTCTCTTAGTATTTTGCTCTCAAATTTTCTCACCCTCTCAAATGCTCTCTAGCTCTCTCTTTTGTTTGAAAATAAAAGATGAGAAATGACTTTCAAAACTACCAAATTGTAAGTATACTTGCAAATATGATAGATACATAATATATCTAATAATTTTAGCCCATCATGCACCTATTGGATACTTACACAAGTTAGCCACATTAGGTGAAAAGAAGCATGGTGCATGTACTACAAAAAGAAAACAAGCAACCCTTTTATTAATTAAATGAAAAATCAAATAATAATAATAATAATAACAATACACTCTCTCTCCTCCTACTAGTATGCTTCGGCTGATCATCTTCTTTTTGTCCCAAATTCAAAGTCACATTTCCCTTTTTAAACAATTAATAGTTAATTTAAGTATTTTCCAAGTGGGCCAATCATTGGGCTTTAATTTAAAATACCAATTGGGCTCCTATTAAATTGTTTGGGCTACTAAATTGTCAAATTTTATTATTTCCCACTTGGGCTACTAATTGACCCATGTTGGGCTAATTTAATAATTTATACATTAATTATTCAATCCATGATTAAATAAATAATTAAATGGAATAAATAATTAAATATTCTAACCCATTAGTATTAAATTACTAAATGGACTAATAAATATTATTATTAATATTTCACATTATTTACATTAATTAATTATCATATTAATTAATTTATTATATTTAATTTACTCATTATATTCAATTTAATTGAATATTTAATTAATAGGAAACTTATCAATTATTTTGATGTTAAAACTTTAGGGTTTGTTCACTAATTTAATAACATATTAGTGACATCCTTTAATTAATTTTAGTAATTAATTACATAATTATTTAATCACATAATTAATTAATCACATAAAAAGATTTAAATAATCTCGAAAAAAAAATAACTCGTTGGAAATTAAATTAATAATTTAATTAATAAAGATGTGGAAATTCTAGGACATTACAGCTTCTGTACCAGTTTGATCCAATTAAAACCGGTTGAACATCCCTAGATACGACGGACGAGTCTGAATTAGAATTGGAATTGGAATAGGCTTTTGGATCAGTATATTTTTAAAGTGGCATAATTTTTTATCCAAGAAAAGGTACGAGACTTATAATATATTAAATCGAAACTAACAACGAATAATACAAGACATGCTTTTGACTATGACATATACCGTTTAAAACTGAAAAACTTGTCTAAAGTAGTTTTATCGTTGGTCAAACATTTGGTCAAGCTTGGATATATTTTTTAAAATTCTCATTATTTTAATTTTTCTTATCCTAATTGATGTTGGAGAATGGATAGTAATTTAAGACTATAAATATGCTTCCTAGGGTTTCAAAACAATTACGTTTCAATTAACTGAGATTATTATCTTTTGTTCTCTTTGTGAGTTCATTGTTTTCGTTATGAATTCAAGGGTTATATTTGTAATATCCTAAATATTTATAAAACTTATAAATATGATATTAAATAATTGGAGATTATTATATCGTAATTTTGAGGACGAAATTCTTTTAAATTGGGATGAATATACTATCCCAGATATTTTTGATACTATTAAATGTGATCTTAAAATATTATAATAAAGGTTAAGATTTAAAACGTAGTTTTGTGAAACGAATACCTAAGGAATGTTTGTTCGGGTATACAATGAATTATGTTAAGAATAAATACGACTCGAAGATATATGATCGTATACGGTTAGAGGTTAAACTTTTAACCTAAACAATGTGTTATGTAATAAATAAATATTGAATGTTACAATCGATGTGTTATATGATTTTCTATATGTGTCATTGATTAATTCAAGAAAAAGATTTTCTCGAAAAATAAATGCAAAAAAATACTATTCATGAAAAAAAAGCTTTTCGACTTTTTGCTTTATGAAACAGCGTTTATACGGAGTATATGTACATATTAACGAATCAAAATTTTCCTTATGAAAATCACTATTCACGCAGAAAAACTCTTTTTTGCTTTTTTACGACTTTTCACACACGTGCCAGTTTTTCGAGAAATAGAAGCGAAAAACTCTATTCACGGGAAAAAGCTTTTCGTCTTTTTGACTTTTCGTTTTACAACATAACATTTATACGGAGTATAAATAAATCATATTTATTTAGAAATATTAAAATCCAAAATTTATGTAAAACCTAACTAATTGGTTGAAATGAAACAAAAGGAAGAAAACCTAGTTAAACTAACAAAACTAGGAAACCTAGGTATTCTCGAGTAAAAGTTATAATTTCTTATATAAGTATGTTTATGATTTAGTGATTTTGTATTATGAAATTATAAAACATGATGATCTTGCTAATTAATGTTTGTGGCATCAAGTTTTAAGCAATCAGAACAAGAACTTATGAAACTAGTTTTCAGCAGGTTCTTGTGGACAATTTTGAGTCCAGTTACGATTAGAATTTTGATTTCTTATCTGAAGGTGGATTATAGAGGAGGAAGTTACGGATGTGTGGGAGCTTGAATCACTCAAAAATATTTTGAAACGAAAAAGTTATGACTATTTTAGTGAGACAGAGTCATGCTAAAAACCCTAATTCGGGCTTTTGTTGAAAGGTCAGTTATAGTGAGCCAATGTAATGAGTCTTATTATGATTAATATGTATTTCAATCTCATAAAATGTATGTAGGTCGTACGAAGAACGTAAACTAGCATAAGCCGTAAAAGGCAAAACAGGCAAGTTCTAACCCTTACTCAAAATGGTTATTTGCAAGTTGTGTAGCATTTGTTATGTGCAAGAAATGTAAAATGTTAATTGCATTATGGATTAAGTATGAAATGTTTATTGATATTTAAATAACAGATTAACATGATTATTGAACTACAATATGTTGAGCATGAAGTATGTTATATGTTATCTGTTACACTTGCTGAGTCGCCGTGCTCATTCTTGCGAAAAATATTTTATTTGCAGTTAAAGAAGAACTATCAGAAGAATATGACAGTAAAGAATTGAAGTTACATTAGGAAACATGTATTTATTGTTTTCTTTATTTGTAATAAACTTAAGTCAAAAGACTTATTGTAATGGAAATGAATTAAGTTGTAATGACTTTAAGAATATGAATAAAATATATTTGTTATGAAAATGAATTGTATAATTTACTTTTAGTGTTGTAAATTATATGATAGAATGTTTAGTAGATGATAATTGCTTAAAGATAGTTTGTATTGGATGTTTAGTTTGTTAAACATTAACATAGTATTGATAAAGAACTATACATCTTAATGAGGGTGTTAAATGATATTGGGAGTTTTGAAAGAACTGAGGTTTATTTGATTAGGCGCCGGTAATGTGTCATCTTTATCGGAAGGCCCCCTTCGTTCTAAGAACAATCTTATTATTTAATACTATGAATTTCGGATAGGTAAGGATTATCAATATTATTATTATTATTATTATTATAATAATAATAATAATAATAATAATAATAATAATAATAATAATAATAATAATAATAATCGGTATAACCGGTACGGTCGGTAAATACTGAACCCCAAAAACTCCAAACCGAAACCGATTGGACCAGTATACTGAATCGATACCAAACCGGCCGATTCAGACTGGTCCAGTATACCCAAAATACTTATTGTACTGAAAAAAAATGAACACCCATAACACTTAGATATGTTTTAAACATTAAGGTGCAAAAACTCAAAATTACTACAATTTTGTGGTGCAATATGTACTTTAGTATTTTAAAAATAATAAAATTTATAATTAATAGTCTTTTTTGGATAATTCGTAATATTCATAATTATATTGATATAAACTAATTGAATTCATGTCAATTTTGAGTTTAAAAATTTCAAATTCACTTTTTAAAAGATAATATTAATATTATAATTTAAAACGGATGAAATACATAATATCTAAAATTTGAATCTTAAGTATCAAGTGCATTGTATGAAACTCAGGGTACATTTCCCTTCACAAGTCTTATTAACCTATACAAATATACAACTACAGATTTATGTTACGTTTAAATTGAAATAATGGAATAGAGAATGAAATTGAATGGAGAATGGAATGATTCATTCCATTTTAGGTAGAATAAGTCATTCCATATCCTCTCTCAAGAAATAACATTCACAAATTTGGCATGAATATGAATGGTTCATTCCATTCCAATAGAACAACCAATCAAACACAATTTTTTTCATTTTATAAAAATGAGTTATTTCATTCCCATCTTAATTTCTGTAATTTAAACGTAGCATTACTTCTTTTGACTGCCCTTGTATTCTCTTTTTTGATAGCAAAATCCCCTCATTTTGAACTCATAGTTAAGGTCACTAGGAAACAATTATTGAAAATTTTAAGAATTTTTTTTTGGTACAATTTATTATTAGCTATGAATGTAATAATAGTGACATAATAATACTCAATTTATTAAAATAATAATATGTTAAAGATATTATGTTATTTATAATTTAAAAATAAAAATATATCTTCGGTTATAAAACGGAATAAAAATACATCTCTAAATATTTTGAAATAGAGAATACATTCACTGTATAGTACAAAGCAGGGTTATTAATAAAGTTAATTAAGAGTCAGAATGACCGTGTATGAAGAGAGATTATTTTATATTTTTTGAGTGAATGAATAATATGTTTTAAATATTTATGCAGCCTGCTTATAAATATATAAGAAGGAGAATATATTATTTATTTATTCTAAAAATATAGAATAATTTTTCATGCATGAGGGCCGGATATAGTCCCATATATATATAGATAATAATTAGTACAACAGGACAACTGCCCCAATTGTTAAAATACACATCTAGATATAGGGAGAATGTAAAATCCAGTCAAGATATCAAGGAATGTGTACAGCAGAACAGTAGAGTCCGTGATAGAACATGGGAGCTTCAGGTTCGAGGCTGTGCTATCTTTTACCCTATTCATATAACCAGGACATGGGAACTTGAGCGGATACGGGGTCCACCAGTTTCGTCAGTACTGGTTCAAAAAATATATATATATATGTTACATAGTTTAAAAAATTATTGTCCGAATTGATTCATATTTTAATGATTTTGATTAATGATCACTATAATAAGTAATTAAAAAATTATTATAAAATATATGAGATATTTAATAAATATATCAGATAAATAAAATTAATCACAATTTAATAGATTTAAATATATCGTATATTATTTTAATTTTTTTATTCGATTGTGTTTATTATTCTATCTTAAATTCAACAATTATGTATAGGAGTATATACTTCATCTTTGCAGTTTATAGTCCGATCAAATAGGCGGCAATGTATTAAATCATGGAAGAAAAGGTGAATGGAGACATGATGCATTGTTGAAAGGCACGTGGGTTTGATTGTAAAAATGGGGGAAAGGTGATAAAAGGGTGGAAAAAGTTGTATGCAAGCTTTTGTATAAGTTTTTAATTTTTCTTTATTGGTTTGTATATTGTAATCGATAGAACACAGAGACAAGACATTATATGAAAGATATGTTGGGTTCATAAAATGAATCATATACAGAACATAAAAGCATTTATAGAGACTAATTGACCCACATGGAGCAGCAAGAGAGAAAAAATTACAATTATTTTTCTCTCTTCAAATTGACAGCACACAAGGAGTAGGCGAGTGACCTGTAATTTTGATGGCTGGAACCCACTGATTAAATGCTCAACTAGTAGTTCTAGACTCCTAATTTGGAGCAGTGCATGGGTCCAGCTAATTGGTTCGCAAATGGCAGGACTATCATCTTCTTGTGTATGGTTTGAGTTTCACTTAATTCAAAAATGCAGCAACTCTTTCCTAAATATGTTTTTGAATTTTGAACAATTTTCTCGTAAATTTTGGTAGATATATATGGTGTTAATGAAGAAATCCTAAACTATAACGCATGTTGGAGAGCAGCTTAGTGCATAAATATCATCATCAAAAGGCAAATTAACTCAATAAGTAACGTAAGGTGCAAGCCTTAAACCATGGAACCCTGCCACAAAAACGAATTGCATTGTCTAATAGAAACATGGAATTCAATACATTCAATGCAATTATATAGATTAGAAACTTGTTATTTTCACAATATAAATTCACACTCTCTCCCGATCGATAAAAGTAATATAGGTCTCACACTTGTTCGAAAGACTTGTAAAACTATCAAAATAACTTATAAAAATAATAATTCCCGATTCCGAAATATGAAAAGAGTTTTTAAAACAATTCCTCAATCCAAAATTAACTTGGAATTCTAGGCTTTTATATGTCGTTTTAGGTTTTTCTTGTGGATATTGGATTACGAATTTCTACATATATAGTTTTAATATTGAGAGAGCATTTATGAGAAGTGATAAGCATCCATAACAGACGCCACTGCAGAACAAATTTGTTTGACGCATAAACAACTATGTTTGTAAAGTTAATTGTTGCTTTCAAGTTTATTAATTACTTAGGTGAGAGGGTGATGCAAGAATTGAACGGCATAGTTGAGAGACTGATGAAGTCTTTAAGTCCAGCAGTTTTTAGTCATGACATTAATATATTTGTAGCCTCTGCAAGTTTTTCAGCTAACTTTTGTTCATCAGTACATGCAAGATGCAACTAGTCTCGAAAGTTTTCTCCATTTTATCTTTTTAGGACTATTAAAAGCAATCCAGTCTAATATAAATTTAAATTCTTTTTTAAAATTATTAAATTATAGTTCTGCTAGTGTGATAGTACGTATTCGATCAATTAAGTATACCCTAATAGTATATTAAGAATTTTATGTTATTTTATAGTCTAAAATTAAAAACATACGAAGAGACTAACTTTTAATTCGATAAAAGAAAAACAATTCACAACTAGATCATAAAAAAATAAACCTTTCTCAATCATCGAGTACTTTGTAATTTTAATACTGATAGAAAGTATGCAGCATGGCTTGGTATTGCCATTTCACCAGCTTACCAGCAGTTGACTTTACGAGATACCTGAGTCTACTCAAAAGAAAACTCCGTAGAACATAGTAGTTGCAAATCAAGGATCAAATTTCTTTATATAATAATCCCAATAACAGGATATACTCTTTTTTTTACTCATAAAACTCAAGCTAACAAATTAGTATATATATTAGGGAGAGTAAGAACCGATTTTTCAACCGAAATTGCATGTAAAATTGTAAAAGCCGCACCAAAAAAATTATACCAATAGTTTCGATGACATATTATGACTTTTTCATTAGAAACTACACTTCTTACGGTTGCGTTTGCGGTTCGATTTTGGTTCGCACCATTTAGAATTCTAAGTTTTTAAATATTTCTCATCTCTTTGTGCATGTTTTAGAGTTTTTTAAGTTCTATTTAAGTATGGTTATAAATTTAATCTTAAAATATATAATTTTACATAGTTTAAGACTTTAAATTTGAAATACGATTGTATTGTAGTGAGATATGTATCTTCAGAATTTGATAGTACAAAACTTTAACTTTTCAATTTGAGGATTGGAAATTTGGAATTAATTTATGATTGGTTTTCAAAAATTTAACTTTTTGCACTTGGGTATTATTTATAATATTTGAGATTTATTTAGAATTTAAAAAGTATGTCATGTTTATTATTTATTTTTTTAATTGATTTTTGAGTTGAAACTGTACCATTTAAAAACACATCGCATTTTTAAAAATCACTCTACACCAATTCAAATATTTTCATGTTGCGAAATGATTTTTAATTTAAGAAACAGCATCAAAATAATTTTTATATACAATTTTTATTCATAACCATATTAAATCGTACCATACTCACCCATCATCATCCCATATATATATATATATATATATATATATATATATATATATATATATATATATATATATGATGAGTCCGCTTAATGTGTGCCTAAGGGCACACACTAAGTTCGGAAAACAAAAGATGAGACCCGCTAAAAATTATTTCTTTATATAGTTGTACTGAATTCAATACATGGGGTCCATTAGTATATTATTTTTTATACATTGAATTCAGTGCGCCTATATAAACAAATAATATTATACGTTATTTTTCGCACTCAGTGTGTGCCTTAAGGACACACATTAAGAAAATCCATATATGATCTATTCTTTCATAATCTTTGGAAAATTCTCAGTTTTTAGTCCTTTCTTTGTCCTCATGATGGCAACTCTTGATGTGTTAGTCAGTCATGGCTGTCCCATTTTATAAACTAACATTTTCATTTACAAAATTATAAATATTAAATATATATATTACTGTTTCATATTTGGCCATGCAAATCGATAAAGTTTGCAGTTAATAATGATGTTATGATAATAAATTATATTGATAAAATTAAAAATAATGTCATTTTATTATTATTACTAAAAGTGTTTTATATAAGACAAAAAAATTTGAACTCGTGATCTCATATGATAAAGATTAAAGAAACTTTGTTTAAATTATCAGTTTTGGTGACATTTAGATTTAAGTAACATTGTTTGCAATTTGCAATTAATCCGTGTAGATCCATTTTTCTCATCATACTACCTGGTCAATCCCATTCCTCTACCATTACCTTCCTCGTGATTCGCGTTATATCTTTACACGCTGTTCTTTTATCAATCCCACATTAAATTACTCCACTGGTGTCCCGCGGCCCCCACCTGACCCTCCACAACACGAATCTGGTGCCTGCCTGCCTCATTCGCACGGTAATTATACATTTACTGACACCTGCTATACTGGACATTCCCCAGTGAATGATTTTACAGAGTTAATCTCGTAAATTTATTCCCAGTCGTCGTCCAAACTTTCACATGTCAAGGAAACTAAAAAAATTATTTCATATTTTTAAAGTAAGTAAATAATATATTAATTTTAGAATTTTTTTAATGTGTGCTCTTAGAACACACATTAAGTACAGAAAATAATATATAATATTATTTGTTTATGTAGACGTATTGAATTCAATGTATAAAAAAATAATATACTAGTGGACCCCATGTATTAAATTCAGTGTAACTATATAAAATTAAAAAAATAGCGGGTCTCATCTCTTTTTTTCCGTGCTTAGTGTGTACCCTTATGATACACATTAAGCGGACCCTTAATTTTATTATAAGTAATAATTTATATAATAATAGATATAATGATTTAATATAAAAATAATAAAATTTAATCATTATGTATAACAAAATTCATAATATACTCCCTCTCTCACATATTTATGAGCTTCATCACAAACAAGTCTCACAAGTAAATAAGAGAAAAAAATATATTATTCATTTACCCAAAAATATCGAATAATCTCTCAAAAAACTGGGTCATTGACACGTAGAACATTCCCACGGAGGTGGTTAACCCGCGGCTGCAGTGTATATAGACGCCCACGAGAATGTGCAAAACTTAATTCCCTTAACCTTAGGGACTTAAATGTCATTATCACATCGCAAAAGGAAAAGGTGAAATGATAAATAACGGAGCCGTTTGTTTAGCAGAATTCTACTCTCTCTCACATCTACTTACTCTACCCTTTAAAAAGAGCAGAAAGCGGGAGTTGCAGATACAGCAATAGTTTTAGCCAGGCCAGAGTGACGAAACAAAAAAAATAAAAAGACATGCAATGTAAGATTGTGATGTTAAGTTTAGGACAGATAAATTGTTTGTGAGTGTGTTACTAGAGAGAGAAAAAGGGATTAATTACCGTTTAGCATAGGAATCTCCGGAAAATGACGTCGGGGATTGTACATGATCAGAATCTGGAGAAGCAGATGGGTTGTATGGCCAGTTTCTTTCAGATTTTCGATCGACACCAAATGGGAAAACGCCTTTATACCACCAAGCGCCTCCCTCCTGTGACTGTGAGATTTTTATTTTCTTTCTCTATCTTGTGTTAATTGTGTTTCGTTATAATGACAACCGGGTTATACTTCTGATTTGGATTCTTTTCAGCAGATTATTAATTCTTCGCCGGAGACGGTGAAGTACGTTGATTCGCCGGCAACTTCAAATGAACTGGAGAAGCCACAAAAGACGAGATCAATGACGTCACCAAGTCCAGAGCGTTACAAACAGCCCCAATCAAAGGAGCTGCTGCGTTCGCCGGCGTCGGTTACTGTACCGCCTGTGGAAATGCCACCAAAATCGCCGCTTCCACTTGCTATATTTGAATTAAACGAAGGTTCAAGGTATTCGTGGAAGTTCTGCAAAGAAACTCCAAGGCTTTCACTGGATAGCAGAGCAACTTTTGATGCAGCCAAAGGCAGCCTTTATCCCAAGGAGATCCGAACAAACGCATCTATTTTATCAGCAAATCGATGCGATAATTCTGGAGATGGAGCTGACGATAAGAACCACCGATCACTGAGTGTCATTGCAAGATTAATGGGACTGGAACCATTACCTAATTCATCATCAACAACTGAACCAAAGCAAGCTGAGCTACGGAGATCTGCATCAGAGTCCAGAGTTTCAAGAGATACGGAGCAACGGAGATCTGCATCAGAGTCCAGAGTTTCAAGAGATATCTTTCAATATCGATTCACAAAACACAACAACAGCAATAATTTTCAGTTAAAGCAACAAAATCAATCGCATTTTGCTGGAAATAACATAACAAGCAATGTTATTAGTGAGAGAAATGTAGATCCAATGTATTATTCCTCAAAAATTTCAAGGTCTGAATCGCCGGGAGGTTCGACTAGAGGCTTTAAATCACCACAACAGCGCAAAAGCTTCTTTGATTCGGCGGATTTTTTTCCGGAGCCAAAGCAAACTGTGTCAATCTACGGAGAGAGAGAGAGGAGATTGAAAATGATAGGAATTGATGAACCGTCTAAAGATCTGGAGACGTTGAAGCAAATCCTCGAGGTTATGCAACTCAAAGGTCTTCTACATTCTAAGAAGCCTTCTAGCCAAATCAGAAACAAAAACTTTGTATTGGATCGGAATTATTCATTCTCTTCTGATGTTCAATCTCCAATTGTATTGATGAAGCCTTTCAACAGACGAATAGGTGACGAATCGCCGCCGTCGAATTTCCGATCCAAATCCGGAGTTCGTCGGAATGAAAGCATTTCTTCGGTGAGTCCACGACTGGAACGGGCGACCATTGACCGGAATGTGAATAGCCCAACAAGAGCTAAAAATGCAAGCTCACCGACACGTAATGAGTGCACAACGAAGAATTCTAATTCACTGGTCCAAAAAAAGCAGTTAACCATTGAAACGCAGAGAAGAGTGAATGAATATACAGAGAACCGAAGAGCATCCCCGATTAATTCCCCCAGAATTTCTCCCAAGAGAAATGTATCAGATCAAACGGCCACAAATCGATCTCCTAGAAATAGAAAGCCAACTGCTCAGATTTATGCCAAGGAGAAAATTACTAATACGGTTGTGATAGAAGATGAATCATCTTCCTCCATTTCTGAAAGTACTGTTAGCACACCTTCTCAAACTGATACTGAGGTAATTTAATTCAATTGAAGTTCTATATTAAAAAAAAATTTCTTAATTTAAGCAACATTTTTAATTGAAATTAATCCTTGTTTAATTGTTTTAATAGAGATCTAAAACAGAGGCGGAATACAAAGAAGGAAGTAGACTACTGGAGAGATGCGATAAGCTGCTGCACAGCATAGCAGAAATGAACGCTGCTGACTTGCAACCGAGTCCTGTCTCGGTGCTTGACTCGTCATTTTACAAGGACGAGTCATCATCATATCCTTCGCCGGTTATGAAACGAAGCATTAGCTTTACAGGTAAGATCAGCACAAGCACACGGAACGCCTAGCTACTTCTGTTTAATTTAGTAGCTAGCTCACTAAAATATTACTGTACTTTCTTATCATGTAATTCTACAATCTGATTTCTGATCAACAAAAGTAGTTCCAAATTTCCGTTGTTTCTTGGTACTGTGTTCCAAACCTGATTTCTTTTTTAAATTTCAAATGTATCAGATGAATCGGTTGAACTGGAAGAAGATCTGGGGAGCCCTTCAATTCGGTCCAATTGTGAAGATGAAAATGGTGACTGTGATTTCGTGTACATCTCAGAGATCCTAAGAGCTTTAAGTTACGCCTCTAAAGAAGCTGATGACATCTTCTTACTGCTAGAGAAACAGCAATATCTCAAAGGGAAGGACACGACCAAAGTGTCAAGACTCCAAAGGAAACTAATTTTCGAGACCATCAATGAAATTCTTGATCGAAAGAGACAATTGCCTACATGGAAGGCGTTCGCAAAGTACACCGCAAAGCCATCACCACGAGAGATTTGGTCTGAATTTCGAAAAATCCGAGAGCGGGAGACATCAGAGGATCTCTTTGAAATAGTATGCGGAGTGCTGAAAAAGGACCTTGCCGGAGATGCATCCAACGGGTGGGTAGATTGCCCGGTGGAGATGTCGGAAGCCGTGTTAGACATCGAACGGCTGATATTCAAGGATTTAGTTGGGGAATCAATCCGAGATCTCGCTGAATTTGCCGGGAAAAGCACATTATTGGCGCCTCGTAGAAAGTTGGTGTTCTAAGTTAGGGAGGGGGAGGGGCACAAAAGAGGAAAGGCCTTCATTATGTTTCGCGCCCTTTTTTCTTTTTGTCCCTTGTTTTTTATTTTTAAATTTATTTTACTTTCAGCTTTACTTTATTTTTTTTTAATTAATATTATTAATTTAATCTAGCTTGGTTTGGTTTAAAATATTGAGAAAGGACTAATATCTAGCATTCACATTTGCTGTTATCGGTGAAGTAGCATGCGATGGAGACAGAAATAATCATGGGTTTGTGCTAATATTATTTTGTAGGATAATATTAATTTTATTTATATAAATTAAGTTAATTGATTGGTTTAATTAAATATAATATATTGGTCTAATTAAATATAATATATGAACTCTAATTAAGTGCTGACTAGTGTGAATTATTTAAATAATTTTTTTAATTTGTGATGAGTAGACCTATTAGAATTATTAATTGAGATTAATATAAATAAGAAATTCCGTCATTTCTCTTGATCATACAAACATAAGGATTTTACAATATTGAGGCATCAGGGCGTATTACTTTGTTCATCTAAAAGAGATCAATTCTGTTGTGTTTATTATGAATTTCAAACAAGATATACAATATTATTTTTCTATATATTTTAAGTGTTCTTCTTTTATTTATGTTTAAGGATAAAATTAATTATTATAAATTAATTTTTAGATACCATAACTTAGGTTTAGAATCCTAATAAAGTTAAGTTTTATATATAGAAAACAATTTATTGTAAAAGGTTAATATATTTCTCGATCCATATCATATTCTGAATATTTTTTAAAGGAGAAAATATTTACGAAACATAAAGTTGTAAAGATTTAGAATTACGTTTATTGGTTATTCGATTTACAAATAATTCGTACTACTGTTCAGAATTAAAATTTTCTATTGTATTATTCGTGTTGTTTCGGGAATTTACTTAAACGGTCATGTGATGCAAGTAAACAATTATTGCATTTATTCAATTGGGGAAGTAAAGTAGTGTTAATTTGAAGCTTTCCGTCCCATTCAGTGCATGGATTTGATTAGTGTTCATATTGAGGTATTCGTATTAATTAGCATCACGTCGAATTTTTGACATCATATCTAATTTGCTTGATGATTTACATGTTGAATATTTAGTGTACAATATTCGCCTTAATTTAGATGAGTTGTTTAAAGTTATAGTTATTGATATAATGACTCATATGTTTAAATAAATGATTAAAGATACGATTAGTATTTTAGACACCAGTTTATATGGTTTTATGTATGTATACGCTGTAATAATTATTTTCGGTAATATAAAATATTATAACAATAATTTTTTATATACAATTAAAGTTAATAAATTATAATTTTTGTTAATTGTTATTTTTAACACGATGGTGTTATATATATATAGACATGTCATTATATAAAATATCAAACTGTGTTAACCTTAAATAAAGTTTGAACATTCAGTTTAGCCTTTCAGATATATTTTATGATACACAAGTACAATTTTGTGATAATAAAGATAAGACATACGAGTTTTGTTGAAACCATAAAGTGATAACTAACGATAAGATATCTAATAATAATTCAATTTAGGTGTTATCAGATCGCCACACTACCATATTAGATCTCTGTTAGTAGAGTTAAGGATCCTTGTAACCATGGTTGACTTGGTGTAAGTTAAAAAATGTGGTTGCCTCTATGATTCTGGGTTTGAGACTCTATAGGACCATATTGACTTTTAAAATAGTTACTAGACCCATAATTTTATCAAAGTGCGCATAAAGTTTTATACTTTTTGATTAGCCTGTGATTTATTTTTATATAAAAGTAATTTTCAATTAATAAATATCCCTAGTGGAAGAATGTAATATTATTTTGTGGGATAATATTAATTATATTTATATAAATCAGGTTAATCGATTAGTCTAATTAAATGTAACATACGGACTCTAATTAAATAAATATGGGTTGACTAGTGTACATTATTTAAGTAAACTTTTAAACTTGTGATGAGTAGACCCATTAAAATAACTAATCGAGAATAATATAAATAGAAAATACGGCGTCTCATTTGATTCTACACGCTTAAGAATGTTATAATATTGAAGATTTGTCATTATGCCAACGTGTAAGGTATCAAAGGAAGTAGTATCTTGTTCGTTCAAAATAGATCAATTCTATTATATTTATCATAAATTCTAAATAAAATACACAAGATTATATATATATATATATTAGGTAGTTTTCTCTTATTTATATTTAAAGATGAAATTAATTATTATAAATTAATTCTTACAGTGTATAAGTGAAAGAATTATTACTCTTCTAAAAATAGAGAAAGTGACAGGGCATGTGGTTTTTACTTTTTAGCACTTTAATCACAGTGGGTATGGTTTTTGTCTAAAAAATCTAGTGACCCTTTACACGATGTATATCTAGGATATTTTTAGTTTTGAAAGTAATCACGCAACATAAATACATCATTTTGATGTAGAGACATGTTTGTTTGGTGATTAACATTTATAAAATTAGCGTTTTGTAATTTATAAGTTCAGATATATTACACAATTATATTTAAATCTCAAATGTTATATTTTTAAATTAAATAAATTGTTTGAAATAATCTCTTTTTTCACAAATAGTAATATTGTCAAATACGTTTGGAAGCGCACTCATAATCAGTCCATGTACATTTTGGCCTACATATGGGTGTCTGAAACCAGTTTTGTTATGTGTAATAATATTGTCAATAATTTATATAATATTTTTATAAAAAGTAGTAGAATTCATTATTTACATGATGGGTCTCATTATGTTTTATAAAAATTATTATAAAATATTATTACTCATATTTTTTTACTGAAACTGGTGAGGAGTGTTAACCACACGTAGATATGGTTATGATTGAAGGTCAAATCCTGACATGACCACTCCATGTCTTTCTCATAAATTCCTTCCTTGAATTGAAAATTAATAATAGTAGCGTAAAAATACAAGTATATAGGTGATCATTACTTTACATCTATATATCATTGTGTGCACCAACTTGATTGAAACAGTATTCCTCGATCATCAATCCCTTCTATTTATCCCCCATTATGATTATAAAGTTGCAGATATGATATTTTAGCGGCACGTTAATTAGGGATGGGAATTTGTTTGTCTTTAGATAGATGGTGGTTTTCTTTTTTACTTTTTGCTTGTTTTCTTACGGTGTCCGTACTATTTTGGCTGATGTGAGAGTTGGACAAAATATTACTAGTAAAACCAAAACGTAAACGTAAGAATCGATTTTGATGCTTTATCTTTCCATCTACACACCTCATTTTATTATTCACTGACTCTCTTGTCCCTCCTAATTTTCATGGGCTGCCATTGAACTTAGCAACTGCCACAGCCAAATAAGCTTCTATCTCCTTGTCCTTTTACACCCAAACACAATCAAACTCTTATGTCACAAAATTTTGCTCATTCTTAGGCTTTAACTTCATCTTATTTGTTCGCAAGTGCACCTAGTTTTAAATTGTGTAGGTCCCACATTATAATATATATATATATATATATATATATATATATATAAGAAGATGATGATGAATCTAAAATATTCTTTACTTCTACAATTCCAGAGATTCAAGGTTCCAGAGATTCAAGGTTCTGTTCTAGATTAACCAAAGTAATTTGGTAACTTCAACTCCATTAACAATTATTTATGAATCTTTTTTCGGTTTACACCCATTATTTCAAGTTTTGGATCGAACTAATCCATTGACACAAATAGTTCATGGGAGAAAATTGAACTAAGAGCGCTTTCTTATCAGAAAAGATAAAACTGTAAAGAAACCTTTTTAATCCCAAAATATCTTTGAATGAAAGATTATATATGTCCAATTTGAATCGATCTCAATTAATCCTTCGTTACTGCTCAACGGAGAAGTAATAGGTAACCCATTGAAAGGGGGAGTGCACGAGAAATCAAATCATACAGAAATGATCGAATCGGTGGACACCCCGAAAATGCTATGAGGTGTTCGGAAATGGTCGAAGTAGTTGAATAGGAAGATTACTATGACTATAGACAGGCGGTGGAAACTACCAAGCTGGAGTACGGTAGGGGCAGAGGGAATTTCCGGTGGAGCGGTGAAATGCGTAGAGATCAGAAAGAACACCAACGGCGAAAGAGAAATAATGTAAAAAAAAATATCATAATCACCACTCTCTTTTAATATTATTTCTCTCTCCTCTCGCTTACTTTCTCTCTCTTCCTTTTTACATTCTCTCTCTTCAAAACGATTTAATTTTAATAGAGGTATGCTCTTTTAGAGAAGTATGTTACTTAATAGGTATGTTTTAAATCTGTTTTCTATAAAAAAAAAAAATAAAAAAAAATAAAAGGGTGATCAAATTTTGGCACGATACGAAGAGGGTCACGGCCACAAAAGGATGGCTATCATGTGAACGAAGTACAAAGATCATCACTTTATTTTCGAGTTTGTTTGCCTAGCTAAGAAAAGATAAAAAATAAGAATGACCATCTTTTCCTTATGGAGGCAATACTCCTAGATTCCCTTGTTGAGAATGGGCACTTTTCTTATTTTTGTTTGTTGAGACAGGAGGAATCAAATCAAGTTCAATTTTAACTCGGGGCTGAACGTAGAAGTCCATATTAGCTGGGTTGGGCTTAGGGGTCATCTAACCATGGCTCAAGTCGAGAGAACACCATCTGATCAAGGGGTCTAACCAAGGGGTCTACATGGAAATCCCTCGAGCACACAACCACACTTTGAATGACACATGGGTCAGATGCCGGGAGATCAAGCCCAAGGGACAAGCTCTAGTCGAGTGGTCTGCACAGCCGTCAATAGCACATAAATTAATAAATAGACTCACCTAAAGACAGGGATATGGTTAGCTTTGTAGAGTATAGGCGTATGTGAATAAGATCAAAGGTGAAAGGTTTGACATCTCTTTTTACCATCTTTATTTTCCAACAAAGTCAGAAATTAAATAAGGAAACAAATACTATTCCCCTCTCAATAAAATAGTTACATTTTACTTCATGTTACACGTATTAATATATGTTATCTACCATGGGGTATGTACAAACTAATACACATACAAACTAAATGGTACAAGAAGTGCTTAAGATTTTGAGAACATTTTCCCAAAATTATGAAGAATGGTGGTCAATTACCTAGGCCTCATGTGCTTTTTATCATTTCATTTTTTGCCATTTCCCTATAATGGAGTGCATTATGATTGATAGTCCAGAGAAGGCTAAAATGGTGTGGGGTTGTGAAGAAATAAGTGCTACCCAGTTGGCCTTCTCTCCCAAACACACACACAAGGCATAGTAAATGATGCAATGCAACAGGGAGTCAGATTTCTTGGCCCAAAGAGAACACCCTAAAGTTTAAAAAGGTCAAGTTTAACTTGTAAAGTCAATTATGTCCGTTTTTAACAAAAAATACCAGTATTCTTCGTTAAGAATCAACGGATTATTGATGTGTAATTTTTGTTTACCAACGCACGCTGTATCAATAAATAATTTTGTGCGACTATTTTTGCTCTTTTTATTGTTGACGGACTCAATCACGCATTACATTATACTTATAATTATACCGATTTGTAAATATCAGTTAGGCTCTGCCATCTATGCTACCTTTTTTCCATTAGTTTCTGTCTCCCTTGATCACTCTTAGAAGTAAAATCTTTACAAGATAGTTGAAGTTTATGTAAGGACGGAAGGGTCTTTGTCATCTGAAAAGGTAACACCCAAGGCTTAAGGCTTATGTATTGCATTGGAGATGTGGACTTGATGGAGCGAGAAGCTCTTTTTTTCTGGCAGGGCCACATGCAACTGTATATGCTAATAGTACCTAACTATATGCATGCATGTGTACGTACTACTCTTCTTCTCCTTTTTTCATTCCCTCGTTTAGTTTTGAAAAATGAGCGGTACAGACAATTTAACTTAGAACCTGTTAATCCTACTGTCATATGTATATCCAGTGGCCGATGCGGTATATGGCCAGTGTAGGCATTTTTAATTTTTGATTTCTATTATGTAAGAGTAATATTAGTAGTTTTTATATATATATATTTTTTTTAAATCTAGATAATCTTCAATCTATTTTATAATAATCTCTATCTTATTTTATCGATAATCTCAATCTTATTTTAGTTAACTGTTCCAAGACACTACTGTAGTAATAACAATGTACAACTCCAACTGTTAAATCATGAAAATCAATTTACACTTAGCTAACTAATATATATATATATACTATGAATAACTCATGCCTGAAAGTACGGTATAACTAATATAACAGTTGAATATTGTATCCAATATTTCTAGAATGAAAAATTTAAAACTGTTGTGGACTCTCAGTTCTATAATAGAACTGAGAAGAGTCCAACCATTAATACAAAAAGATTGATACTCAATCCAGTCATAGTTTCTTTTTAAGGCAAATATTAGTGTGCTACTCATTCTCAACTTAAAATTAATTCTTGACAGGTTTGAGCAATTAATTGATTGACAATAGTGGGTTAAAATTTATGTAATATAGTGTTTTCGGATATCCCACACACCTTTTTTTTATTGACAAAACGGAATGAGAAGTTTGACAACATTTATTTGTCTCTAGTATATCTAACCATCGATCAATATGATTCATGAACATTATTTTCTGTAGAAAAAGGGTAGTACTGCAGCAAACCATTTGGTGGGATCCAATGAGGGAAAAAAAAGATGTAAAAATTCAAAAAAAATGATTTACATATATATCCAAAAGTATAAAATAAGTCCTCTAAGTCCAAACAAAAAAGTATTCTCATAATATCAACTAAATCGCATTACCATAACATTTTTTCCTCTATATTTTTTTTTTTGAAATTGGACAAAAGATTCTCATACTATGAGTCAGAGCCTACTACTGTAATATCCCGGATATTTAAATGAATTAGAAATAAAATATTTAATATTTAATAAAGGTTGGAGTTTGATAACCTAGTAGTGATAGATAAATAGAGGTCCAAATTTAATTTAACGGACTAACTTAGATATGGTGATATCAAAATTTTTGATAAGTTAGCAAGTAAAGTGATAATTCAATAAACTTGACTAACAACAAGTCTAATTAAATTAAGAGAATTAATTAGTGGAGTTATGTAATTATGCGACGTGGTTGCGTGTAAATTAAATATGTATTTATATGAATATATATATATGCGTGCATATTTAGTAACATAATTTAATGGTTAATTAAATTGTGATAAATAGATAGATTAATATTAAATTAATCCGAATTGAATTAAAAGGTTTATGGTGGAATTAATTTATTCATTAATCAACAATTATGCAAATTGTTGATAAATTATTTGTGAGGAATAATTATGTAAATTATATAATTATAAATTATATAAAGTAGTTGAATTAATTAAAGGAGATTAATAATTATATATATTGTACAATATTTAATTTCATATATATGTACATATATATAAAGGGTTTAAATTAATTGAGAAATTTTAAATAGTAATTGAATATATTAAATGAATATATTCTATAATTAAATAAATCATTGTAAATGATTTATGGGATTGAGAAATTTAATTATACAATTATTTGTGTAATATTAATTAAATAATTAAATAAATTATTTAAATAAGAAATTGAGTAAATATATTATTATTTTAATGTATTTTCGGGTAAATGGAATTATTTCCATAATTGATGAGAAATAAATTATTTAATGTAAATGTATTAAATAATTTAATTTATGGCGTAAATAATATATATTAAATTATATATTGTATTTATTTTTAATTTCATAATTTATTGTGAAATTGTTTTTGAGGTAAAGTAATGTGTATAAATAATATATATAGATTATATATATTATTATTAGCGAACACACTCTAAAGTTTTAATATCAAATTAATTGACAAGTTGTCATTAATTAAATATTCAATTAAATTGAATATAATGAGTGAATTAAATATAATAAATTAATTAATATGATTATTAATTAATGTAAATAATGTGAAATATTAATAATAATATTTATTAGTTCATTTCGTAATTTAATACCTATGGGTTAAAATATTTAATTATTTATTCAATTTAATTATTTATTTAATCATGGATTGAATAAATAATGTGTAAATTATTAAATTAGCCCAACATGGGTCAATTAGTAGCCCAAGTGGAGAATAATAAAATTTGACAATTTAGTAGCCCAAACAAATTAATAGAAGTCCAATTGGTATTTTAAACTAAAGCCCAATGTTTGGCCCACTTGGAAAATACTTAATTTAACTATTATTAATTAAAAAAGTGACTTGGACAATGAATTTGGGACAAGAAAAGAAGAGGTCAGCCGACCATGTAGAAGGAGAGAGAGAAAAGGATTGTTTTGGTGGTTATTTTAGTTTATTTTGTATTTATTTAATTAATGGTTGCTTGTATTGATTTTTTAAAGTACTTGGACCATCCCTCTTCCACCAACTAAGTTATGGACTACTTTTCTTGTGCAAGTATCCAAGTGAGGAGCATCATGACTTATAGATATAATTTTGTATCTAAGAATTTTGCATGTATACTTGAAATGGTAGACATGATACTTCATTTATTTTCTAAGTTCCAAAAGAGAGAGAGTTTGAGAGAAATAGTTTGGGAGAGTAAGAATTTTGAGAGAGAGCATGGAGAAGGTATAGAATGAGATCTTGGTGCATATCTTCAAGTTGCACAACCCATTTTGGAAGAAAAATGAAGATAGCCATTAGAATGAGGTAATGGTTATTTTAAATGTAGTTTATTTTTATTTAATTAAATAAACCAACATGTGTGTATAAATATATTAATGTAGTTAATAATATGTAGTAGTAATATTTATGCCATGCTTGAGTTTAATATGCTTGGTTTGTATTTTGGTATATTTTATATGCTAAAATATGTATTTAATAGTGTGTAAATAAGTTTTGGAATTTATGTCCAAAAAATATTTTTATAAAACTTAGATTTAATGTTATAATATTATAGAACATTAAATCATGAGAAAAACAAAGTTTGAATCACTCAAAATGGAGTTATACACAAAAAGTTATGATTTGTGGTAGTTTATGTGATGTAAAAATTTTTATAAAAAATTTTTAATATTAAATCATGAAAAATTAAAATTTTCATGTTATAAATTGAGATTAAGTGGTTGGTAATTTTTTTGGATTTTTATTGAGGACTTAAAGATTTATTGAAGGTATAAATTTTATTAAGTTGTGTATTAAAATAGCACTGTTCACGTTCTGCTGGGAAACAAAAATAAAGGACTGCCGCGCATTGCGCGGAATCCTATTCACTGTTCGGACACGGAGCCAAAACGGCGTCGTTTTGGCGAATAAAAAAATTTCATCCGCGCGTAATGCGCGGAAGCTAGCTTCGGTGACATTAAAACGGCACCGTTTTGGGACCTAGTTTTGTCGGCGCGCGCAATGCGCGAGATACCGATTTTGGCGAAATTACATTTTTGCCCCTCCGGTCTTTTTTCTACGAAATTACGATACTGCCCCTCCGTTCGGTTTTCAGTTTATTTACGATTTTGCCATTCTGGATAATTTAAATTAATTTAAATGTTTAAAAATTAATTTAAAATTATAACAAAAATATTAATAATACAAAAATGATATTTAGGTATTGAATATTATATTTTTCAAATATAATAAGTATTTAGGATTAATATTTAAATGTTGTAAATATTAATCTAGTTAGTTTAATATTATATTTTTTTAAATATAATAAGTATTTAGGATTAATATTTAAATGTTGTAAATATTAATCTAGTTAGTTTAATATTATATTTTTTTAAATATAATAAGTATTTTGGATTAATATTTAAATGTTGTAAATATTAATCTAGTTAATATTATATCTTCTGAATTTACGATTAAACTAATTATTATTTAATTAATATTAAATAATAAACAAGGATGATAAATTAATTAATTATTATTTAATTACTATTAAATAATAATTAAAGACAACTAAGATTGATTATTTAATTATTTATTATTTGATTAACTTTAAATAATAAATAAATTTAGTAGTTATTATTTATTATTAAATAATAACTAATGATATTTGAGTATTTACTATATAATTTTATTATTTATTATTTAATTAACTTTAAATAATAAATGAATCTAGTTAATTAGTTATTATTTATTATTAAATAATAACTAAAGATATTTGATTATTTTTAATATAATATAATTATTTATTATTTGATTAATTTTAAATAATAAATAAATCTTGTAAGTTATTATTTATTATTAAATAATAACTAAAGGTAGTTAATTACTTACTATTTAATTAATGATAAATAGTAATTAAATGAAATTAGATTTAATGGAATAAAGAAAATGTCTTTTAACTCTTTTGTTTAAACAATTATAATAAATTGTTTAATAGTTTAATAAGTGTGCAACACTTAAAGAAAAATATTTTCTAACTTATTAAATTATTAACCTAATATGATTGAGGGTCTATAAGGTTAATAATATTGTTTTAACTGATGTAAATTATGTGTTAGTACTTATGTGATAGATAAGTTCCTTAATAAGCGTATAGTTGTGCAAATACGCCGTATTAATTATTAGACCAACTTTATTGATGTTAGGTCTTTCCAAGCCAGTTAGTTAAAGCTAGACATTTATTGTAGCTGAGCAGACAGGCAAGTTTCCTAAACCCTACTCAATTTATATTCGAGCAGGATATATTATTTTATTGTTCAAGTTCCTAACTCAAATTCAAGTTATTACGTTTCAAGCATGCTATGGTTTAATTCTGTATAATTATTCCACATCTTTAAATTGTTGATTCGCACATAGTGCTTGTTGCATGTGTTCATCAGGTATGAAAGGCTGATCACCTTCATTACCATAAGGTTCAGTTAAAATTGTTCATGGTCATTATTGACACTCAACATTACTTGATTCAGTCATTCAATTATTGAAATTATGATTCGTACTCTTTCACAATTATTATATTGTTGAAAATCCGAAAGCTTGTTCTTTCTTTCAATCATGATATATCGTTATCGTATTTAAACTTGCTGAGCAAAGTCGTTGCTCACTCTTGCTATATCATGATAACAAATTTCAGAATAATACGAATGTCCAAGGAGAGACGGAGACAGAAGCAACAGACAAGATTATAGTGTTATGCATTATAACTAAATTGTTATATGATGTAAGTAATTTTTGTAAACCTTTTTATGAATCTAAAGGTATATATGTAAGTTAAGGTTAGAAACCTTGGGAAATGTTGTAGAATAAACAATTTATGTTTATATATTCCGCATTAGTTATAGAACGTGTATGAAGATGATGTATAGTGACGTACCAGGTCCAGGGTTAAAGGAACCCGGATTTGGGGTCGTCACAGGTTGGTATCAGAGCTGATAGGTTATAGTTCTTAGGTAGCAGTACCTTAGGCTATAATCATGGAAAGATAATGAAGACAGTGAAAGGATAAACTCAGATAGAGTTTAGAAATGAACATATACAGTTCATAAATGAGGAAATAAATCTATATAGATACATAGATGTATGAAAAGATTCAAAGAAGGATCTTCAATGAGTGTAATCCAAATAAATAAAATAAGAATCAGGAAACACTTGATTCAAGAATTTAAAAAGAGAAGGATCGTACAGTAAAATGATCAGAGATGAATGATAAGATGATAGAATTAAACGATCCTAGAATAAAGGAGAAATAGTACAGTGAAATCAATTGTGTTATAAGATCACGATGATCATAGTAAAATCATGGAATGACAAATGGTCTGTTAAATGATTAAGAGGTTGTGTTGATAGCATGGTGCTATAACAATGAAGATACTGAAATAGTAACAAGTGGACTCTTGAAGTGTTGAGTGTGATAAGGTATGAATTGACAAAATTCATATCAAGTTAAGAGAAGTTAGAGGTTTGTAGGTTTTTAATTGAGGACTTATATTAGTGGCTGAGTTGTACAATTCCTTGTATGGGCGGGGAATTAGTGCTTGGTTTTAGAACCGCTTAGCTTTCTATATTGATACAGTGGTTGAGTTGAACAGTCCTTTGTATGGGCAGGGGATTTGTTCTTGGTTTAACGACCGCTTAACTTCCTATATTGATTAGTGGCTGAGTTGACCAATTTCTTGTATGGGCAGGAGATTGTGTTTGGTTTGACGACCACTTGGCTTCCTATAATGATAATCAACTGAAACCTGGTGTCGCGCTATTCACTATATGTATGTTGAGAAGGTGATTCTTTTCTCATGTGTATAACGGATAGGTAGAGGATGTTAAGATAAGTTCGTGTTCTGAGAACTGACACGCATAGTAAGTTCGTGACTCATAGTCATATGGTGGAGCCCCTCAGCGAATGGGCGACTTTGGCCTGACTAGGACAAGTTCCTCAAACCATATGATCGTGGTAAGTTGCTGAGCCCAAATACGTGGTAAGTTTGATGAACAGTAGGTATGGATAGAGTTAAGTAATCAGGTTAAGGCTATAATAGATATAGTTATTAAGCTGGAAAAGAACGTGGAGGAAAAAAAAAAAAAAAAAAAAAAAAATTTTGAGGTTTTTTTTTTGAGGTTTTAGGATATTCCAAATCTTCTAGCTATGCTAGACTTTGAAATTCTTAAAAATCGTGCCAAATTCGCACTTTTGTGCTTTTGAAAAGACAAATGTATTTTTGAAATCATTAATGCATTTAGTGCAGAGATGATAACCGATGGAGTCATCAATGCAGAGTAACCTAGTGTTGGATGTATTTTTAAGCCCACTATGGTATGATGTAATATGACAAAGTCAAAATGATTTTTAGTATTTTGAAACGTTTAAAGAAGAGTCTATGCTAATTGTTTCGGCTAGACAAATTGATTTGAAAATATCAAAATGTATTTATAAAATCATCACACGCCATTAAAGCCATGGTGCAGAGATGAAAAGACGGAATCCTCAACGCACTGTTGCAACGGTGCGGTATCATGAAGTCCTATAAATGAATTTTTGTTATTTTAACTAATCTGAAATGATTTTTGAGTCGTAATATACGAACAGTTCAATGATGTGAGTCTATGTCATTTATTTTGACTGGACACTTTTTGGTCAGAAATGACTCGAGTTTTATTTTCCAATCCAACTTATGCTGGAGCGGAATTTTGTAGTAAGTCTGAGGTGAACAACCCCGTAATGGGGGATATGTCAGAGCCATGAATAAAGAACCCGCGCGGGGGCGCCCAACAGTGGTGGCATGCTGATATGGGTTGGTAAATCCAAAGAGTTCGACCCCGTGAGAAGTCGTTGTGCACAACGCAGAAGTACAATAGGCTGATCACCTAGCGTACACCTATGGAATGTTTTCAGTCTTTGTGATTGATAAACACTCTGTTTATAAGTATTTACAGAGATAAATACTATTTATTCGGAATTCAGTTAATTCCATGTTCACAGTCTTGATGACCCCTCAGCATATTATGAAAGTTTTAATGAATATTTTGATTTTCAAATTATCCTTCTGTAAGATATTGATTTTCAATTTATTCTTCTGCAAGATATTCCATTGTTCTGGAATTATGAGTTTAGAAGTATGAACTTCCTAGAAAAGGGTGGTCATAGAATTTGATGAGTAAAGAGTTATACTCAGAGATGAAAATTGGTAGAAATGTGTATGAGATAATTTCGGGGACGAAATTTTTAGAAGAAGGGGTGAATGTAATATCCCGGATATTTAAATGAATTAGAAATAAAATATTTAATATTTAATAAAGGTTGGAGTTTGATAACCTAGTAGTGATAGATAAATAGAGGTCCAAATTTAATTTAACGGACTAACTTAGATATGGTGATATCAAAAATTTTGATAAGTTAGCAAGTAAAGTGATAATTCAATAAACTTGACTAACAACAAGTCTAATTAAATTAAGAGAATTAATTAGTGGAGTTATGTAATTATGCGACGTGGTTGCGTGTAAATTAAATATGTATTTATATGAATATATATATATGCGTGCATATTTAGTAACATAATTTAATGGTTAATTAAATTGTGATAAATAGATAGATTAATATTAAATTAATCCGAATTGAATTAAAAGGTTTATGGTGGAATTAATTTATTCATTAATCAACAATTATGCAAATTGTTGATAAATTATTTGTGAGGAATAATTATGTAAATTATATAATTATAAATTATATAAAGTAGTTGAATTAATTAAAGGAGATTAATAATTATATATATTGTACAATATTTAATTTCATATATATGTACATATATATAAAGGGTTTAAATTAATTGAGAAATTTTAAATAGTAATTGAATATATTAAATGAATATATTCTATAATTAAATAAATCATTGTAAATGATTTATGGGATTGAGAAATTTAATTATACAATTATTTGTGTAATATTAATTAAATAATTAAATAAATTATTTAAATAAGAAATTGAGTAAATATATTATTATTTTAATGTATTTTCGGGTAAATGGAATTATTTCCATAATTGATGAGAAATAAATTATTTAATGTAAATGTATTAAATAATTTAATTTATGGCGTAAATAATATATATTAAATTATATATTGTATTTATTTTTAATTTCATAATTTATTGTGAAATTGTTTTTGAGGTAAAGTAATGTGTATAAATAATATATATAGATTATATATATTATTATTAGCGAACACACTCTAAAGTTTTAATATCAAATTAATTGACAAGTTGTCATTAATTAAATATTCAATTAAATTGAATATAATGAGTGAATTAAATATAATAAATTAATTAATATGATTATTAATTAATGTAAATAATGTGAAATATTAATAATAATATTTATTAGTTCATTTCGTAATTTAATACCTATGGGTTAAAATATTTAATTATTTATTCAATTTAATTATTTATTTAATCATGGATTGAATAAATAATGTGTAAATTATTAAATTAGCCCAACATGGGTCAATTAGTAGCCCAAGTGGAGAATAATAAAATTTGACAATTTAGTAGCCCAAACAAATTAATAGAAGTCCAATTGGTATTTTAAACTAAAGCCCAATGTTTGGCCCACTTGGAAAATACTTAATTTAACTATTATTAATTAAAAAAGTGACTTGGACAATGAATTTGGGACAAGAAAAGAAGAGGTCAGCCGACCATGTAGAAGGAGAGAGAGAAAAGGATTGTTTTGGTGGTTATTTTAGTTTATTTTGTATTTATTTAATTAATGGTTGCTTGTATTGATTTTTTAAAGTACTTGGACCATCCCTCTTCCACCAACTAAGTTATGGACTACTTTTCTTGTGCAAGTATCCAAGTGAGGAGCATCATGACTTATAGATATAATTTTGTATCTAAGAATTTTGCATGTATACTTGAAATGGTAGACATGATACTTCATTTATTTTCTAAGTTCCAAAAGAGAGAGAGTTTGAGAGAAATAGTTTGGGAGAGTAAGAATTTTGAGAGAGAGCATGGAGAAGGTATAGAATGAGATCTTGGTGCATATCTTCAAGTTGCACAACCCATTTTGGAAGAAAAATGAAGATAGCCATTAGAATGAGGTAATGGTTATTTTAAATGTAGTTTATTTTTATTTAATTAAATAAACCAACATGTGTGTATAAATATATTAATGTAGTTAATAATATGTAGTAGTAATATTTATGCCATGCTTGAGTTTAATATGCTTGGTTTGTATTTTGGTATATTTTATATGCTAAAATATGTATTTAATAGTGTGTAAATAAGTTTTGGAATTTATGTCCAAAAAATATTTTTATAAAACTTAGATTTAATGTTATAATATTATAGAACATTAAATCATGAGAAAAACAAAGTTTGAATCACTCAAAATGGAGTTATACACAAAAAGTTATGATTTGTGGTAGTTTATGTGATGTAAAAATTTTTATAAAAAATTTTTAATATTAAATCATGAAAAATTAAAATTTTCATGTTATAAATTGAGATTAAGTGGTTGGTAATTTTTTTGGATTTTTATTGAGGACTTAAAGATTTATTGAAGGTATAAATTTTATTAAGTTGTGTATTAAAATAGCACTGTTCACGTTCTGCTGGGAAACAAAAATAAAGGACTGCCGCGCATTGCGCGGAATCCTATTCACTGTTCGGACACGGAGCCAAAACGGCGTCGTTTTGGCGAATAAAAAAATTTCATCCGCGCGTAATGCGCGGAAGCTAGCTTCGGTGACATTAAAACGGCACCGTTTTGGGACCTAGTTTTGTCGGCGCGCGCAATGCGCGAGATACCGATTTTGGCGAAATTACATTTTTGCCCCTCCGGTCTTTTTTCTACGAAATTACGATACTGCCCCTCCGTTCGGTTTTCAGTTTATTTACGATTTTGCCATTCTGGATAATTTAAATTAATTTAAATGTTTAAAAATTAATTTAAAATTATAACAAAAATATTAATAATACAAAAATGATATTTAGGTATTGAATATTATATTTTTCAAATATAATAAGTATTTAGGATTAATATTTAAATGTTGTAAATATTAATCTAGTTAGTTTAATATTATATTTTTTTAAATATAATAAGTATTTAGGATTAATATTTAAATGTTGTAAATATTAATCTAGTTAGTTTAATATTATATTTTTTTAAATATAATAAGTATTTTGGATTAATATTTAAATGTTGTAAATATTAATCTAGTTAATATTATATCTTCTGAATTTACGATTAAACTAATTATTATTTAATTAATATTAAATAATAAACAAGGATGATAAATTAATTAATTATTATTTAATTACTATTAAATAATAATTAAAGACAACTAAGATTGATTATTTAATTATTTATTATTTGATTAACTTTAAATAATAAATAAATTTAGTAGTTATTATTTATTATTAAATAATAACTAATGATATTTGAGTATTTACTATATAATTTTATTATTTATTATTTAATTAACTTTAAATAATAAATGAATCTAGTTAATTAGTTATTATTTATTATTAAATAATAACTAAAGATATTTGATTATTTTTAATATAATATAATTATTTATTATTTGATTAATTTTAAATAATAAATAAATCTTGTAAGTTATTATTTATTATTAAATAATAACTAAAGGTAGTTAATTACTTACTATTTAATTAATGATAAATAGTAATTAAATGAAATTAGATTTAATGGAATAAAGAAAATGTCTTTTAACTCTTTTGTTTAAACAATTATAATAAATTGTTTAATAGTTTAATAAGTGTGCAACACTTAAAGAAAAATATTTTCTAACTTATTAAATTATTAACCTAATATGATTGAGGGTCTATAAGGTTAATAATATTGTTTTAACTGATGTAAATTATGTGTTAGTACTTATGTGATAGATAAGTTCCTTAATAAGCGTATAGTTGTGCAAATACGCCGTATTAATTATTAGACCAACTTTATTGATGTTAGGTCTTTCCAAGCCAGTTAGTTAAAGCTAGACATTTATTGTAGCTGAGCAGACAGGCAAGTTTCCTAAACCCTACTCAATTTATATTCGAGCAGGATATATTATTTTATTGTTCAAGTTCCTAACTCAAATTCAAGTTATTACGTTTCAAGCATGCTATGGTTTAATTCTGTATAATTATTCCACATCTTTAAATTGTTGATTCGCACATAGTGCTTGTTGCATGTGTTCATCAGGTATGAAAGGCTGATCACCTTCATTACCATAAGGTTCAGTTAAAATTGTTCATGGTCATTATTGACACTCAACATTACTTGATTCAGTCATTCAATTATTGAAATTATGATTCGTACTCTTTCACAATTATTATATTGTTGAAAATCCGAAAGCTTGTTCTTTCTTTCAATCATGATATATCGTTATCGTATTTAAACTTGCTGAGCAAAGTCGTTGCTCACTCTTGCTATATCATGATAACAAATTTCAGAATAATACGAATGTCCAAGGAGAGACGGAGACAGAAGCAACAGACAAGATTATAGTGTTATGCATTATAACTAAATTGTTATATGATGTAAGTAATTTTTGTAAACCTTTTTATGAATCTAAAGGTATATATGTAAGTTAAGGTTAGAAACCTTGGGAAATGTTGTAGAATAAACAATTTATGTTTATATATTCCGCATTAGTTATAGAACGTGTATGAAGATGATGTATAGTGACGTACCAGGTCCAGGGTTAAAGGAACCCGGATTTGGGGTCGTCACAGGTTGGTATCAGAGCTGATAGGTTATAGTTCTTAGGTAGCAGTACCTTAGGCTATAATCATGGAAAGATAATGAAGACAGTGAAAGGATAAACTCAGATAGAGTTTAGAAATGAACATATACAGTTCATAAATGAGGAAATAAATCTATATAGATACATAGATGTATGAAAAGATTCAAAGAAGGATCTTCAATGAGTGTAATCCAAATAAATAAAATAAGAATCAGGAAACACTTGATTCAAGAATTTAAAAAGAGAAGGATCGTACAGTAAAATGATCAGAGATGAATGATAAGATGATAGAATTAAACGATCCTAGAATAAAGGAGAAATAGTACAGTGAAATCAATTGTGTTATAAGATCACGATGATCATAGTAAAATCATGGAATGACAAATGGTCTGTTAAATGATTAAGAGGTTGTGTTGATAGCATGGTGCTATAACAATGAAGATACTGAAATAGTAACAAGTGGACTCTTGAAGTGTTGAGTGTGATAAGGTATGAATTGACAAAATTCATATCAAGTTAAGAGAAGTTAGAGGTTTGTAGGTTTTTAATTGAGGACTTATATTAGTGGCTGAGTTGTACAATTCCTTGTATGGGCGGGGAATTAGTGCTTGGTTTTAGAACCGCTTAGCTTTCTATATTGATACAGTGGTTGAGTTGAACAGTCCTTTGTATGGGCAGGGGATTTGTTCTTGGTTTAACGACCGCTTAACTTCCTATATTGATTAGTGGCTGAGTTGACCAATTTCTTGTATGGGCAGGAGATTGTGTTTGGTTTGACGACCACTTGGCTTCCTATAATGATAATCAACTGAAACCTGGTGTCGCGCTATTCACTATATGTATGTTGAGAAGGTGATTCTTTTCTCATGTGTATAACGGATAGGTAGAGGATGTTAAGATAAGTTCGTGTTCTGAGAACTGACACGCATAGTAAGTTCGTGACTCATAGTCATATGGTGGAGCCCCTCAGCGAATGGGCGACTTTGGCCTGACTAGGACAAGTTCCTCAAACCATATGATCGTGGTAAGTTGCTGAGCCCAAATACGTGGTAAGTTTGATGAACAGTAGGTATGGATAGAGTTAAGTAATCAGGTTAAGGCTATAATAGATATAGTTATTAAGCTGGAAAAGAACGTGGAGGAAAAAAAAAAAAAAAAAAAAATTTTTTGAGGTTTTTTTTTTGAGGTTTTAGGATATTCCAAATCTTCTAGCTATGCTAGACTTTGAAATTCTTAAAAATCGTGCCAAATTCGCACTTTTGTGCTTTTGAAAAGACAAATGTATTTTTGAAATCATTAATGCATTTAGTGCAGAGATGATAACCGATGGAGTCATCAATGCAGAGTAACCTAGTGTTGGATGTATTTTTAAGCCCACTATGGTATGATGTAATATGACAAAGTCAAAATGATTTTTAGTATTTTGAAACGTTTAAAGAAGAGTCTATGCTAATTGTTTCGGCTAGACAAATTGATTTGAAAATATCAAAATGTATTTATAAAATCATCACACGCCATTAAAGCCATGGTGCAGAGATGAAAAGACGGAATCCTCAACGCACTGTTGCAACGGTGCGGTATCATGAAGTCCTATAAATGAATTTTTGTTATTTTAACTAATCTGAAATGATTTTTGAGTCGTAATATACGAACAGTTCAATGATGTGAGTCTATGTCATTTATTTTGACTGGACACTTTTTGGTCAGAAATGACTCGAGTTTTATTTTCCAATCCAACTTATGCTGGAGCGGAATTTTGTAGTAAGTCTGAGGTGAACAACCCCGTAATGGGGGATATGTCAGAGCCATGAATAAAGAACCCGCGAGGGGGCGCCCAACAGTGGTGGCATGCTGATATGGGTTGGTAAATCCAAAGAGTTCGACCCCGTGAGAAGTCGTTGTGCACAACGCAGAAGTACAATAGGCTGATCACCTAGCGTACACCTATGGAATGTTTTCAGTCTTTGTGATTGATAAACACTCTGTTTATAAGTATTTACAGAGATAAATACTATTTATTCGGAATTCAGTTAATTCCATGTTCACAGTCTTGATGACCCCTCAGCATATTATGAAAGTTTTAATGAATATTTTGATTTTCAAATTATCCTTCTGTAAGATATTGATTTTCAATTTATTCTTCTGCAAGATATTCCATTGTTCTGGAATTATGAGTTTAGAAGTATGAACTTCCTAGAAAAGGGTGGTCATAGAATTTGATGAGTAAAGAGTTATACTCAGAGATGAAAATTGGTAGAAATGTGTATGAGATAATTTCGGGGACGAAATTTTTAGAAGAAGGGGTGAATGTAATATCCCGGATATTTAAATGAATTAGAAATAAAATATTTAATATTTAATAAAGGTTGGAGTTTGATAACCTAGTAGTGATAGATAAATAGAGGTCCAAATTTAATTTAACGGACTAACTTAGATATGGTGATATCAAAATTTTTGATAAGTTAGCAAGTAAAGTGATAATTCAATAAACTTGACTAACAACAAGTCTAATTAAATTAAGAGAATTAATTAGTGGAGTTATGTAATTATGCGACGTGGTTGCGTGTAAATTAAATATGTATTTATATGAATATATATATATGCGTGCATATTTAGTAACATAATTTAATGGTTAATTAAATTGTGATAAATAGATAGATTAATATTAAATTAATCCGAATTGAATTAAAAGGTTTATGGTGGAATTAATTTATTCATTAATCAACAATTATGCAAATTGTTGATAAATTATTTGTGAGGAATAATTATGTAAATTATATAATTATAAATTATATAAAGTAGTTGAATTAATTAAAGGAGATTAATAATTATATATATTGTACAATATTTAATTTCATATATATGTACATATATATAAAGGGTTTAAATTAATTGAGAAATTTTAAATAGTAATTGAATATATTAAATGAATATATTCTATAATTAAATAAATCATTGTAAATGATTTATGGGATTGAGAAATTTAATTGTACAATTATTTGTGTAATATTAATTAAATAATTAAATAAATTATTTAAATAAGAAATTGAGTAAATATATTATTATTTTAATGTATTTTCGGGTAAATGGAATTATTTCCATAATTGATGAGAAATAAATTATTTAATGTAAATGTATTAAATAATTTAATTTATGGCGTAAATAATATATATTAAATTATATATTGTATTTATTTTTAATTTCATAATTTATTGTGAAATTGTTTTTGAGGTAAAGTAATGTGTATAAATAATATATATAGATTATATATATTATTATTAGCGAACACACTCTAAAGTTTTAATATCAAATTAATTGACAAGTTGTCATTAATTAAATATTCAATTAAATTGAATATAATGAGTGAATTAAATATAATAAATTAATTAATATGATTATTAATTAATGTAAATAATGTGAAATATTAATAATAATATTTATTAGTTCATTTCGTAATTTAATACCTATGGGTTAAAATATTTAATTATTTATTCAATTTAATTATTTATTTAATCATGGATTGAATAAATAATGTGTAAATTATTAAATTAGCCCAACATGGGTCAATTAGTAGCCCAAGTGGAGAATAATAAAATTTGACAATTTAGTAGCCCAAACAAATTAATAGAAGTCCAATTGGTATTTTAAACTAAAGCCCAATGTTTGGCCCACTTGGAAAATACTTAATTTAACTATTATTAATTAAAAAAGTGACTTGGACAATGAATTTGGGACAAGAAAAGAAGAGGTCAGCCGACCATGTAGAAGGAGAGAGAGAAAAGGATTGTTTTGGTGGTTATTTTAGTTTATTTTGTATTTATTTAATTAATGGTTGCTTGTATTGATTTTTTAAAGTACTTGGACCATCCCTCTTCCACCAACTAAGTTATGGACTACTTTTCTTGTGCAAGTATCCAAGTGAGGAGCATCATGACTTATAGATATAATTTTGTATCTAAGAATTTTGCATGTATACTTGAAATGGTAGACATGATACTTCATTTATTTTCTAAGTTCCAAAAGAGAGAGAGTTTGAGAGAAATAGTTTGGGAGAGTAAGAATTTTGAGAGAGAGCATGGAGAAGGTATAGAATGAGATCTTGGTGCATATCTTCAAGTTGCACAACCCATTTTGGAAGAAAAATGAAGATAGCCATTAGAATGAGGTAATGGTTATTTTAAATGTAGTTTATTTTTATTTAATTAAATAAACCAACATGTGTGTATAAATATATTAATGTAGTTAATAATATGTAGTAGTAATATTTATGCCATGCTTGAGTTTAATATGCTTGGTTTGTATTTTGGTATATTTTATATGCTAAAATATGTATTTAATAGTGTGTAAATAAGTTTTGGAATTTATGTCCAAAAAATATTTTTATAAAACTTAGATTTAATGTTATAATATTATAGAACATTAAATCATGAGAAAAACAAAGTTTGAATCACTCAAAATGGAGTTATACACAAAAAGTTATGATTTGTGGTAGTTTATGTGATGTAAAAATTTTTATAAAAAATTTTTAATATTAAATCATGAAAAATTAAAATTTTCATGTTATAAATTGAGATTAAGTGGTTGGTAATTTTTTTGGATTTTTATTGAGGACTTAAAGATTTATTGAAGGTATAAATTTTATTAAGTTGTGTATTAAAATAGCACTGTTCACGTTCTGCTGGGAAACAAAAATAAAGGACTGCCGCGCATTGCGCGGAATCCTATTCACTGTTCGGACACGGAGCCAAAACGGCGTCGTTTTGGCGAATAAAAAAATTTCATCCGCGCGTAATGCGCGGAAGCTAGCTTCGGTGACATTAAAACGGCACCGTTTTGGGACCTAGTTTTGTCGGCGCGCGCAATGCGCGAGATACCGATTTTGGCGAAATTACATTTTTGCCCCTCCGGTCTTTTTTCTACGAAATTACGATACTGCCCCTCCGTTCGGTTTTCAGTTTATTTACGATTTTGCCATTCTGGATAATTTAAATTAATTTAAATGTTTAAAAATTAATTTAAAATTATAACAAAAATATTAATAATACAAAAATGATATTTAGGTATTGAATATTATATTTTTCAAATATAATAAGTATTTAGGAGTAATATTTAAATGTTGTAAATATTAATCTAGTTAGTTTAATATTATATTTTTTTAAATATAATAAGTATTTAGGATTAATATTTAAATGTTGTAAATATTAATCTAGTTAGTTTAATATTATATTTTTTTAAATATAATAAGTATTTTGGATTAATATTTAAATGTTGTAAATATTAATCTAGTTAATATTATATCTTCTGAATTTACGATTAAACTAATTATTATTTAATTAATATTAAATAATAAACAAGGATGATAAATTAATTAATTATTATTTAATTACTATTAAATAATAATTAAAGACAACTAAGATTGATTATTTAATTATTTATTATTTGATTAACTTTAAATAATAAATAAATTTAGTAGTTATTATTTATTATTAAATAATAACTAATGATATTTGAGTATTTACTATATAATTTTATTATTTATTATTTAATTAACTTTAAATAATAAATGAATCTAGTTAATTAGTTATTATTTATTATTAAATAATAACTAAAGATATTTGATTATTTTTAATATAATATAATTATTTATTATTTGATTAATTTTAAATAATAAATAAATCTTGTAAGTTATTATTTATTATTAAATAATAACTAAAGGTAGTTAATTACTTACTATTTAATTAATGATAAATAGTAATTAAATGAAATTAGATTTAATGGAATAAAGAAAATGTCTTTTAACTCTTTTGTTTAAACAATTATAATAAATTGTTTAATAGTTTAATAAGTGTGCAACACTTAAAGAAAAATATTTTCTAACTTATTAAATTATTAACCTAATATGATTGAGGGTCTATAAGGTTAATAATATTGTTTTAACTGATGTAAATTATGTGTTAGTACTTATGTGATAGATAAGTTCCTTAATAAGCGTATAGTTGTGCAAATACGCCGTATTAATTATTAGACCAACTTTATTGATGTTAGGTCTTTCCAAGCCAGTTAGTTAAAGCTAGACATTTATTGTAGCTGAGCAGACAGGCAAGTTTCCTAAACCCTACTCAATTTATATTCGAGCAGGATATATTATTTTATTGTTCAAGTTCCTAACTCAAATTCAAGTTATTACGTTTCAAGCATGCTATGGTTTAATTCTGTATAATTATTCCACATCTTTAAATTGTTGATTCGCACATAGTGCTTGTTGCATGTGTTCATCAGGTATGAAAGGCTGATCACCTTCATTACCATAAGGTTCAGTTAAAATTGTTCATGGTCATTATTGACACTCAACATTACTTGATTCAGTCATTCAATTATTGAAATTATGATTCGTACTCTTTCACAATTATTATATTGTTGAAAATCCGAAAGCTTGTTCTTTCTTTCAATCACGATATATCGTTATCGTATTTAAACTTGCTGAGCAAAGTCGTTGCTCACTCTTGCTATATCATGATAACAAATTTCAGAATAATACGAATGTCCAAGGAGAGACGGAGACAGAAGCAACAGACAAGATTATAGTGTTATGCATTATAACTAAATTGTTATATGATGTAAGTAATTTTTGTAAACCTTTTTATGAATCTAAAGGTATATATGTAAGTTAAGGTTAGAAACCTTGGGAAATGTTGTAGAATAAACAATTTATGTTTATATATTCCGCATTAGTTATAGAACGTGTATGAAGATGATGTATCGTGACGTACCAAGTCTAGGGTTTAAGGAACCTGGATTTGGGGTCGTCACAACTACAATAGTTACTCTCAATATAGCCCGCAAAAACACCAAAGAGAGAACACGTAATTTCCCGTGTCTGAAAGCACGGCGTAGATTAAAATTTTAAAAATACTCTATTACCTAAAGATTCTTCGTAACCTAAAATAACTTACAAATCAATTAGAATGAATCTGAACCGTCCCTGTGATTTTTCGCCCAAGTCAATTTGCATGTGAAAACATAACAACCGCAATACCCGAAAAACAGGAAGGAAAAAAAAAAAAAAAAAAGTCAATGTTAAAAGGGTGACATATATTGTTTACGTGTAAAATTTTTATTTATTATAATTATAATTAGTAGTATTATCTGAACCGTTGGATGTTGAAGCCTAAATTGATTTGAGACCATTAGATGTTGAAACCTTGAAATTTGAGACGCTCTATTTTATATATATATATATATATATATATATATATATATATATATATATATATATAGTATACTTCATTATGAAAATTCATTCTTATATTTTTTTCTCCTTTTTTAAATAGTTGTCATGGGTAAGTAGGTATTAGTTTTAGAATTAATGTAATAACATATCTTTACTTTAAGTGAGGTGTAATTGTTTTTATTGATTATGATAAAATTAACATTTCTAAAACTGTTAGTTTTATATTATTTAAATGTTCAAATGCACAAAAATAGGTTATTCTAAACAATGGAAGAATTATTGGGCGCAGGCAATTTATTAAAATTCAGCAACTCAAAAGAAAATAAATTGATTTACAATTCAATATATTAAAATTTATATAATATTTTTGTAAATATTATATCCTTTGGAGTTTGGACTATCATTCAACATGGTCCCTAGTAAGTACTCGTATCAACATCTTTATGTGGACAACATTCTTCTCTGTTCGGCCATTAAACTCACCTTCTATCATAAAATAATATTTTACTAACTCTACAACTTGTAACACATGATTTGGGTTAGCCGGAATACTGGAATTCAGAACTCCTGTCCCATCTCATGTATACGATCAGGTACAAAATTTTTGTTCATTTATAAAGTAAACTGTAAATAAATAAATAAATTATACTTTGCAACAATACATGGATGTGACGGGAGATTTGAACTCTGATTGCTACTATTTTGTATGTTGATCTTGCATACATGTATTTAGTTTATTATTAATTCAACCATCTCAAGTGTTGAGCAAAATAAGGTTTACAGTAATGTAGCATTTCTAAGTTGTAATTTGAAATGATACGCCAAATATGTTTCCTCTTATTTTGGATTCGGTTACGATAAAATTAACACATTACATATTAATGATAAGTTTTATAATTTTTTGTTAAATTCATTATAATAAATATTACATTTTTAACTCTAACTCTTTATTTGTGAGACAATTTTGAAGTTTTTAATATTGAATCCCCCGACCAAACCGACCTCATAAATACCATGAAATGAGTATTGCCTCTCAAACCCCATGAGATGAGGTAATGCAACTTCTACTATAATGAGTCCAATAAAAAATTATGTATGCATGCATAAATCTTACAATTAAAGAAAAGAAAAGTCATAAAAAATATTAATATATATATATATATAATTTAAAAGATGAACTTACAATTAAATTAATTTAATAAACAAAAAATATAAATTAAAAAAAAAAGATAACTAGTATCTCACACAGATTCCAAACTCGTAAGAATACTGTCTAAACTTAATCTTCAATTTTTCCTCTACCAGCTAATTACAATATTAATCTATTTTAAATAAATTCCGGAAAATAGAACCTCGTAAATCGGACAGTAAAAATTACCAACAGTTGGGCAAAATGCGGCCGGATATGACATCTGTAGATTGTGACAATAAGTTGTTACTATTATACTAGAACAGCCAAGTATTTAAACAAATCAAAGTTAAAAAGGATCCAACCAATGAAATATCTTCCTAAACAAAGCTAGAAGTTCAATTAACCTGACATGCCACCCAAGAATCTTTAACTAAAACTACAGAAAACAAGCACAGGTCAACATATAACTACATTAACAGTCATAAAATGCATACACCGTTCATCAGGTGAGCATTCATTTTTTTCAAGTCGAAATCACTTTATTCTTTGGTGGTTTTGTTAATGAGTGATTTGTGAATATGAGGGATTACACCACCTCCAGCAATGGTTCCTTTGATGAGTGTGTCAAGCTCTTCATCCCCACGAATGGCCAGCTGCAGATGCCTCGGGGTAATCCTCTTCACTTTCAAATCTTTGCTAGCATTTCCTGCCAACTCAAGAACCTCTGCCGTCAGGTATTCAAGGATTGCGGCTGAGTAAACTGCAGCAGTTGCGCCCACTCGTCCATTTGCAGAAGTCCTTGTTTTGAGATGACGGTGGATTCGACCAACCGGAAACTACACTCAAGGACAAACAAATTAGTGACATCAACAGACTAATTATAGCAAAGCACAATGTGACCACTTATTGTTGGTAATCATACTGCACCAAATTGCCAAAAAACCCAATTTCAAAGCATTGCATCTAATTGGGGGGGGGGGGGGGTAGATCACATTATAGGACATTCTTACTTTTCACAACTATAAAACCAGCTATTATCAAAATACAAGCAAAAACAATTTACTTTAACTACAAGTTGCCAAGCTAGACCACAAGATTCAATTTCATAAATCACCAAATATATGATGTCAGCAGATTTAGATCAAGATAATAATCTTCTTATAATAAGAACAAAATTGTACCCAAATTGCAAATTATTGAAGATCTGAGAATAATGATACTTTGAAACAATTAAACTTAAACAAGTCTATGGCAGTTTAGGTCAAATTTAAACAAACATAGGTGAATCAGGATGTTCATGAAAGACGGTTAACCTACATTTTCATGGATCAGAAATATGTACAGATGACAGATTTAGTTCAGGATGAGTTAAATTTTCTTTAAGCATTGAAAAAAATGGTACACATCCAGAAGAGCTCAGCATAAGAAACTGAAAGTATTTAAAGCTAAAGACATTAGTGTTCATATTACACTAAAAGCCAAATGTTTGGGGATGTATTTAGCAACAAAAAAAATGTTTGGGGATGGCCGTGAAACAGAATTGTCTCTTTCGTCCATCCCATGCATGACCTGGATGTGAATGAGTTGAATTACTTCAATATTTGATTATCACACAGTAATCAAGCTACAAATTAAGTCCTAAAATACCAAGTCCTGAATAACACCTACTTTTCCTAAAACAGCCTCAACTAGCAAAAAACACTTTCTAATATGAAAGACCAAATTTGCTCCTCACCAGTTAAAATTACAACTTGCATTTCAATGCATCTCTAAAACATTAATCTAACTTGCAAGGTGTTTCTATAACAAACTTAAGTTTAATGAGACAAAGATAGCACACGTGATTTGAATGCAATTTGCCTAGCAGAGAAAGTGTATTTGTTTTCCAGCTAGTCTATAATTGGCACAGAGATCTCACAAAAGCTAAGACACAATTAAGATCAACTTCATGTCACGTATGTGGGAAAAATGGCAAGTGAAGTTTAACCAATTCAACAAGAATTTACTTCTCATCTTGGGAATTAATGAAAACCTTGTACCACTCAAAAAGTCCCACACCAACCCTGATATAGATATCAAAATGTGAGACATGTTTAGGGACAGTTTTATATCATACTAGAGTTTTTAAGTTTTACCCACTTAATAAGCATTTACATTCCATTTTTTTGTTGGTTTAAAACTTACAGGATTATACACACCCCCATAAACAAGCACAAACATCACCAATTCCTGGATAAAACCTACTTTTCTTACAACAGTCTCAACTTGCTGTTGCATAAACACTTAAATATACAACATGTATTTCGATGCATCACAAACAGTCATTAAATTGCAAGTTGTTTCTATAACAGTTTGAGTGTTACGAGGCCAGGATTACACATAAGATTGGAGTGTAATTTAATAGAAAATAAAGTGTATGTGCATTCCAGCTAATCTATAGTTGACATAGAGATCTCATAAAAGCTAAGACACAATTAGGATCACTTTCATGTCATGTTTGAGAGTAAAATGGCAAGTGAGGTGTAACCAATTCAACAAGAATTTACTGCTCATCTTGGGAATTAATTAAAACCTTGTAGCACTCCCCAACCGCAATGTAGCTATCAAAAATGTAAGACAAGTTTAGAGAAATTTACATATCATACTAGAATTTTTAGAGGGGGCTCCGAAAAAATAATTATGTAATTTTTAACCACAAGCATTTACATTCCACTTTTTTTGTTAGTTTAAAAGTTACAGGATTATACAAACCACCATTACAACTAGCCACAGCACAAACTCATTATACTCCAGCTACTCCAGCAAGTATAGACCATTCGTATCAAGCTAGTGATACATATGTGTGTGTGTGTGCGCACGCGTGTCTTTCAACTTCCACAAAACAGTCCCAAAATAAAGTATGAATGTATACTAAAGTGAATAGCAGTTCCAATACTAATATCAACTCTCACAATCTTAAATCACACCACGCATAAATAATATGCAGCATTAGAGCAGGTAAAATAACACAATAAAAAACGTTAAATTTGGGGTCATAAAAGAACTATTTATCAGACTACAATAATCCCAAAAAAATTGAGATTTACTATCCAAGAAAAACACAAAATTAACCCTAATTTAAATTTGTTTATACATTTTTCATTCCTACCAAAATTTGATCTTTATTAATTACTTAACAAGGTCTTAGGATTATGTATCTCCAAAGTAAACAAAATTCATTAGGAAGTGTAAAGCAGAAAAGATCACAAGATCTGCTTCATATCTTGATATTAAACATAAAATGACGAGGAAAACCTCTCTTGAGTAAAATTAAGATTAGATATACTTTCAATTGGGCAACCAATTATCATTATTCATACACACACATACCTACATAGATAGAAGAAAGGGGCTTATACCTGGAGCCCGGCGCGAGATGACCTAGAAATTGGCCTTTTTTTATTATCCTTCTCCTTGTTAGTTGCTGCCGCTGCAGCCGCTGCGGTGGTCTTTCCAGCCAAAAGTCCCTTCCCGCCTTTTCCCGCCATTTTTTTCCGGCTAAAATCGAAAGCCCAAGTTTGTTATGAAATGCAAAACAATCAAACAGATATATAAATACACATACATATACACAGTAAGAGAGAGACAAATACTTGAAATTTTATGAAATAGCGAGGTGGAAAATACAAGATGTAGTGAATTGAACAGCGGACAAGTAGTTGAAGGTTGAAAATTACGCGTTTACCAGCAAAATCACATTAATAAACCAGAAACACATATATACATATAGAGAGAGAAAGGAGAAGAGGAGAAAAACCTGAAGGTTTGGTGAAGAAGCGACGAATGAGAGGGATAAAGTAAAAGCGGACAAAATTGGATTCTTTTCTCTCACATTTATTTGGACTTGTTTTGAAAATGAAATTTTACCCTAAAATGGCGGGTCAATTTTGCGCGGAAAATCCTCGTTGCGGTTTCAAAAGAAATTTTGGTTTACCGGCAACGTGACCCAGGCCGTTTTTGAATGGCCCGAAAACATCACTCTGAGGCACGGGTACAATTATCAGCCCGTACCGTAACAAAGGCTAAGAATCGTCGGCCCATTATTCCTGTGGTCTTCGGAAGACTGAGTTGCCCAAAAGTCAAGTAATGATAGTGTCCAATCCTTTGGGGTAAGTACTGGGGAAAGAGTGAGTTTCTATCTTATCACATCATCTCTCTTCTAGGATGGTTAATGTTCAGTATTTAGTCCAAAAAGGAATCCTCTCTTTATAGTCCACTTTGTTTTTTATACCCTAATCGATCGCATTAAACAGTAGTAGATAAGGGACAAGTCTTCATCGCTACACCGCTAAGGCGACGATTATGTACCATCGTCATGCTGTAGTTGTCCCATCAGATGACCTTCAATCATGGCCCCTATTTTATTTCTTTGGGCCCGTCTCCAATCCTGAGTCTACTCTGTATGCTCTCAGGCCCAAACGCTCAAACTAAAGAATTAATGATTGGGTTGACTCCCTGGTTATAGACTCCCAATCCCCAATACTTTTTGGGGCCGGTCCACTGATCCAAGCATTCGGGCCCTATCCTATCATCCATATTTTATTGCCATAGAATATTATTCTGATATTGTTTGAGCATATTTCTCATAATTGCATATATCATAAAATAGTTTGTAAAATAAAAATATACAATATATAATCAAATTTATTATATTAATCAATATATAACCAAGTTGACTACAGTTATGCAACTTTTATTAAATTTGAATGGAGCGTTCTTCTAAACAATTAATAGAATTAACATAAAATTATTTTCTTAATTTCAATTTCTTCTATTAATAATGACAACTTGGCAAAGAACACCGGGACTAAAATAGTAACCTATTTAAGTTTAAATTATAATTAACAATTTGTCAATGTGCATCAGTTGGCAAAGTAATTAAATACTGACCTAAAGTTTGATTTATTTTTTATTAATTTTCATGAATAATTTTATGTGCAAAAAATTGTACACAAATATTATTACTCGATATATTGAATAATATAAAAATAAATGTATGAAATTAATAAATTTTAGTAATAACTTAAATCATATATTACAGTTTCTCTCTATAAATTAAATTTAGAGACAACTAATTTGTGCATATATGGTGACCCTATTTTTATTAAATACATAAAATAATTGATGAAGCACGTTTATTGGGATAATATATATTTTGATTACTGTATTATGATTCGATTTTTATTGTGGTTATTGACTTTTTTTTATGATAAACACATTATTATAGTCGTTAAAGTTTCGTCCAAAAATATGACGGAACTTACTGAATAGACTATCAACTAGCATTGTGGCTTTGACAGTTGACATGATAATGCTTATTTGTTAAAAAAAATATTATTTTATAATTATTTAAATTATTTTATTAAGTTAAGAAGGGTTAAATACATAAATAAATATATAAATTTTTACAAATATATATAAAAAAATCACCTTTCCCCATCATCTTCATCTACTATCAGGAAACCATATTACATCTCTATAAACCCTAACAAGCTTTTGAGCTCTGCTGCCATGGGGCCAAAAAATCTGAAAGGAATGATCAGCAAAGGAGTTGGGAGGAAGAGATCTAGAAAAAATGCGCCACCAATTGAAAGAGAATCATTAGATATTTTGTTGCAATTCAGGTCCATTTCGAAACCATGGCGTGATGTGATCTCCGAACTCAATTTTGGTAAAAATCATCTCACTAAGTTTTGCAAATTGTGTTAGTTCCGATCTTTTAGTTACTTCAGTTTGTTAATAAGTCATATTCTTTAGGAATTAGTGGTTAGTGTTTTGAAGAATTCCTCTTAGTTTATTACCACGTTTAGGACGTGGTTTGTTATTTCAATTTTATGTCTTTGTAAAAGGCTATATATGCCTGCAGTTTGTGATCAATAAAACTACTTATTATTTTCAAGTGCTAAATTTCTTCTGAGTATTCTTAATATTTGGTATCAAAGCCTATCACAGGGGCCTGATTGTGAGTATGTGAGGAAAGAAACTGCAGTTTTCTTTCAGAGTAAGGGAGTCTAGCATAATGGCAGAAAACAATAGTAGTGGTTTTGTGCAGCCACCCATTCTTAAATTTGACGGACATTACGATCATTAGGCGATGTTGATGGAGAATTTTCTTCGTTCCAAGGAATGTTGGGATCTCATAGAGAATGGGATTTCAGGGGTGGTGGCACAAGGTGTCGAGGACCAGGTAGAAGCACAACGCAAAGTGATCGAGGGGCAGAAGTTGAAGGACTTAAAGGTAAAGAACTACCTTTTTCAAGCTATAGACCGGAATATCTTGGAGACTATACTTAACAGAGACACATCAAAGGGTATTTAGGACTCAATGAAACAGAAATACCAAGGCTCTACCAAGGTGAAGAGGGCACAGTTGCAGGCACTTCGGAGGGACTTTGAGACTCTCCACATGAAGGAGGGTGAGACTATTGATAATTTCTTTGCTCTTACTCTCACTATAGCCAATAAAATGAAGGCTCATGGTGAGACGATGAGTCAAACCATTATCAATGAGAAAGGTTTAAGGTCCATGACCTCAAAATTTGATTATGTGGTTTGCTCCGTTGAAGAATCCAATGACTTGGACACAATGACCATTGACGAGCTGCATAACAGTTTGCTAGTTCATGAACAAAGAATGAATGGCCATCGTGGAGAGGAACAGGTTCTCAAGGTGACTCATGAAGACAAAACTAGCAGAGGAGGAGGTTGAGGGGTGTTCAGAGGAAGAAAAAGAGGTTGTGGCACACAACCTTTCAATAAGGCTACTATCGAGTGCTTTAAGTGTCACAAATTAAGACACTTCCAGTATGAGTGTCCTAGTTGGGAGAATGGAGCCAACTATGCTGAACTAGACGAAGGAGAAGAGCTGCTATTAATGTCCTATGTAGAGCTTAACCATGCTCAGAGAGAAGCGGTCTGGTTCCTTGATTCATGATGTAGTAATCATATGAGTGGGAATAAAGAATGGTTTTCAGATTTGGATGTTCAATTCAGGCAAACTGTGAAACTAGGCAACAACTCAAGGATGACAGTTATGGGAAAAGGAAACATTCGAATGCAAGTGAATGGATTCACTCAGGTAATATCCGAGGTTTATTACATTCCTGAGTTGAAAAATAACCTGTTAAGTATAGGGCAGCTTCAAGAAAAAGGTGTGGCAATTCTGATTCAACAGGGAAAGTGCAAAGTTTTTCATCCTAGTAAGGGTCTAATTATTCAGCCTGAGATGAGCTCGAACAGGATGTTTGTTGTGCTTACAACAATGATGCCTAAAGCTACTACCTGTTTTCAAGTTGTAATAGAAGATGAGAGTCATTTGTGGCACTGCAGATTCGGACACTTGAGCTTCAAAGGGTTGAGAACCCTTCAATACAAAAAGATGGTCAGTGGTTTGCCTTCACTTAAAACACCTGCAAAGTTATGCACAACGTGTTTGGTTGGAAAGCAGCACAGGGAATCCATTCCAAAAAGAAGTCTCTGGAGGGCGTCACAGAAGCTGGAGATGGTGCATGCCGATATATGTGGCCCTATAAAGCCTGCATCAAACAACAACAAAAGGTATTTCTTGAGTCTTATCGATGATTTTAGTCGTAAGACTTGGATTTACTTCTTGCATGAAAAACAGAGGTTTTTACCATGTTTAGAAGTTATAAGGCTTATGTTGAAAAGGAAACAGGTGCCTACATTAAATGTTTGAGGACTGATAGAGGTGGTGAGTTTACCTCGAATGAGTTTGGGGAGTTTTGCAAGGCAAATGGCATAACCAGGCAATTAACCATAGCCTATACTCCTCAGTAAAATGGAGTTGCTGAGAGGAAAAATAGGACTGTGATGAATTTGGTGCGTTGTATGCTCACTGAGAAGCAAGTTCCAAAGGCCTTCTGGACAGAAGCTGTGAGATGGTGTGTGCATGTCCTCACCAGGTGCCCTACTTTAGCCGTGCAAAATAAAACTCCAAGGGAAACATGGAGTGGTATAAAGCTTACAGTAAAATATTTCAGGGTTTTTGGGTGCTTGGCTCATGTGCACATACCAGACCAGAAAAGAATCAAGTTAGATGACAAAAGTTTTCAATGTGTTTTATTGGGAGTAAGCGATGAGTCAAAAACTTATAGATTATTTGATCCGATTTCTAAGAAAATAGTTGTTAGTAGGGATGTTGTTTTTGAGGATAATGAGGGATGGAATTGGAACATAAGAAGGAACGAAATGGCTTCGGATGTGTTAGAGTGGGGTGATAGTGAAGACGAAGGAAATGAAGCCGAGAATGAAGGAGAATTTGGGGCAGAGACTAACGAAAATGAAGAAGCTGGTTCAAATGGCACAAATGAAGCTAGTTCAAATGGTACTAACTCACCTTCCAGTGAGTCACATGATGAGAACTCCTAGGGTCCAGTTCAAGGGAGGGCAAGACGAGTTCCACGTTGGATGGAAGATTATGAAACCGGAGAAGGTTTATCAGAAGAAGAACCTCCGAGTGCCATAACGGTTCTCACAGAAGCTGATCTCATTACCTTCGAGGAAGCTGCGAAGAGCAAGAAATGGAGAGATGCCATGAATGTAGAGATCGAGGCCATTGAACGAAATAAAACATGGGACCAGTTCTACCTGAATGAGTGAAGACTATTGGAGTTAAATGGGTTTTTAAAACAAAACTCAATGAAAATGGTGAGATTGACAAGTGCAAGGCTAGAATTGTGGCAAAAGGACATGCACAACAATATGGGATTGATTACACAGAAGTTTATGCTCCAGTTGCAAGACTAGATACTATACATTTGGTAATTGCTTTAACAGCTCAAGAAGGTTGGAGTATTTTTCAGCTTGATGTAAAGAGTGCATTTTTGCATGGTGAGCTTAGTGAGGAAGTGTATGTCCAACAGCCTCAGGGATATGAGAAGAAGGGCAAGGAACACAAGGTTTATAAGCTGAATAAAGCACTGTATGGCCTAAAACAAGCTCCACGAGCTTGGTACAGCAAAATTGAAGGCTATTTTGCTAAAGAGGGCTTCGAAAAATGCCCTTATGAACACACCCTATTCACAAAGTCGAAGGAAAGAGGTAAACTCTTAATTGTCAGTCTTTATGTAGATGATTTAATTTTTACTGGGAATGACAAGAGCATATGTGAAGAGTTTAAGAAGTCGATGATGTTAGAATTTGACATGTCTGACTTATGAAAAATGAGATATTTTCTGGGGATTGAAGTACTATAACATTCTGATGGGATTTATGTGTGTCAAAGAAAATATGCTCATGAAGTTTTAGAAAGATTTGGAATGGACAACAGCAATTTGGTGAAGAACCCCATAGTTCCAGGTTGCAGATTGTCAAAGGATGAGAAGGGAGTTAAGGTTGATGCAAGTTTGTTCAAGCAGGTGGTTGGCAGTTTCATGTACTTAACTGCAACCAAACCTGATTTGATGTATGGTGTGAGTCTTATCAGCAGGTTTATGTCGTGTCCTACAGAGCAACATTGGTTGACAGCGAAGAGGTTGCTAAGATATTTGAAAGGAACGACTGATCTGGGGATTTTCTACAAGAAAGGAAACTACATGCAATTCGCAGCCTGTAATCAACTCACATCTTACTCAGGCAGTGATTTTGCTGGAGATCTAGATGATCAGAAGAGTACAACGGGGAATGTATTCATGTTTAGTTATGGAGCGGTGTCGTGGTCATCCAAAAAACAGCCTGTGGTTAGCTTATCCACCACTGAAGCCGAATACATTACAGCTGCCTCATGTGCTTGTCAGTGTGTTTGGTTAAGAAGAGTTTTAACAAAGCTTGGTTACGTGCAGGAGAAATGTACTACAATTTTGTGTGATAACAGTTCAACTATAAAACTCTCCAAGAATCTTGTTCTTCACGAAAGAAGCAAGCACATTGACATCATGTTTCATTTTCTTCGTGAATTAGTAAGAGATGGTGTGGTTGATTTAAGACATTACAATACTCAAGATCAGGTAGCCGACATTATGACAGAGCCGCTAAGGTTGGAGGTGTTTTTGAAGCTTCGTAGTTTGCTGGGCGTGTGTCAAGTTCCTAATCTAAACTGAATGCATTTTGCATATAGTTTAAGAGAGGGAATGTTAGTTCCGATCTTTTAGTCACTTCAGTTTGTTAATAAGTCCTATTCTTTAGGAGTTAGTTGTTAGTGTTTTAAAGAATTCATCTTAGTTTGTTACCACATTTAGGGCGTGGGTTGTTATTTCAATTTTATCTCTTTGTAAAAGGCTATATATGCCTGTAGTTTGTGATCAATAAAACTACTTATTATTTTCAAGTGCTAAATTTCTTCTGAGTATTCTTAATATTTTGGGGGTTTAATGGGTTCATATAAATTAAATTTTGGATTCGATTTCTGCAGATCTAATTTTGGATTAATTTTGCAACAAAATACTTGTCGGCGTGATTCAATCTCTCCCATTGATTTTCTCAGGTCTTATCTCTCCCGATGAGAAGTTGTGGTGATGCTGTTGTACTGCTGTGTGATTATTAGTTTGAATAACTTAATTTATTTTTAAAAAATTGACTAATTTATTCCCATTTTGTTTGAAATTTCATCATATATTTTTGCCAAGTTAAGGTTTTTTTTATCGGAAACCATCGGAAGAAGCATATTTCTTTTCATCAGAAACCAACGGAAGAAGTAGGTTAATTGTTTTAAGCATGAAAAAGCAAATTTTGTTTTTGATTTATATAAAATTGGGAAAACATATAATTAATTATGAAAAAATATGGACGGTCTTTCATTTTTTATTTCATTACAAAATATAAAATTATTATTACTATTATTTTTAGATATTTTAAAATATTTAATATTATATTAATTAAAATAAATTAAGTTTTGCACTTAAAATTTTTTTATATTAATTTTTAAAATTTAATAATAATTTTTATTTGGTAATGAAGTATTTTTTTTAATTAGCATTATTCTTAGCCTTAATATAAAAGTAACATTTATTATTGAAATGAATTTGAGGAATTAAAATATGTGAATTTATTTTTTTATTATAATATTTATTTTTTAAATTATTTATATTTATATTGATATTCTCTTAACATAGAGATTTAATATAAAGTTTAATATCTATATTTAATATATTCTTATACATATATTTTTGATTATTTGTTAAATTAAATTTATCAGAGAAAATATGATTAAGAAAAAAAGAAAGAGAAAGAGTTTGTTGTATAAGGATTGTTTGACTGCTCATTTTAATTGATTTAGCATGTCACTTAGGCATGTTAGTTGAGTCAATAAATTTTGTTATTTTTTAGACAAAATTTCAACGAAATAATTATTTTATAATTTTTAATGATTTATAATAATACGTTTATTATAAAAAAAAATTCAATATACATAATAAAAATAAAACTATATTACAATAATCAAAATATATATTAACCCCACGTTTATTTTATTCTCGCCGGTCACTTGCTCAAAGAAAAAAACACCATGTAAAGACCGACCGAGTTTGATTCATCCGTCAACAGGATAAATAACGGAGTACTGTACATTTTTAAAACCCTAACCCTTTTAAAAACACTCAATATATATACCCCTCTCGCCGTTCTGTGCAACACTCTGGCCACACTCCTCATCACTCCCGGAATACTGCAAAATCTTCCATTAATTCCGGCGGAGATTTCCCAACACAAATGGCACATTCCCTTCGTTTCTCATTCTCTCTATTATCCACAACACCCAACCAAATGCTATCCAAACGAATTACTCCAAACCCATATCTCCAAATTCCCAAAGGACCCAAAATCTCAATCATCCGTTCAGAAATCTCAGCTCCGCCGCCTGGGACTTTAGTTACTAATGGCGCGAGTCTACCGGCGTCTTCGCCAACGCTTCTGCCGCCGCCTATGGTGGAGTTAGGTCCGGCAATGGAGGTGGACAGAGGAACGGAGGCTGAGTTGAATGAGGCAGGATTCCGGAGCACGCGGAAAACAAAGCTCGTTTGCACGATCGGACCCGCCACATGCGGGTACGACGAGCTGGAGGCGCTCGCCGTCGGCGGCATGAATGTCGCACGTCTCAACATGTGCCACGGCACGCGCGATTGGCACCGGGGAGTAATCGAGCGCCTGAGAAGACTCAACGAGGAGAAGGGGTTCGCTGTTGCTATCATGATGGATACTGAAGGGAGTGAAATTCACATGGGTGACCTTGGCGGGTCTATTTCGTCTGCCAAAGTAGAGGTAATCTGTCCTATAAGTATTTTGTTTTATTTTTTATATTCCTCTGTTGTTTTTTTTGTTACGAAAGCTTGTGATTATTCCCCCCTCCTTAATTTGGAGGTAGCTTGCTTATATAATGATTATTCACCATGGAGTTATATTCTAATTCATTTTAAAGCCTTCCAATTTAATTGACTGTTTTACTGGCAAATATTTGAGAAAGTTTATAGTTTGATTTCGTGTAATTTATTATATAAGACATCGGGCTCTATTTGTGGGGATCTTATTTGTTGGAAGGATAATAGCTATATGCACTTGTAATTTTCCATTCCAGGATGGTGATATTTGGACCTTTAGCGTAAGGTCCTATAATTCATTGCTGCCAGAGCGCACTGTTAGTGTCAACTATGATGGTTTTACTGAAGGTACACTTCGACCAACACTTATACATTACAACACTGCAACCAGTATTAATGTTGGAATGATTGTCAATTGAGTGATCACAGATGTGTATGTTGGTGATGAACTTATTGTGGATGGGGGAATGGCAAGGTTCGAAGTGATCGAGAAGATTGGGCCTGATGTAAGGTGCCTCTGTACTGACCCTGGATTGTTGTTACCACGAGCTAATATTACTTTATGGAGGAATGGGAAATTGGTTCAAGAGCGTAATGCAATGCTCCCAACTATTTCTTCAAAGGTTGGTGTCCCTCCCTTTGAATAGTTTTTTTTTGGTTCTAGGTTCACATGAATTTTGTCTGGGTTGAACGCATTTGCTGAAGAATATAATCTCCATACCTGAACTTACCAACTAACTGGTTGCACTATCTTCTTATCTCATTAGAAGTCAGATTGAATCGCTTCAAGTATGCTGCTGTTACTTCTCCGTTTGGTTTATTTTATATTTTCCTGTTTGAGATAGATTGGTTATTGGTTATTTCAAAATAATAATCATGCATTTTTTATTGGGGGCAATGCTTCTCTCGTTTAATACGACAAATGGCAAAAATGAGTTTTACCCTGTCACGGTTGTCAAATTGTAAGCATTACCCCACAAAACTTTAAAAAAATGTAATTGACACACTGACCTTCTTAAAAATCATTAAATACCCCATTCCATCTAATTTTTTTGGCAGACGTCTAAACTTTTGTTACGTGGCTTTTTAAAAAAAAGAAAAAGAAATGACGTATAAATCCTACATGGTCTATTTGGCGTATCAGTTGCATCCATGAGGCGGGAGAATCCAAGTAGACCAAATAATCACACTAAACATGAATAATTAATTATGTGGTAATGCAAAAAAAGAAAAAAAAATCATTATTTTTCTATGTGGCAACACAAAAAAATAAAAAATAAAAAATAATAATAAAATAATTTTATTATTATTTTAATTATACCACATAACTTTCATGCATTTTCACAATTAATTATAGGAATTGAAATTAAAGTATATTTCCAAAAATATAATATTTTTAGCATACATAATTGTGAATTCTTCTTCCTCCAGAAACACTCTTCCTCAGTTCATCTTCTTCGAGAAAAACCTGTCTCTCCCCTCAAACTCACACCTTTCTCTGTCTAACCTCTCAATTTCTCCTCTCAATTTATAAAATTAAAATAAATAATAAAACCATTTCACCTTTTTCTCTTTTTCTTTCTCAAATCTCTGTGTATATTTATTCTAAGGTCTATATGTATGTATGTATGTATGTATGTATATATTCTGAGATCCTAAACATGTATTCTCATATCTCTGTGTTAATTCTAAGATCTATATGTATGTATATATATGTGTGTGTGTTAAGTTATTAACAGACTCTTCACCTTTTGTTTTACCTAGAAACAAAATCTAGGATTAGGGTTTATAAATTAAATCAATTTAAGATAGAAATTACTCAAATTGTAAAGCAATTGGGCTGTTATCCAGTTACTAAAGTCATTTTCATCAAGTACAAAGCTCAAATTATGAAGATATTTTTAATTATAGATGAAGATCCTAAAGTCCTTCGTGAAGAACCCATGATTTCTGGCTTTTGGTTTGCTCAAAGTTTGGGTTTCGGGTTAGGATTGACAGAAGGAGAAGAAAAGCCATGGAGGAGAGAAGATAAGAAGATGAAGAGAAGAATGGAAGAGAAGAGACAGAAAGGAAAAAAAACCCAGTAGATAGAAAGAAGAGGAGAGAGATATGAGAGAACTCAATAGATAGAAAGATGATGTGGATTTGATTTTAGAATCCAACTTCTTTTAGTGGATATTTGTTTGACCCGGTCCATATAAATATTTGTTTTAATTTTATTTTTATTTTAATTATTTTTTTGCCACATAATAAATGATAAGCCAAATAGACCATTTAGGATTTACATGTCATTTCTTTTTTTATTTTTTAAAAGCCACGTCAGAAAAATTTTGACGTTTGGCAACGAAATTAGACGGAATGGGGTATTTATCTATTTTAAAAAGTTTAGTTGACAAATTTTATTTTTTTAAAGTTCAAAGGTGTAATGTTTACAAACTTACAACTACAGTGACGTAAAAGCCATTATTGCCTATGACAAATACTTGCCTGTAAAATTTGGTTAAAAGGTGCCCGTAAGTTATCTGCTAGTTTTTTCAATGTCTTCTGTGGTCACAGATCATGAAGATAGATACGCCACTGTTGAAGGGTAATATTGTCCATTTAAAGAGTTAACTGTACCCAAGATAAATCGATCTCTCCTGTTATGACATTCTCAGCTTTTCATTTCTTACAGGATTGGCTAGACATTGATTTTGGGATCTCTGAGGGTGTTGATTTTATTGCAGTATCTTTTGTCAAGTCTGCTGAAGTTATTAATCATCTGAAGAGATATATTGCCGCACGATCTCCTGATAGGTAGGAAGTGTATTAGTGGTCTTTTAGTTTTACTTTATGATAACGTGTGCATTTTACAATTTTTTACCGCCCCCCCCCCCCCCCCCCCCCCCCCCCCACATTCAAAACACACACACACACTAGTACTTAATTTTTTAATTCAATAAATAAACAAAAAACTAAATAAATAAACAAGAGACATGCATTCTAGGGATAGACAATTGAGATGATCTTGGGATCTAGGAATCTACAAGCATGGCTAAGTGAGATTTTTAAATCTTTTCAACGAGATTTTAAGTGAGATGAATTCAATGCTATCAGAGTAATACTAATTTTCTTATAATAATATTGATATAGGTAAGAGTACTCAAAAGAATCATGAAATAATAACTTCATAAAGGAGTAACTAAAATCAGAATTCCTTACAAAATTTTTTACCTCATTTAATAGAAATTTCAATACAATTTAATGCAATTGACTACCTTATGGAGTAGATAATATCAATCAATTAATTGGAGTAAATATTGACAATATGAAACATGTATGACTCTCTCATGGAGTTAATATGGTCATGCAAATTGAACTTTTAATATGATATTTTTCTTTGAATCAAAGCAATCTAGTCATACATGATTCTCAATCAAGTTTTTCAATGCAAACAATCCAATTCAAACTATATAATTTTTTGTTTAAAAAAATGCTGTAGAGAGTAGTGAATCGTATATCTTTATTACCATGCCAATATGAATTTTCAATACTTGAATATTAGAATCAAAATGATTAAATCTACTACTATGATTAGATAGAGGGTGATTGATAGACATATTAATGATTTTTTATTAATATGAGAACTAAAGCTTACTAGATATTAAAATTGGAGCTCAAAGAAATAATTTTATTAAGAATTCTGTTTAAAGAATAAATAAATCAACTCCTCTGATAAGTAAAGGAATAAACAAATCTAAAGAGTGAGCATTTACTAGCTTATCAAAAAATCAAAGATCAAAAATCAAAAAGATTGAGCAAGTAGTAAGACATTGCCAGGATAGAATGAGTGAAGGATGGTTTGAGAATCAAATTTTGAAATATATATCTGAAGAACTATTTTTTTTTCATTTGCTTAATAGATTTCCACAAATAATTACCGATAAAGATTGTATATGGTGGTCCATGGCTACATATTATTAACCAAATTATTTTTGACAAGTTCATATTGAAACGGGGATGGAAAGCCAATTGAAATTTCTACAAGACTTCTTTTGCACCAATAGCCAATTAGCCATTATAGATTAGCAAAGAATTCTTAAATAGTCTGCTTCCCCTATTCCTTGTGAAGTTTCTTAACTTAGATCCAATTCAACGTCATCAATCTTCTATTCTTTAAGGTTTCTGTAATATATGCCTCTTGGTTCTATGATGCATCTTTGTTCTGTGCTGCAGTGATACTGCTGTAATTTCAAAGATAGAGAATGTCGACTCTTTGAAAAACTTGGCCACTATTATTCAGGCATCTGATGGAGTTATGGTAGCAAGAGGAGACCTTGGTGCTCAGATACCACTGGAACAAGTACCATCAGTCCAAAAGAAGATTGTTAAGATGTGCAGACAGCTGAATAAGCCTGTCATTGTTGCCTCACAGTTGCTTGAATCAATGATTGAATACCCCATCCCTACTAGAGCAGAAGTTGCTGACGTTTCTGAAGTTGTAAGGCAGCAAGCAGATGCTTTAATGCTTTCGGGTGAGTCAGCCATGGGTCTGCACCCCTTTAAAGCACTATCTGTGCTAAGAAGTATCAGTTTAAGAATAGAAAAGTGGCGGAGGGAGGGAAAGTGTCATGAGCCACGGAAACTCTCAGTTACTGCATTTTCTTTACCACGTGGTATCCCTGAGGAGTTATGTAATGCTGCTGCCAATAGGGGTATGTTTCTTTGCAACTGCTTCTTGAACTGACCTTGATAAGAAATTTGAGATTGCTCTATCACTTATTACCTGCAATCACAATTCTCCTGACAAATGCAAACTTAATCTGAATGCATCAACTGATACTGATTGGAATAATGAATCTATATAGTTGGAATAATACTTGTACGTTTAGATTATTACCATACATAATTGGAATAAAGAATCCATATAGTCTTAATTGATACCCCCCCCCCCCCCCGGGGTGGCAAAAAATCTGGTTATGCCCTAATACATGCATTGTAATAGTGGCTCATTCGAAATAGTTTTTAGCACGGGTGTTTCTTTTTGTCCTTCGACCTTTTGATATCCCATGTCAAATGTAAATTCCCCCTTCGTTTCATAAAAAGAAACCTTTAAGGATTTATTTTTGTTCCATGTTTTCCCTAGTGCTTAGTTTAGTAGTTATGTAGCAAAACTGTATCATTTTATATTGCCATCAAAAGAAGCTGGACTTTTATGTCGAAACAAAAAAAAATCAAATCAAATGGGACTCTTTTTGTGAAACAGAGCCTCACTAAGCTTTATATGTATTCTATCTATTTATGTAGCATGCATAGAAGGATCTAGAACTTCAACCTAGTACAAGTAATAAACTTTTTAGTTGCTAATGTTTATTTTTATATATAATAAGTAGATTATAATATATGTGTGTGTGTGTGCGCGCGCGCGCGCATGTGCGCTATTAATTGCAAACATTAATATAAATAATCAAAATACAAATCATACTCTATATAGATGTACATTTGGTACAAAAAATCCATATTATGAGTGAGCAAACATGTTTTAATAGGGTAAGTAATTTTAGTTACAATTTGTAAATGAATGTTAAAATATGTATATGTATAGGGGCCATTTAACAAATTTAAAGAAACTTTATCCCATGAAGGACAATTCATGCACTTTGGGGGGAATTTACAAACAAGAAACATATCAAATGTACAATATCTTCAAATCATTATAAGGGTAAATGCCTAGAGTAATCAGCCTAGAAATCTGATATCTGTAGATTACTGAATTAAGTTTATTATTTATAACTGTCAATTGATGAGCTTTGACATTGTAAAACGACTACGGGTGTGAGCAAATACTATCTCAGCTGATTGTTATTGCTTTCTATTGCATTTGCATTTCCTATTGTTCATTTTGCCTTAAATCAAGTACTTCTGTTTGGATAGGATACTCTTTTTTCAACACTTAAATGATGATATGCTCAGATTTTTTTGGCTGTACTGATCTACGTCTCGGTAATGTTGATATCTCAGTTTTTTTGATGATTTTTAGCCAAAAAGAAAATGTCATTTAAAAAAAAAAAGGTTTTAGATGATCATCACAATGTTCTACTGGTGCTTTTGTTGGTAACATAAATATAGTACTTTTCAGCTAACAAACTGGGAGCAGAGGCATTGTTTGTTTATACAAGGTCGGGGCACGTGGCTTCTCTCCTGTCCCAATGTCGACCTGACTGTCCAATCTATGCGTTTACACCCTCACTGTCAATGAGGAGACGCATGAACCTGCAGTGGGGATTAATACCTTTCTGCCTTGGTTTCTCTGACGATGAGGAGAGCACCCTCAACAAGTCTTTCTCCTTGCTGAAGGCAAAAGGGATGATCAAGTCTGGCGACACAATCATATCAGTATCGGATATGTTGCTATCCATTCAAGTGGTGAATGTTCCCTGAGAAGTCTTTCCCAGCACAGTTTCGATAAAAGAGGTTCCTTTGCTATTCTTTAACTGCATCATCTGTATGAGATCGTGCAATTGCATGGTCACAAATATTTTTCCCGGGTCGGGCAGAACTGTGGTTTGCTTTTCAATTTCCTCTCCCTTTTGTATGATAACTTCTAGCATATAGTATTCATTTAAATGTAATTATTCAACTAGATTATTATGTAAGCGTATTGAATTAGAAGTACATTTATCATTTGATATGGAGATGATTATTGTCTATTTCCCAACCCTGTGGATTTTTCTAGTGTGATGGAAATTTACTGAATACAAATCTCTGCGTTGAAGCAGGTTTAGACCTGAGAAAGAGCGTGCTACGTTCTTTTATGCTTTTTAGTTAGCATCGCTAGTAGGCTCGCTAGGATAATGCTGCGAGTCTGTGACTGAGACTCTAAAAGACAAGAATTATTATAAATAAAACAAGAGACCACAGGAGGTGACAGACACGTGAGGAGTCCCTTATAACATGACATTGTATTGAAAAATATAAAACATCAATTTTTATAATGACACGGGAGAGAAAGTGTATTCAGTTATACAAAATAACATCGTTTTTGTATGATAGTTTACGCGTAATTATGTGGTGCCTTTCATCTTTTTCTTAGCCATAAAACAATGTAACGTGTTCAATCTCCCTTGAAATGTAGTTTCAAAAAATAAGAGTTTCAAAAAATAAATAAAAAATTATAACTATGTAAAAATAGAGATTTTTTCGAATAGTTAGATTTTTTTTTATATTTTCTTTTGGACACAAGCAAACTCAAGATTAGGAGTCATATAACAGCAAAATCAACATCGAGACTATTAATAATGGTGTAGGCCATTGTGGGTGGGACCTGAAAATTGAAATCAATGGGTACTTGTCAAATCTTTACTTTTTAAAAAGAATCATGAAGTGAAAATCTTTGAGATTTTGCGGAAAGGAAGTAGACAATGGAAAATGTAAAGAAAACATATGGACGGAAATAAGGAAATTGTGTCATGTGTCACGTTTTAAACAATGACTTGCACTCAACCATTGTAAAAAGATAAAAAGCAAAAAAGGTCCACATAACCTTTTTTGTGGTAAATAAATCAATTAATGGTCTATTCAACGACTTATATAATTATTTTTAATATTTAATTAGTTAATTTTTTAGCTTTTTAAAATTTAAATTGCATTTTAACTAAATAAGAGAGAAAGAGGGAAAAAAATCAATTTGGACTAAAAAGGAGAGATTAGGTTTGTTTACGTATTAGAATTTCACGACTTTTTACTATTAGAGACTCATCTTCTTCATCTTTTTCTCTTTTTCCTTTCATTTTAAGAATTTGAATGAGTAAGAACACTATGAGTTTAATATTCTGTATACTATTTCAATTTTCAGTTACGTATTAATTATTAGAACCCTTCAATTGCAGAATTGGTGGACAAGAAACAAGAGGTGAAACCTGATTACATAAACAAAGGAATATTAATCCGTAGTAATTGGTTAGTGTTGATATTCTTTTTGTTAATTTGATCATGATTGTGGTAGAAATTAGAATTTAGAATTTAGGGTTTATTTTTTGTTCACGTGATATAGGTTGAATTTGTATTTTAGAGAATTGCAATCTCGTTATTTTGCTTAGTTATTTGGGGTAAGAATTTTACCTTTTTTGTTGTTCGATTTATAAATTCATATACTTTGAATACATGAATTGTTGATTGATATTTGTCTAAGATGTTCTTTTTCAATTCTTAATTATATTTTATTCGTAATTGGATTGTTGTATAATCTGTCCAGAAAATTTAGCCCCGTTGTAATATTCATATAAAATTTATCCTACGTCGAAATTGCTTGATTTTTGATTCCTTAAAAATCTCTTTCATTTTTTTTTACATCTTTTGTGAAATAACATTTTTTCCAATTCTACTCCTAAATATGGTCAATTTATCAATTTATAAATTTAGTCTGTCCAATGACGGGAATTAATTAGCCTTGTTGTAAAATTCATATAAATTTCATCTCATAACAAAATTGCTCGATTCTTGATTTCCTATAAAACTCTGTTAGTTATCTACATGTTTTGTGAGATAATACTTTTTTCAGTTACAAAAGTCACCTAAAATCCATTTTTATTCAGGTTGGAGCGATTCTTGATTTGTTGAAAAACTCTTCCAGCTATCTATAAATTCGTACAATATTAGTTCTATCCTCAATATCCTTGCATGGTTTATTTCAAATTTAGTAAAATATGATAAATTTGTTCGTAATTCTGATGTTGTTTTTTCGAGTACAATTAGTACTATTCGACCTTTGGATTATTTATTGTGTTGCTATGTCTTTTTTTGTGTAAAATCATTCATATTTAAACACCCCTTACTTAAGGGAATCTACGAGACTTTTGCTATAATCTGATGTGCACCATAGGCTTGTTGAAGTTATTAGGGAGTGATAAAAGTGGTTAGACGGAGAATATTATTAGCATATTTGAGTTCGGTTAGTCCTTCTTTGGGATTAAATGTGTGATCTTATCATTCTATGTTATATTTGATTAAATTATCTTGTTTTAGACAACTCTATGGTTTTACGTTTCTTTTATTTTATTGGTTCTTGATATAATGTTGATATATAATTCTAATGTTCGATTATTCATATTATTGGACTCTTTAAACCTCACTCTTTTTTCTTTGTTTTTCCCTCCTTCAAATATTGCTAAGGATGAAAGGTATAATGGGGGTTAGTTGAGATTTCAACATTTACTTTTAATTTGAGAAGTTCATGAATAATGTTTAGCATAATTTTAAGACTTATATTCATATTTAGTAATTTAAATGTTCGGCACATCTGTATGTTAGACTTGGTAATAAATTTATTATAAATTAATTAATTTTTAAATTTTGATGAGTTAATTTGGTACTTAAGATTTTTTTATTTTGTCATCATCATGTCCTTTTTTAGGACGTGATAATATAATTAGAGCGGTTTTCTTGAAAAGAAAAGTATAAGTACACACAAACTAAATATAATATCATTCTCGTCATTATAATGTGTTGTGTGATACAAATCTCAATATAAAAATATGTATTTTAATAGTGAGAATAGTATTATATTTAAATATTAAGTTTGATTTGTATATACGTATGTTTGTCCTAATTGAAAAGGGGATTAGACGGAAAAGGACCATTTTTCCTGGTCTCCCATTCCCTCTCTCACATGCTCAAAGTCTTCGTACCCAAAATCTATTTATATTTCTAATGATGGAAGTGATGGACCACTAGTAGTTTCATCCCAAAAACATACACAAATTTCCCACCAAGGTATACGTTTGCATGAATTTGGGCCCTAATAACCATGCAATTGCAAGACGATGTGATTCAGTCATGGAACTCACATTTATCTGTCCTTAATAATATCCATATCTCTCTTCCCTTTTAAGTGGAGTCTACAAGTCTTTGACCCTAAAATATTTTTGTGATATTTTGAACAAATAACATATACTCACTATTATTAAAGATAACTTCAATTATGACCAAATTGATTTAATAACTTTATCATGGGCAAATTTGAAATTTTATGATACATTTAGTCTATATTTAAAAAAATAAAACTCCTATCCTTCATGGAACGCGGAAAAGAAAAATTTAGAGTGCCAAATTTTGGGACAGAGAGAATATGTTATATGTGCATAAATACGCGTTAAATTTCTTGAAGAATCACTAACACGAAGCTAATTATTAGGTTAAAAGTGATTAATTTGACAATTCACTTGTTTTTGGTGAAAATATAGGAGACAAAATTAGTAGCTAAATAATGCTGATTTTTTAGGCTTAGTTGTATCACAATACTAAAAGTTTGTAAGTTGGTATGAATCAGAGAAAGTAAATGATGGCAAATTCAAAGCATTTGGAGTGCAAAAAGATCGGCCATGCTCAGCTAAAGTTATAAAACAAGAAGGTGACTGATAGATATCATGAAGCATCATTGAAGTATATAACTCCTGTAATACGTAAAGAATTCCCCTTTTCATTTTTCAAATAAAATAATAATGTAATTATGAGAATATTAATGCATGAATTGATAGTGAAAGAGCTGAAACAAGCCATAACCAATTTTTCAAGTTGGTCAAATTTACAGTATTAATCTATTGTTCAGTTTATTAAAAAATTAATTTTATATTAATCGGATTCACTAATTAATATGGGCATATAGGCAATCTAGCTCTCCTTATGCCCAAATCAAGAGAAATATTAGTATAATAGTCTCTTTTTTTTTTTTGCTACTTTTATACACCCCCCAACACACACACACTCTTTTCTGTTATCACTAAGGATCAAACCCCTAACCTCATGTTTTCACATGAGTTGGTCGTACTAGTCATTTTCCGTCTAACTAATACGTTTCAAGTTTTAACTATTAAAAAATAAAATTTAACGTAAAAATTGGTATCAAATTTTATTTTTTAATAATTAAAATTGATGTAGTATTTAATTTTTAGGCATATAATAGCATCCATGTTATTTTACTTTGACGGGTATGTAAATTTTTGTTATTTCTATTTATTTCATAAATAGTGTAAAAAATGAGGAAAAGTCAGATGAATATTGCGTAAATCGCAATTGGGGATTTATATTATGTTTAGCTGTTAAAAATATGTCATTTTTTCTTTTTAACTACTGCTATTATTATTATAGAATTTAGAATATTTAATATATAATTTATTTTGTAGTTCATCTGAAAAATCAATTTGGCAATTATATCAATTTTTCAATTTATCACGCGATTCATGTGAAACTAGATAAACCGATATTATATTTTATTTTATGGGTTAAATATGTTGATTGAATTCTTTTTAGTTATTAATCATTTGGACAAATTAGATAAAATTGTGAAGGAAGACAATATCTATGCAGCTCGATAGATGTACAAATATTTAAATACAAATTAAAAAGTTTTAAAATAAAGTATATATATGTAACCTGTTTTAAACAAATATCTATTCGATAGTGCATGATATATATTTGATGTTTATGTTTCTTTAAGTACAACGCGTGTTTAACACGGACATCCAAGCTAAGGTAATTATATATATAAAGATATATGGAGTGAGGGGATTTAACTGATTTAATCTTTTTTGTTTGTCAGTCTCTTCCTAATATATCTCACTTTATGTGGACGTCTCTTATCCTCTTTTTTCTTTCGTATACAATCTCCTCTTGGAGGACGTCTTGACTCCTCCAAACATGATTTATTTATTTATAATATTTTAATTTATTATAATATTTTAATCTAAATTTTTAGGGAGGGGCCTAACTAGGTGGGAGAGTCGAATCCTCTAAACATGTTTTTTTTTTAATATCTTAATTTATTTCAATAATTTATCTTAATATAAAATAAAGAGGTCTAAGTAAAGGAGATCATAACTTATCTGTTGTCAATAAAATTTGAACATCAATTTTTATATTAATAAAAATGAGCTATATTAGTAAATTAAGTGATCATCGATTTTTTTATAATTCATATTCTTCTATACTCTAAAATAAAAATATATTTTAAATTTTGATCTAGATAAAATATGTATCTTAAATTTTAAATAAAAAGAGTATGAAAGTTTAATTTATGAAAAACATACAATAAATCAGTTTAATATATAAGCTGAGGTTATTTGTGGACAAAAGGGAGGTTTTTTTTTGTAAGTTATATTTTTATATATATTTTTAATATTTTTATATAAATCTCTTGTATATAAATATAAATTAAGTTTTACTTTTAAGTAATAACATGCGTGACCCTTTTTTTTTTCTTTTTCTTTTTTCAATTTCCAAACTTGGCCGGTTGTCCGTCCATTGTCACGGGATTAAGTCAAGAGGTACATTTACGGTATTTTAACCATGCCCCTGTGCCTTGTACGTGTTTCATCACAAAAATCTGCCAAACGGGTCAAATCTACATTGCCACGGTGAACTACACCCTGGCAAACTCAGTCCTAGTCAGCAACACTCAGCACTCCCTTCCTTTAAAATGGCCAACCCTCTGGTTTCCTCTTTAGCCTGAAAAAAATACCCAATCAGCACAAAACTAAAATCTCCCCTACTCTCTCCTCTGTCTATTTTCTCCGTCGATCATCTTCTAACCGGAAATAGTTGCTCCGGCAGCTTATCGCATCCTGAACCGCCACAATTGGCGATCATCTTCTAACCGGAAATAGTTGCCCCGGCAGTTTATCGCATCCTGACCTGCCGGAATTGTGGCGTAGTTGGAAAATCGCAACCAAAATATGAATATAATAATGAAGAAGAGACCGATAAAGATATCAATTTTATCATAAAAAGTCGGAATTTTTGTAGATCCATTGATTTTTGGACAAATTCTCCTTGGTTCTCATGTCAATTTGTTGGTCATCCGATGAGGATAGTTATTAATTTCTTAATCCATTTTTGAGGTTTTTTAGGGGTTTAGAAATTAGAATTGTTAAGTCCTCCTTGTTTGACTGAATGTTAGCAACAAATTTTGTGATATGGAAAAACTAACCATTTTAACAAGTAGTTGAAAGGAAGAAGGTGTTTGTAACACGATCCAGTCATGCCTTTTCTGCTTAAGATTCAACCGATTGATTTCAACACCCCAGAAGAATCGGCTTGCTACGTGCCGGTGAAGCCGGTGGCCAAGTCACGGTTCAAGAGGCTTTTTGAACGGCCGTTGGCGAGCGTTTCGAGGATATCGGCCGTGGATAAGGGAGCCACCGCTGCCGGCGGCGTTGTTGAAGAGTTAAATGGAAACAGGGACGTCCCGGATGAATTCGAGCCGAGTTCTGTTTGCTTGGCCAGTATGGTTCAGAATTTCATTGAGGAGAGCAACGACAAACAGTCGTCGGCGCCGGTGAGGTGTAGCCGGAATATGTGCAATTGTTTCAACGGAAATTGTAACGACTGCTCAGACGACGAATTTGACTCATCTACTGATGCTTGCGAAATTCTCAAGGTAAATACATAAATAAATTGTTTTTTCCCAAAGTACTGAGTATTTTATGTTCTGGTTTTCTGAAAGTGTGTCATTTTTTGAACAGAGTTTGGTCATTTGTTCAACTGATTCTGAAAGAAACCTATTGACGGACACTGCAAAAATCGTTGAGAAAAACAAAGATGCTTTTTGCGGAAGAATCGTCGTCGTCGATGGTCTGTTAGCTCTCCGATATGAGGCTTCAATCTGCAAATCACGGTGGGGAAAAACTCCCTCATATCCGGCCGGTACTAATTGAACAAAAATGAAGTTTTAATTTTTAGTTTTTGATAGATTGAATGTTTTAGATAAAATTAACCAATGGTTGTTATTATGCAGGGGAATATGATTATGTGGATGTGATTATTGAAGGGGAGAGGTTTATAACCGACATTGATTTCAGATCAGAATTTGAAATAGCACGATCGACAAAAACCTACAATTCCATCCTCCAAACGCTGCCTTGTATATTTGTTGGAAAAGCCGACCGTCTTGAGAAGATCATACATGTAATTTCAGAGGCGGCGAAACAGAGTCTGAAGAAGAAAGGCATGCCATTTCCGCCGTGGCGTACGGCGGAATACGTCAAAGCCAAATGGCTCTCTCCTTACACTCGATCAGCATCACCACCGACACCAACCATTTTGGATTCCACTAACTTGAAATCTGACAACAAAGAGCCTTTGATATGGAACAAGAAAACAACCCCTTGTGATGAGCTTCACGGGAATAACTCTCCGGCTGAAACAGAGCATGGCGATCCAGTGTTTAGTATGTCTTCTGAAGATGAAGCATAAAGTTTTGTTTTTTTGCTTTTATTTTTTTGTTGGGTTAATACTTGATATAAAAAATAAAAAAATAAATCCCATTTTTAATCTGTTTTTGGGAGGTTTTCTGGTTTTTTTTAGTAGTACCGGAAAATCAAGAATAGTTATTATATATACCAGTACGAATATACGGTAGAATAACCTTTGTGTTATTCATCCATCCCCTTGTCTTTTTAATGTAAGGGCGCCCCAGCAACGTACTAATATACGATACTATAAATCAATAAATAATTTTTTTTGGCTCTTTCGGATGAGAGAGCTAAGACAAAAGCTAACTTCATTGTTTGATTAGTACCTTTTTCTTAGTTTTTTATAGTTGTTTGAAAATAATACGTGAGTTTTATACTATTCTCTCATTCAGTGCACACAGTCGGTCACCACCTACAACCGGACCGGATCAATGCATATAGAATTATTTTCTCGACCCTGCGGCTGCCGTATTCTGATCATTCACTCCTTGATGGAATTGGTAGTTTTTGATTGCTTGGAGTTAGTTCTTAGCAATTCCTTTTATTTTTTTAAAGTGCAGAATTTATACTAACACAAATTACTTTATCATCGTAAAAATTTAAACTCTCACCTTCTTCGTATACAAGAGACGAAGATAATCAGTAGACCAAGTCGCTAGATTTTTCTTTTGGAGTCTATTAATAGATGCAAGTCTCCTAGGACAATTGAATTTGCAACTCACCATGAGTGTGATTTTTTATATTTTTTTAATGTTAGTATGAGTAGGAATTTAACGAAAAATTATACCATACTTTTGAGACATGGTGAATAGTATGTCCCCCTCTCACATGAAGGTGGACTCCACACGCGGTGGAACCCGTGCTACAACGCGTAGAATCCACTCTCATGTGAGAGAGAGACATACTATTCATCCATACTCCAAGAACATAGAATAATCACTCGAATTTAACAAGGAAAGGGAAAAAGTTCCCATTGTGTAATTTCTGATGAACTCTGTAAAAGGTTGTGCCCCGCCTAGCACTGCTCCACGTCCACCCCACACCAGACCACAGGGAATCTTTAGAACACGGAAATATGAATCCTTCTTTTAATTAAAGGGAGCTATACATAATTATACTATTTTTACCAAACATTATACATTTATGTTATGCATTTTATTTACGTTGAAATGAAAAAAATTTACTCCACAAATTTCATAATTAACTACAACTGATAAAGTAGGTTCTAAAATTTTTGTGTATTTATGTTGCTGAACAAATCATTGCCAGCTTAATGTACTGTTAAAATTTGAAGAATATGCATTAATTTTTTATTTTTTAATGGTTAAGGGTATTCTTAAGTCAATTTACACGTTAATTAAGACTAAATTATTTTTCAAACAATTTTAATGATACACCATCGTATTGACCTGGTACATTGGGAGAATTTTGTCATGTAAATGAATTTACTAAGTATGATCTTTCTTTTTTACAATATGTTATCAAGTTTTGTGAATCAAATATCCATGCGGTTATGTAAGTTTTAACGTCATATTTAATTAAGAAAATTTCGTGAGATATTTATAATTAATTTGCCATTATTGTGGCAAATTGATGATATTACAATGACCCTTTGCGATAAATAAATTACGCATCATCAATTGTAATATTATGATATTTATTTAAGTCTTGGCAATCCGCATATTAAAATCTTATTTAATGAGAGCTACGATACCATGTTTAATCACCTTGAAAACATTTAACTTCTAATTTCTTTTTGTTTGGTTAACATAAATATGTTTATTTATCTCAGTAATACATAGAAGACGCAACGAACTGTAGGTAAATGTTGTTAAGCCTGCTTATAGTCTCTCAACGAGACTTGTGGGCCGCTTGATACCAAAGAATTGAGGCTGCAAATAAATGGTCATTCCGTTCAATAATTCGTTTTCAACATTTATTAAGTTAAGTTTGAACGAAATAATTATTTTAATATAATTTTATTTTTTTAATATATTAAAATCATGATTTCTTACTTTCTAAAAAAATTCAATTTCAATTAGTATAGGAATGAGAAAAAAATGTTAAGACAAAAATGCCCTTACGGCATATATATATATATATATATATATATATATATATATATATATATATATATATATATTTCTAAATGTATTATATTCGTTATATATTATATTATAATTACATACATAAATATATAGAATATCTAATATAACATATAATATTATATGTATTAGTATACATTATATTTACTTTATATTATATTATAATAATAGTATAATATTATAGATGAATATATAATATTATTATATTATATATAGTATTGTAATATTAATATGTACTATACTTATTTTGGATTATTATATATATACTTAGTTAGTTAGTTAGTTAGAGACATTTTGATTATTATATTTTATTTCATTTCATTTTAAGTAACGTACCAAATGTATGAATAAAATATCTGATTCCGATTCAATTATGATCTGATTATGATTTCAACCATCATTTCATTTCATTCAAAATAATTTCGTTTAACCAAACGGTCCGTTAGATAAATTTAGGAAGAAAAGAAGAAGAGAATATAAATTGGAAAATAACTTTTGATATTCAATTGTTGTTTCAATACAAAAATGTGCCTTATATAGGCCTTATAATGTATTTTTAAAAATTCTAATCATCTATCCTTAGTTTAATCATAACTTTTATATATATTAAGCTATATTCATTACGGCGACTCTCTAACAAAATATCATATTTCAAAAAAAAAACATTATTTCGTTTTACAAGTTCTAATCATAACTTTGAATTTTTTAGCTGTATTGGTATGGCCTTCCTTTGTCTCCCTTGTATCTTAACAAACTTTTCAAACTTATGGAAAAAAAGAAAAACAACTTTCCAAATAGCCCACATTAGTTTGGTCTCATATAATGGGCTAACCTTCAAACTAATTCAATTGGGATAAGTTGGCTCTCTTTTGAGTTTGAGCTTAACTTAAGAGAGTTGGCCCAACCAGTTGTGTGTGGGGTGAACACGATACGATAACTTTACACAAATACGATATAAAATAAGAGAATTAGTATTGAGTATAAATATTTTTTTTGTTATAAACAGATAAACACATTTAACACAAAAATTAAATAGGTCAAACACGTATAATTAACAAGTTGACATGCTTAACACAAGTTATTTAAAATAATTTAAAAATAAATATGATATAACATTATAATTTATCTTAAATATTTAGTTTTAACTTTTTTAATTATTTTTTTAAGCATGTTATCTTACATTTTGTGGAATAAATATTATTGTGATGAATAAATAATATTATTATTCAATAAATAAGTGAATGATGTTTATTTAAAAATTTTAATTAATGTAGTAAACAGGTCAACAAGTTAGCATGATTAATAAACAGATTATTGTTAAGCATCTTAACACAAATAATAAAACGGATAGTGTTAATATTCACTTATTTAGTATAATACCTATAACCTGTCATGATACGAATTTACCTAATACGACAGAATTGTCACTCTAGTTGTGTGATTTTATATCTAGGGCTGAGCAAGAAATCAAATTTAACCTCGAAATCACAATTTTTTTAATATCAAATTGCACAAATAGAACCGCACCAACAATTCCCGCGTATATGATATTTTTAGGAGAGATGAGAAACTGCATCTGCGATTTTGTTTTAGGTTATGCAGTCTACTGCACCGTCAAAATCGCACAACACTAATAATGTTTATTATGTATATTTTTAAAGTTACGTATGACAGAATGACGTTGTTTTGGCCATTTATAAAAATTAGAACTGATTCACTTATGAAAATGACCATTTTTGATAATTTCTTATTAGCTATTTTTTTAATTTATAATTAGTAATGTAATATTTGACTATTAAATTTTTTTTATTGGGTTTTCGGCAAATTAATATTTTAGCAAATAAATTCTTATTGGAGACTTGTTTGTTGCAGATTTGTTTATTACAAGTGAGTGTTTATTACAGACTTGTTTATTACAAATGAGTGTTTATTGCAGACTTGGTTCATGGGATTTTTTGTATTTTTGTACTTCCACTTTAATTTGGTTTATTTTTTAAATTGTAATCTAACACAACTTTCTCTTTCTCATAAAAAAATATACTTTTTTAGTATATATATGTTCAATTGGTTTTGAATCCAAAATCGTACCAAATAAAACCATACTGCACGTTTCGAAATCTCACCGCACCAATCACAAATAATTTTATTTATAATTTTAAATTTATCAAATCATACTTAAATAATTTTATATATAATTTAAATTTTAAACCGCACAAAATCACATTTATTTTACAGTAGTTATATCAAATATGCTTATGATTTACAATAAAGCAATTGCCAACCGTAGTTGCTTGATCCTATATCAAATATGCTTATGATTTACAATAAAACTACATACTATTATCGTCTTTACCCTTTTATGATCAAAAGTCTAAACCAAATCTTATCTGCCCTCTACTTAAAAACAAATGTTAGAGAAAGACCTACCTTAGTAACGGCTACTTTTTTATTTCCGAATTCATACTAACTAAAAATATAAAATTAAAACATTTTACGACGTCCGCCACGTGCAGTACGACTCTACTTATTAATATATTTCCGTGATCCTTGTCATGGGTTCTAAAAGAAAAAAATTAGATAGCAAGTGAAACGAGGTGACGTGGTGTTTAACTTCTTAAAGACAGATTTAAATACTCTCTACATTTCATATTATAAAATTATTATTAATTTTTTAAAATTAATTTAAAATATTTTTAAATTTAAAATTAATATAAATTTATTTAATTTTAATTAATATAATAATAAACATTATAAATGATCTAAAATAAATTATATTAATTTTAACTTTAAAAATAATTTAAATTAATTTTTTATATTTAATAATAATTTTATAATTTAAAACAAAGATATTACGTATTATAAAGAAACTAAATTTGAACGTGACAAGCATAAAAGTGATGTATTTAATTACTTAAAGTATATGAACAAACTGAAATTAAACTTGATAAATATTACTATATTTAATAACCAGTACTTTTAAGGGTACCGGAGAAGGGGAATTGGTCTAGCGATTAGTTAATTTTTTTTTAATTTTTTTAAATAATTTTAAAAAAATAAGTTTGCTTCTAAAAAAAAAAAATAAGTTCAAATTTTTAGAATTAATTTTTTTAAAGAATACAGTGATTTAAATATATATAAACAAATAATATTCATAGATTATATATTATTTTTTATTTATATATATTCAGATCACACTTAAATTATTATATTCTATAAAAAATTTAATTTTAAAAATTTAAACTTATTTTTTAATAATTATTAAAAATAAAATAAAAAATAAAATAAACCAATCGCTAGATCTGTCCCACTTCCCCTGTTCCCATAAAATTTTTCTTTAATAACTGAGTATCATGAACCAAAACAGGTCCCACATGTATAGTGATCCATGGTGAAAGCAAGAAAAATAAAATGATGGCCAAGTAAAGAAATTAGGCTAGGAATTAGGGTCAATCTGGTCAGACCATTTACTGTTAGCTGCTGAACTGCGCTACTTGACCAATGACAAATTAACACGTACGACTTCCTCCAAAAACAATACAAGATCATTAATTTGTTGACAAAAATACCCCTGAAGCCATTTTCTCCGAGACTCAATTTGATGTTGAATATTTTGACAATTTTATTCTCTCTCTAAACTGATTCACCTTCCTTCTCTCGCGGGCACGAATCCCCTGTTTTTCCACCGTAGTCGGGGTTTCTCAAATCTCAAAATCAAAGGAAAGTAAGGTCCAACTTAACCTGTACACTCGACCATGGCGTCTTGAGATCCCACTTCTGTTCAACGTTATCAATGGCGTTTGCCTTTTTCTTTCCTATATCTCCCATGGGTCTCGAAGTCCGACCTTGGTGGACTTGCTTGTAACTTTACGGCATTTGCAAAATAAGAGATCAATGATGAAGATTTCAAGTTGGGGGAGCTGTTTTGTGGTTTTAATGTGCTTTTTCCCATCTGGGTCCTTTTCAGTTGATAATCTCCGTCAAGCGTATGCCAGTTTCAATTTAATATACACATATGAAATTGAATTGAGATTTTTGAACTCATTGCATGGATTTATGATTGATTGCTATACGGAGTTGAAATATTTGTCGCTGGTTCACTATGGCGTTTGAAGATCTTGCTGTTAAATGCTTTACTTTCAATATATTTTTTTTAAAACTTTTGTTGGATATTTCCAGCAAGATATGATCTTTTTAGACTTTTAGTATTGATTGATGATAAAGTTGTACTTTTAAGTTTACATGATGGATATTGATAGGTTTTATTGAAGCTTGATTGGAATTTAGAACAAAGATTGAAATTATATTTGTCAAGTTCTTAAACGGTGATGTGAAGTAAAATCAAAATGCAAATGAAATTCTTGTTAGTAGGTTTTCAATTATTTTACAACAATTCTTATAACTATATAGAACTTTTTATAGAGGCCTTTCTTCATACCGCAGCCTCCAATTAATTTTGTGGTATTTATGACCATTACATTTTAAGAGGATAGTAATTTTTTAAATATGGGATAGGTGCTTAGGAAAAATGATTAAAGTGGGGTAAATTATTGAAGGAATCTTCTCCAAGGCTGTTGACCATTCAAAAGAGCATAGATGGCGCTTCAACTCGTTTAGTAGTTTCTTTTCAGTGAAGCCACCGTGACGGAATATCTTCTTTGCCTGTTCCTCGTCACATATCTAAACTGCTTACGATTTTCATCCTTTTTTGATAAGAAATTAAGTGTCATTAAGAAACGCCAAAAAGGGGGCAAACTTTTGTACAAAAGGCATAAGGGGCACCAAAATTACCTATGCCAAAAAAAGGGTCAATTTTTTTTGTAATATGAAATGGGGTGGAGGGACTATTATGGTAAAACTTGGTTAGATGAAAATTGATGTTATACCTATTTGGATTAAGAAGTCTGACCCATGTAAATCTTGGTCTGTAATTTTCGGCCTTAGGTTTTTCTCTGATACCTCTTCTCGTGTTGTTGGGCTATGGTGAAGTTTAGCTGTGATAGGAAGGATGCCGCCTTCATCTATTGTTTTGGTATGCTTTTGGATTTCTCTGGGCAGGAAATATGCCTCTTTAGTTTTGTAATATTTAGTTGTCCTTTCTTTATAAGTGATTCACTTACCCAAGAAATATATGCACGTATGTTATGCATTTCTTTGGCTTCGTACTTTATATTTCTAGTTTCAACCCAGTTTCACATGTTGTATATGGACCATGTTTTACCGTAATTACAAAGACCACATGTTTGTCTTGCATCGTTAATCTCAACTTGGATATGCATCATCTTGGAAATACTATTCTGTTCTATTTTTTTGTTCTCTTGCAGGTTTCCTGTTGTAGAACCTGATCCTGGTCATACGAAACTTTGCCTTTCCAGGGCTGGATTGGAAGCAATTGAGAGGATGACGACCTCTATTGCAGCTGTTGTTGTAAGCTTGAGAATTATATCCGTTGGCATTTATTAGTTGCGTTTATATGTTTATCATTTCCAAAAGATATTTATATATTATATGAGTTAATATTTGCTTAATATCAGAGAATAAGATTTGTTAGTTTTTATTTCTCTCTGGCAAAATGTTTCTGCGTGCTTTGATCCATTTTTGAAATTAAAATATTTGAAAACTCATTCTGCTTCTAATAATTGTAGCAAAAAGGAAACTAGTAAACACTATTTATGTTTCCTGAAAACTATACATTTTCTTCTCAGGTGATGATAATGATTTCTGTGTTTCATGTTTCTCAAATCAGGAACACGGAACAGTTTTAAACTACATTAAACAGGCCCTCTACTTTTGGATAAATATTATTGAAGTGTATTATCATCTTAATTAATCCCTGTAAGAATTGTGTTGCTTTTTTGGTTTTATCTGCATTAATGTCATTCCCTTTCACCCCCTCATGACCCCTGGGGTAGCACAGGCTCTATGGCTGTGTTTTCTGAATCCATCTTTATGGGTGTCTTACCAGGTGATTGGTCCATATCGCTCTGGAAAATCTTTTCTGCTTAATCAGCTTCTCTCTCTTTATTGTTAAGAAGGTGCAGCCTTCATCCTATGTTATTATCTTATTTTGCGAATGAACTAGTCACTGCTAGTTTCTCACATAATCTGATTCCTTATGCTACTTTTTTTTTATCATTGATGTTGAGTTTTGCAGGTTTTGGCGTTGGGCGCATGCGTGACACTAAAACAAAAGGTAGATGCAGGGATATTTCCGTGATGCCATGGATCTACACAGCCATCCATTTTTAGATATCACTCACAGTTTCCTTTCTGTTACTTTACAGGGATATGGGTATGGGGAACTCCCATTGAGCTAGATATTGATGGAGTAAAAACTTCTGTCTTTTACCTTAACACAGAGGGATTTGAAAGTATTGGGAAGTCAAATGTATATGATGACAGGTGATCTTCAAATCCCATATATGGTCTTACTGTGCCTGTATGGTTTTTAATATTGGATCCTCCTTCTGGTTCCTGTCATTGCAGGATATTTGCTCTGGCAACTGTTCTGAGTTCTGTGCTTGTTTATAATTTTCCTGAGACGGTTTGTTACTCTCTCTCTCCCCCCGCCTCCCCTTCTCTTTCTTTCCTTATATGTATGTATGTATGTATGTTGCCCTTTCTATTTCCTATAGGATGCATTTGCAGAGAAATAATTTTTTTGGGCCAAGTTAATATAAACTATATACTCAAATTAAGTGCTGATATTGTTTTGGTACTTGGTAAAATAATTATATCAGTGAAATGTAAATTCTCTTGTGAAGGAATTATTTGTGGTTCAATTTGAGATTGCGATGGGAATAAAAGGAAGGTAAACATTATTTTGCTGTTAGTTTTATGGTTAGGTGTTGAAGGTTGATCAGGTATCAATGCTAGGAAAACCAGTTTTATATGATGGGGGTAGAAGGGATGTAAAAATTACTCCCTCTGTTCCACTTTAGATATCATGGTTCATAACCATGTTTCTGCCATGTTTTTTTATGACATTAAAAAATTACATTTCAAAGCAATATTTTGTAATACAACTTTTTTTCTGTTCTAAATAATTCTTTAGCATTTATAGTGTAACTTTAACAAAGAAATATGAAAAATATCATTTCTAAATTTGTCAACAACATGTTTTAAACTTCTTGTCACATACATGGTTTTGAAGCTTGACATTCGAAGTGAAACCCGAGTATAAAATAAGGTAAAGGAAGTACCTAATGAACAAACAAAAAAGAAAAAAAATGAGATCCAACCTATTTTAATAGGAATATTTAATGAACAGACAAAAAAGAAAAGAAAAAAGGAGCTTCAACCTATTTTCATTGCCTTGAAGAACAGTGAACCACGATTCAAGGTGTGGTTATTAACAACTAAGTAATTCCACACAATCCCTGAATGTCCTCAAACAAGTAAAATTTATGATTTTCTGTTTGTTTGTTGTTTTGTTTATGTTAGTTATGATAAGAACTTAATTGAAGTAAGTTCCGGAAAAGGCTGCAGCTTCATTTATTTGGTACTGAACTCCAAAGAAAATCCAGAAAAACCTGTTCATTTATGTTTCCCATGAACTACATCAAATACTTGTAGTTAAATTCTTCTTAAACAACATAACAACCTCTACTTGTACCTAGAATCTTCCTAAAATAAATGACCGACTTTTAAGTTATTACTGGCTGTTATGGGGAGATGATTTATCTCTTACCTTGCTTGTATATTTATGGAAAAAACATAATTTATATTTCAAATTCTAGACGGCTATAGCAGATGCGCTATGTTTTTCTGTTGGTCTTTTTTTTTTCTTTTTCAGGCTTGTTATTTTTGCCATGTGACATGTCCTTTGGAGTAATCTTTGTAAAGAAAGAAGCATCTGACCCTTTTTCATCCCAAATATCAATACTTCATAGAGTAGGCAGTATTTGAGGGATGACATATAAAGTTAGTAAGCCAGACAAACCTTAGGTGTGCCCTTTGCAAATAAATTAGGGTCTGGACCTGTAGTTTATGCTGGAATGTGGATTAGCTTTCACATCCTTACTGGATCTTGCATTACATCCCATGGCTTTTTGGATTACTAGTATGATCTATGTTACATGTTCAGATTCGCGAAGCAGACATATCTCTGTTGTCATTTGCAGTTGAGCTTGCTGAACAGTTCTATGGAAGGTTTGCACTTCTGAGATTGATCAACGTATTAATTTTTGCTTATATTCAGTTATAATAATTTTCATAATGGCTTTTCAGCCCCCTGTTTTAACCTGACAATGACCTGTTTCATGTTTTCGTTTAATTTTGTTTGTGATGAACAGAGTGAAGGTAAGTCTCGACCCATCTCAATATTTTCTCCTGATGTATGTTATATCCTTTTTTTCCTATGCATATGATTGGTTGTATTGTGGATGTTGTAGGGGCAAGATGTTGCCTTTGAACCGGCAAAGCTCCTATGGCTTATACAACGTGACTTTTTATGTAAGTTCAAATTAACTTCCTATAATAGTTGTTAAGAACTTAAGAAGTATTCATGGTAGCCACCAGATCCCAAGGTTGTTTAAGTTCTGATCCTTGGTTGAATCCACGAGGGCCTTATATAGATTTCACTGAAGGATCCAATTGGGAATTATAAGATCTCATAAGTGAGAAGCCCAACAAATTGATGTTCTAATTGTTGATATTCACCAACAATCTTATTTAATTAAATAGTTCCCGAAGAACTGACGTTGTTGCACTTGATATAATTAATTGTTTTATTGCCTAATAATTTTTTCAATACAAAAGTCAAATGGTATATTAGTTACAGTTTTTTTAAAAGCTTATCATTAATTATTAGTAAGGATATATTAGGTACATATATCATATATGTATATATAATATTCTCGATATGCAAGTTATACTACTTATCGTAGATGTATAACCAATGCAATTAGTTAAAAACATAAGTACAAATTGTGATTTCCTTGCTCATTGAGAAATTTGCAAGAAACTGTAGAACAAAAATAATAATAGGCATGTTATATCTTCCCTTCTATGCACCCATGCTTCTTTTGTGCAATCGATATGATTTGATACTATTTTTGGCATTTTACAGAAGGGAAGTCTGTGAAAGAAATGGTAGATGAAGCTCTTTGACATGTTCCTAATTCTGATGGTTAGTTTTCTCCTTGTGTTTAGAGTTTTGCCTATCTATCATAGTTATACATGGAACACTTATGGATTACGGGTGCTTATTGTTACTGCAGGTGATAAAAATATTGATCAGGTACTATTCACTACCAAAATATTTAACACAAGATATCATTCTTAATGCATTCACCTTTTATGTTTTCTGATTATTTTACTTAGGTTAACCAAATACGTGATTTTTCAGCTATCGTGGGTGACCAACACTGTCTTTAGCTTACCACAGGTACAGATTTGCTTTATTACTTTGTATTTTTTTCTTTTCTGCTTTTTCATGTATCTTATTTACTGCAGTATCACAAGAATGGATATCTGATCATTCCATTATCCACAAAGTTCCATGGCATTGTTTTTGCCATGCTTTGGTTGGTTTCATCTGTTTCAGAAAACTTATAATTGTTTTTGAGTCATTTCAGAACTGGAATCTAATTGGTTGGTTTCATTAGTTTCAGAGTGTAGTTTTTGATACGTATTGTGTTTAAGGTAGTCTTTTAACATGCATTATGTTAAGGTCTCTCATAAATGATCCTATAGTAATAGCATAATTTAAACTAGACCTGACAAACGGGCCTGGTCGGCTCAGACGGGTCGGGCCAAAACGGGCCGGGTCAAAAATGGCCCGGCCTTTGCGGTCTGAGAAATGTTAGGCCCGTGGGTCGGGCTCCGGCCCGCGGGCCATTTGAATTTTTTTTTTTAATAAAAAAATATTTATTATGACTTATAATTTAAAATAAATACTAACACTAATTATTTATAATTATGACACATAATTTCTATATAATCATATAATATTATTAATAAATAAAATAAAACAATCAATAATTTTATATTAAAACCAAACTTACTTCAAAAATCAAAACCTCCCACCTCTCTATATCAGCTACATAGACAATCACACGTAATACCCTCACAAGCAGACGAAGAATGTTGTTTCAGGAACAAGTAATCAGCATTTATAAGAGTGGCAGAGTGCGCTAAATTTGAAAACAAAAACTAAAAGATTATTCATATAGAATACTTAAAGTTGGTCAATTTGAAACACAGTTCGGACCCAGATACTATGATATTCAATACTGATGGTCTGATGCTATCAAAACTCTTGTCACACTAGCTACCTTTTATACATAACCCAAGAACAAAAGGAAATATTCCACTTAATTCATGTCTCGATTCCATTGTCCTTCACAGAAAAATATATTTATGCATGAGACACATAAAAATTATGCAATTGGTGTCAGCTTGAAGAATTAAGTTGACCACTAACTTGATAGGAGATGAGCAATTGGGAAAAATATATTAGAAATTTGTTTTTCTTGTGTCACCACTACCTTTTCTCTTTAGATAAAAGCTTCCAAACCAATCAATTAGGAGAAGGCAATCCACTAACAATGGGGAAAAAATTCTAGATGTGAACAATATATATACATATATAATCAATAATTTTTTTTTTGTCAACAATGTCAAGCAATTAAAAAAAAAAAAATAGCCCGCGGGCTAGGCCAGAAACGGGCCAATTTTTTGGGCGGCATTTTTTAAGCCCAAAACCCGGTTTTTTTGGGCCAGCCCGACCTGGTTCGTGGGCCCCGGGCCTTTTTGCCAGGTTTAATTTAAACTTTCAAACAGCCTCATCTCCGGCGAACAATACTTTATGACTTGAAGGATGATGAGCTTGATCCGAATTATGTTAAGAAGAGAGAACAATTGAAAGGGTTGGTTGCATCTATCATTCGTCCAAAAATTGTGCAGGGCAAATCTTTAAATGGAAAGGAGTTTGTATCTTTTCTGGAACAGGTGCCTTCTTTTACCTCATTTATTTTGTTATTACATTAATAATTTTGAGAATCATTGAGCTTCTTAAAGCTGTCCAGAATGGTATGTCAGCCATGGTAGTTCTGAGATGAAATCAACTGCTGAGCGCTGACATTTAAGTGGGTGGCTTTCCTATAGCCAGATGATTGTGTCACATGATGGTGATTATATGTGTGTGAACACGATGCTTTTATTAAGTCGTGAATTATTGAAAAATATAGGCCTATTTGTGGAATCAATGTCCTCGTGGTTGGGTCAGGACGAAGTTAGTAATCATAATATCCTATTGAGGGAGTTCAACAAAACGTTGACAGATGGCGCCTTTAGTTGGTGCTACTATTTGAAAAAGGGGTCGGTTCAGGATTGAGATGACATGAAGTTATACTTTTTAAGAAGTTTTTCTATGTGCAAAAATAAGTGACTATCGCGGAACTGATGAGAATCACACAGAAATCAAATGAGGGGTTATTAGACTATGTAGATAGATTCAGGGCTCAAGCACAGAAGTGTGCAGAGCCAATTGAAGAAAAGAATCTCATCAGCATATGCAACAATGGTGCTCTGCGACTCCTTCACAACGCTGTCATCATTCGCACAGGATTTAGGGGGAATCAAATCATTACCAGAAAGCTACGAGACCGTTGCGTGGAAGGGTAAGAAGACAACTATTGTGGCTTTATCAGTTTCTCAGCTAAAGCCATAAGAGGCAAGAAGGAAAAGAATGAAAATAATATAGAGCCGTCAGTCCCAAAAGTCATCACCTATAGTGAGTAGGCATTTAAAAATTTGTACGAACAATGGGTGGAACACGGAGTTGTGAAGCCTCCAACACCCAGATTTGTGATGACTGAAGAAATGAAGAAGAGCCCAGACTTTTGCATATATCATCAATGCATAAGGCACTCCACCATGGATTGTCGCAAATTGAGAAAAATCTACCACGGTTTGGAGAATGGGTTAGCAGTGTTATATCATATCTTGATTTTTGTTCTCCCCTCTGGTTTAACTCCCGCTTGCATGTCGAAAGACAATTTAAGGTACAATAGTGTGCAAAGCAAACGGAGTGCGCCATACTCATTCTTCATCTTGAACCTTTTGTTGGAGAGGTGAATGAAGAAGCGATGTTATTGCAGGTCCTAGATATTATTAGCTTCAGTTGTATATCTTGTCCTGTGCATTTTCACTTCATCAGGAAATGTTATTTGACTTATTTTTTCAGATTCTTGAAGCTTTGAATAAGGGAGAGATCCCTTCAACTGGTTGTCTAGTGGAGGTTTTTAACAAGGGTACTTTAGAGAGATGTCTGAAATTGTACAGTTATAGGATGGTTAAATTGGTTTTACCTCTCTCTGAGGAGTCTCTGCAAATAGCCCGCGAAGGTTCAAGAGACATAGCAATGAAAGCTTTTGATGAGCAACATTTTGGTCATCATCATGCAATGAAATCTGTTGAACAACAGGATGAAGAAATTGAAAAGGTATGAATTGGGCCTAAAACCTAGTAGTAGGAGTTGTTATACTTTTAAAACTTCTATGCAGGTGCATAAGAATTTCATTTTGGCGAATGAATATAAATCTGCAAAGTTGTGTGAGGGACTTCATACTAGTTTTGAGGACAATATGAACCACCTTCAAATCCTCAGACTTCCATCTATGGCAAAATTTAACGTGGGATTTCTCCAATGCAACTAAAGTTTTGAAAAGGAATGCGTTGGTCCATCTAAAACTAGCTAGAGCATCGAATGATGAAGGTTATATATTCTCAACATATTATATTTATATATATATATATATATATATATATATATATATATATATATTCCTCTTTCATTTGACTTATTATGCTCCACTAGTATAGTTACTACTAGTGAAGGGATTTGTCTACACCACCTGCAAATGATTTTGTAAAAGCTCAATTGTATCAAACCTTGAGTAAACATAAAACTCGTTTTGGTATCATAAGAAACCAATCGAGTTGTTCCATTTCTGTGTGGCGCCCAGCTTTGTCCTTGCTAACCTGTTTTCGGTTATGATGCTGTCCATCTCCATTCTTGGTAATATTTTTGTGTGTTTTGCTCACTATATCATTCGGTAGATGATGGGGAAATCAAAGTCTCTATTTATCAAAGAATAAAACCACCGGCTCTTTAATTGGTTGGTGGCCTTCTCTCTTGTCATGGTGGTGGCGGCCAGGTTTATCATTAAGTTCTTTTTGATTGAAATCGGAGCCTGGATACTCTTTATCTTCTTAGAGACGTACACGAGGATGTTTTGGTCAGCGGAATCTCTTTATTACAACCCAGTTTGGCATTTTATTGTCGCGACTTGGGAAACCCTTGTTTACAGTCCTATCCTGGATTTGGACAGGTAATAACGTCATCGCTTTAACAGCCAAAATATTCTGTTCCCTTGTCTGGTTTTAGGTGGCAAAATGGAATTTATTGCTTTGTTATTTTGGCTTCCTAGAATATGCTGCTGACGTGTTATAAGCTTTTCAAAGGGAAATTAATAATTTCCATTTTCTAGTTACTTACTAGAGAAAGAGAGTTTCTAAAACTTATGCTTTGTTTTCTCATTACCATGGTTTCTGATCCAGCCATAAGAGACTCTTTGTAGTTTGTCAAATCCAAATGTAGGTAAACGAAAAGAAAAATGGAAGTAAAAATATTGACAGTAAAACATTTTGAGAATATTCAAGTATTTGCTTAAATTTAAATTGATTACGTACAAATGTTCGTTCTTCTTTTCACTGTATACTTAATTGTTGAGACAGACGGATTCATCTTGGTATAATAGCATTGGTATTGGTGCTTTATTTGCGGTGTTAAAACAAAGTCTGCGTTGGCTAACAGCCAATGTACAACAGTCCCAAAGATCGACGGAGATCAGAATAGGTATGTTCTTATCAACTTGGGCGAGCTTTTATCTTTTGTACAAGAAGCACACCCCTCCCTGCCCCGCTCCGCTCGAGTAAATGGTTCTCAATATATCCCTTAGATCAGATCAGATCAGATCAGATGAGGGTTGGTAGCTCTGCAGTTAATTGTCTGGTAACTGTAGCAATGCAAAATGTTTGTGGTGTATGTTACCACCATCATCTGTTTAATTATGTGGGATGTGTATCGCTCAACTGTTACTTACGTATAATGTAGCGGCTCAATGGGCAAATACATATTTTATAGTCGTTTAATATTAAATTAAGTACCATAATGTATTAACTTTGATTATTAGTATTTTATAATAATAACTTTGTCTGCTACCTTGTCACTCTTCTCATTTCATGCATGACTTGTCTTTTTTCTCGTGTTTATTTTTTAACTTTGTGTATATGAAAATATGCAACTCAAGAACGAGAAACTCGCTAAGCGTTTCTTACTTTATACTTATTTCACTTTAAAAAAAATTAATTGACCGAATCCTAATATTTAAAATTAATTATGTGAAAACAATAAATTTTATAATAACGCGAGTTCATTTGCAAGACAATAAATTTTATTGACTAAATTTGAATAAAAATTTATATCAACTAGTCTGTTAGCCCGTGTGATTTTGTTGTTGTCATTTTATATTTTTTTTGGTAATTTAATAATTTTTATGTAAAAAATGGCAAAATTTACAATAAGTCAAAGGTTTATACTTAACATATAATACATTAATTGTGAGTTTTTCTCGGTCATTTAAAATTGAACTTAAATTCAGCCCAAGTAAAATATTAAACTGAGTACTATTGAACTCAATAAGAAAAAATAAAAATACCAATTTGTGGGTTTTTTTATAAAATGGGTTTAAGATTCTGAGTTACATGAATTTTCATAAAATATCCAATAAATTTATAATTTTCTTTAATTTCTCTCTCTTATTGTCATTTTTTTTTGAATGATTTGTGTAAAACATTAAAACAGCTTGTCATTTCAATCTAATTTTTGTAGCCAAGCACAACCTGCTCATGCAAAATTGGCTAAATCCGCTGCTTTAAAATCTGGTTCGATAAATAATAAAGTTGTCAATGAGCTTGCTGGTGAATCTGGTCTTCTTGTACTTCCTGTATCAGCAGAAAGCGCTGGACTGTTGTCGAATCGCAGGGGTAACAAATTCAGTTATCATTACATGTTTGCTGGTCAACATATTGCATTTTGTCCATAATTCCTTAAGCAGGTTTGCCCTCCTATTTGTGCCGGGTAGGTCAGGGGATGGTAACAAATCTGTTGAGAGACTCTGAACAACCATGCGTGAGTCTGACTTTGTAAGATGTTCTTCTGCAATTATAGAAACATGGGCCTGAAATGTGCTTTGTCTTGTGTAAATGACCTATGAGAAAACTTTGAAAGATAGAATAAGTTTTGAAAACTGGCCATTTATCATTGTTATATATACCTGATGTAATATGATTGCATATGGATGTTCTGTTGATTCTTAGTATGGTAGGTCCTCACAGTGCTTCTACGGGAGTTGTATAGTTTGTAAAATTCTACTATTTACATGCATTTAAATTATACCTAAATTACTATAAATATTTGAATTAGAATAAATATTATAAATATTTTAGAAGTCAAAAAAAAGAAAAGAAAAAGGGACTGGTCACAACTCCTCGTCCCAAAAACCAGTCGTCCAACTTAGAGAAATAGAGAACTTCTACAACGACCGGTCCAAATATATATATATTTTTTACTCCTAAAATATTTATAATATTTATTCTGACAATTTTTTTTATATAATTCAGTGATTTAAGTATAATTTAGATGCATGTAAATAACAGTGTTGTATAGTCTGTAGAACATTATTATTTATATGCATTCAAATTATATCTAAATCACTGAATTCTATAAAAAAAAATTCTTATCAAATTAATATTATAAATATTGTAGGAATAAAAAAAAAATTAGACCGGTCGCCACCGAGTTAGTCAGAGAAATAACAAATTTGTCTGGTGTCAGATGATAGCAGGGGATCTGACTTAGTGACGGAAGCGATAGTGGAGGCAGAAGTCGCTCACAATGCAAAAGAGTTTTTTTGTCAGCCACAAAGTCAAATAAAATCGAGTAAATAGGTAAAATAAAATAAAATTATTCACTATGCTGTTTGTATGACTCCACAATTCGAAACTCAACAAGTATGCATAATTTTATATCTTTATTTTTTTTATAAAAAAAAAATCCTTTAATGAATGTCAGCGTCATACATATATTTGTTTTTGTTACTTATTTTTCAGCACTTCTGCTTCTGCGGGTAAGATTCATTTCATGCTAAATAAGGGTTTCCCATATAATCTAGTCTTTTCTGCCATTTCAGTTGGCAATTTAAACTCCACTTTTGAACTATGTTTTGCATCCACCGATTGCAAGGACTGAAGTGCAAAAGCGTCAACTGGTATATTAGAGTAAATCCGCAACAAATGAGTCAGTAATATTACTAGATCAGTAACCTGCTTTGGGGATCATATATTCATATGTTCACCCATCCTATTTCTGTCATCATGCATTGTTATTATATCTCAAATTAAGTTGCTAAGCGTTCTCCCATGTTGAAGCAACCTGGCTGAGTTTCCGGGCAAATGACTTATGTTTGTGTTTCATGCATGATTCCAGTTTTTCGCATATTACCACTGCCGCGGTTCTGGACTTTATATCACTCTCATCAAGAAACACTCGTAATTTAATAGTGTGATATCATGGAATTCGACTATTTCTAAGAAGAATTTCTTTCGGTGAGAAAGCTAATTGTGAATATGAAGCCGGCCAGTATTGTCCATTTCTCCCCAGGTTGTGTTTGATGATGGAGTAGATAGCAGATTAGCACTCATTCACTTGAAACTTAGGGGAATGGGTGTCTGTGTACAATGATGCTAACTAGGCGTTTGGTTTAGAATTTTCATGATCCACAGTTGAGTTTGAACACCATTTATAAGCATAAACAGCATGGAACCAAACAAGGTTTCTTAGATTTATTTTGATGCAACATGGTCAGAATTAGATGATTGGCTAGTGCAACAAGTATTAAAATTTCTTGAACAAGACAATTTAGCTGAGTAAAACTCATTTGACTTGTGAATTTTATTTTTCATTTCATTTTCATTATGGCATGGTCATGGAAGTTGTGTATTTATTTATACCGAGTCCCATTTTAAATTTGTGGCTTTTGTCTTTTCCTTTCTTTCGTTTACGTTGTTATGTCCGAGAGTTTTGAGAAAATAAGGAAAGAGAGAGTGGGCGACGTTCTTTCGTCTTGGGGGGTTTTAAAAAGAAAGAAGAAAAGATGTTTTGTTTCTTCAAAAATTGCATGCTGGGAACTAAAAAGGGAGTTTTATTTACGTATAGATGATGACTCTGATTTTTTTTTATTTAGAAAAGAATATATATATGAGATTTATTCATAGCGAGCGTTTGCTATGTATAGCAAACAAATCTCCCAAGCAATATGTCCAATATGCGACCAAACATCCTCCTAACTATAAAATCTTGCAATAAACGGTGAGATATTTATTTGTTGAAATAGTGTCCATAACAAACGTTTGTTATGGATCAGTTCATATATATATATATATATATATATATATATATATATATATATATATATATATATATATATATATATATATATAACTTAGTTCAAAGACATACCCCCTTAAAGAGCATATCAAACATACCTCCTTTAGCGACGGATCCAGCGAAAGTTTGGTTCGTCGCCATAAGTTCGTCCGTCGCTAAAACTTTTAACGATAGACAATATATAGCGACGGACGAACCTATAGCGACAGACCAAACCGTCGCAGGGTCCGTCGCTAAATGAAGTATGCTAGGTATGTCATTTAAAGAGATATGCTCTTGAACTTGACTATATATATATATATATATATATATATATATATATGTTTTTTCGAGAAAGAAAAAACAATTGGTTTAAATGCACTTTATAGTTTTCTATTGTAAATATTGTGATATTATATGAGAATTAATATTTTTATAAACAAAAATAATAGTTTTATAACTTTAAATGAATAGTAAATAAGTTTAACTCTCATTTGAAAAAGTACTTGACCTTGTGAATGTAGAAATATTAATTATATATATATATAGAAGTTAATTTATAGCAACTGATTGCTGTTGATATATTGTCGTTAGAGATTCTAGTGGTAGGGTAAAAATAATTTTTAACCCTTATCGCCAAAGGCTCGTTAAATTTTTTTTTGGCCTGTCGCTAGAGCTTCTAGCTATAAGAACTTTCACAACTAATTTGTTTCCTGTATTTAGTTACTGTAACAATACTTTTGACAATCAGTTATTGTGGATGCAACCCTTATATATATATATGATAAAAAGAATAAACAAAAAATACAGGCAGGCTAGACGACGTCGTGGGAGTGCGGAGAGCATGACGCCGTCAGTCGTCATCCGTCAATAAAATTGAAGGGGAAGCAACAGAAAATAGATAGATTCGTAAATTAAGGGAAAAGTAGAACCTTTTAAGAAACGTGTCCGTTTTAAAAGAGAAACGGGACAACCGCTTTTTTTCTGCCACCATTTCTCTCTCCTCTTTCCTCTTCCCTCTTCATCTTCTTCGATTCTTCACTCTCAGTACTCGCTAGAAAATAGGAATAGGAACCATTCAACACGCAGAACTTAATCACTTTAAGTTTTCAACTCAAAAATTAATAACTCTCCCTCTCTCTCCTCTCTCTATATACGTGCATATCTATGTGAATACAATCGGGTCCTGTTAATTTATCAGTCTTAAAAACCCTAACACGTTCAGGCTTATCACTCACTGATACTGATTCAAGTAGACATTGACTCGGACGGAAGACTCACCTCCATGGCTAACAACTCCGGGGACGGCACAGCCGACGACTTCCTCGAACAAATCCTTGGTTTTCCGGCTTACGCGGGAACCGACCACAATTTGGCGGCAAATGAGGCGGTGGCTCCTATCATGTTACAACTCAACTCCGGCGACAGCTCCGGTCATCTCGCCTGTGGCGCCGGAGTTGGTGGTGGGTTCCATTTTCCGTTGGGGTTGAGTTTGGAGCAAGGAAAAGGAGGGTTTTTGAAGATGGATAAGGCCTCGGGAAGCGGAAACCGTTTTCTTGAAGATGTTGATAGTCGGGTTTCTTCTTCTGTGAAGACTGTAAGTTCTTTTGTTTGCCGAGAAAACTCATGTAAAGTAAACTAAAATTCGGACTGGTAAGGGACTATGGAATGGGAAATGATTTTCATGTCTATAATAGTTTGGGTTTAAAAAAAAATTGTTGGCATTCTTTTTGGGTAGCAATTGTATTGACTCATAACTGCATGCTATATTTATTAATAGTTATAAGTAAACAGAATTGAAAATTTCCAGACTTGGAAGTTAAAATCTTAATATAATGTTACAATTTTATTTTTATTTTTTTGAATATTATCATATACAAGGAGTGAAATAAGTCCCATTTTGATTCTTTTTATAAGTTAATTTGTTACGTTTTCAAATTTATAGTTGATATGAGTTTATTTGATAGTCCATAAAACTAAATGTTGTGATTTACATAAGAAATATTATTAAATACAAAATTGTTATCTTTAAATTTTAAATGAAACTGCATAGATTTTAAAGTATATGTTTTATTAATTGATTTTGTCACGTCGAAATGGAACTCTTTTGTGAAAAAAGATAGAGAATATCACTGTATCAGTCAGATTGTCTAGTCGACGGGGCCTCTTCAGTTAGTTAACTGCTTTTTGAAGTTTAACGCTGTCCTGTAGAAAGAAGTGACCAGTTAAAGACTTAAAGTTACTAAGAGAATCATATTCCCAAAGCAAAGTAATGAAAACTATGAATCTTCCCTATTGCAACATAGTGTTTTCTTTTTAGTCTTTTTACTCTCTTCATTCAACTTTAGTTGTCTTGTCTTGGTTTGAAAATATACGTTCATTAAAGAAATTTATTTTTAAATTATTCATCGTAATTATTTTATTATTATTTTATTTAGTTTTCTAATTTTTTTTTAAAATAATAAAATAGAAGGGAAAAAGAGAAAAAAAAAATTCAATAATTTTTTTTAAAAGTTTAATGAGGTTATTATTAAAAAAATAAGGTAAAAAATCGTATTAAAAATAAATTGAACAAATAAATTTGGATAAATTTTAAAATAAATAAATAAATAAACTTGAACGGAGGAAGTATTAATTTTTTTTTATATTCTTTTCCCATCTCAAAAAATTGCTATCAACCTGTACTTTATTTTATTTTTGTTTGGGTGAACTTTTTTCCCTGAACGGTATCTCTAGTGATTGAATCACAATCTGTTTGTAGGGTTTCAATTGCCAGCCAATGCACAACACTCTTCCCGCAATGCCATGTCCACCTGCAATTCGCCCAAGAGTGAGGGCAAGACGGGGGCATGCTACGGATCCACACAGCATTGCTGAGCGGGTATGCTTGATTTTTTTGTTTTAGTTTACCTACTCGACGAAAACTTTTCAGGCATATAAAAGTGTTGCCAACTGCTGCAACAACATCTGGGATACAGAATTTCATATAACTATGGGGAGACCCCACTGTGGTATACCCATAATATAACAAGGAGAAAAAATTAAGTTAATTTAATTGTTGTTTTCTCTGGTTTTGAAAGTTCTCAATTCACTAGATTTTTTTTAGACTGAGAAATACAGAATTTATTGGTAAGCAATGAAAGAATATTTTCAGGACAAGAGGAGGTGCTGTTTATTACTTGGTGAGTTTCAAATGGAGCTGAGTGTTATCCTTTACCATAATTTTAGGCTTTTAGCTAAAATCCTACAGTATGCCTTGTGTTTTTCGTGTAGATAAATACCGGTTTTGTTTGTTCTCTTAAAATCTAACAAATACGTGCCTTCCCCTCCCTCCTTTGATGTGGGAGTGGAGAAGGTGATTATCCATCACTAATCAACTTTAGTGCTGCAAAGTGGATTATAAGGACTTTAATATCTGGTCTTGTCCCACCCTCACCCCCCCCCCCCCCCCCCCCCCCCCCCTAAAAAAAAAGCTCACCTTCTTCTACTGGTGCAGTTACGCAGGGAAAGAATAGCAGAAAGAATTAGGGCGTTGCAAGAACTGGTTCCTAGTGTGAACAAGGTTAGAATCTCCTCTCTCGGCATTTCATGACTCACGTTTTTTACTCCCTATGCAAACAAGACAATACAATCCTTCCCTCCTGAGTATATTAAAATTTATGAAAACTGTAACATTTGATTATATCTCTGACACGTCTCTAAATTTGTGTCCGGTAAGGGAGGAACTAAAATGGGATGGGGGAGTAGCAATTAGCAAGTGGTCTGATAAACATCTTAGTATTATTAGCTTGAGGTTTGATTAGCATTTAAATGGCTATATATTTACAAATGCGTTCTTATCAATAATTTTTTTTTAGGTATTACTAACATTTTTATAGAACAAAAAGGAAACGAGTTGTGAATGTCAAAGTTGATGCCAAAATATAGATATCAAGGTTTAGCCATATATGAATTCGGAGTACATAACTTACTGCTTTTGCTTTTGTTTTTCTTTGTTTTGTCATCCTTTTTTCTATTCTATTTTATATTAGGTTCCCCTTTAGTTTTTGTTCATTTGTTGCAAGTGCAATTGGTAGAGTATAATTTGATAAGCGCCTCATTAACTAGCTGTTAGTATCAAAGTAAATTAATAGATATCTAAGAGTGATACATAAATTTGGAGTACATGGACTTACTGCCTCTTTTTTCCCTTTGTATTTGTCATCATCATTTCTATTATATTTTATATGAGGTCCCCTTTAATTTTCTAGTAAGTGCAATTGGTACAGTATAATTTGGTAATTGTTTCATTTACAACTGTATCTTGCTAGTAGTGGCAGCTTCTGAATAAAAAATCAATTGCCCAGTCTCAAACTAAAGGATAATTAAGCATAACTTTGATCATGATCAGTCCTCAATCCGATTAAAGTTTGCAATCTTGAGAATGGTGATTGATTTGGTTCCTGAAGCATTGCTTGCCTGACTCCATTGTAGTTATTGTAAAGTAAAGCATGTTGTCTAGTTTTATACCATGTCATATCTCACCCGATAATTGATTTAGGACAAAGATGGAAGGAAGAAATAAAGAGGATTAAATGAAGATAATTAAGCTAAAACTCACAAGCACAAGGCTGCAGAATATTCTACCTATTATAATAATAATTATTATTATATACAATAAATTCATAAATAATATTACTAAATACTTCATCCGTTCCACAAAATAAATACCATTTGCGAAATTTGTAAATTTTTAAGGATATATTTTTCTTCCATGTTTATCCCTAAAATAGAATGAGTGTTTAGTTTAATTGTGGTGGCGTGATATTGAAATTGTGTTACTAAACTAAAGGGCATTTTGTTATTTTATACTATCATTGACTAAAAGAGAATTCTTTTTACATAACAAAGTTTTGTTGGCAAATGAGACTCTTTGTGGAATGGGGGGAGAATTAATAATGATAATAATCTCTTGTTCCACATCAATAATGGGTCTCAAAAGTAACGGTACTAATTCAATAAATTTCTCTTGACACTTGTATAATTGTTTGTACCTGGTAAGATTGATTGCTCACAGGTCTGCAGTATATAGCTTGTGACCTGAATTTTTCATTGACTGTTGTATAAAGAACAGTGTGTGATGAGCTTGAAATTTTGATGTGATTTATAATCCACAAAATGACAATAAATTTTAGCCGCTTCCTTTTGGCTTAATCTTGCTTTTTATATTTTCCATTTAACATTATTGAGTTATAACCTTCAGCCTCGTTGCATTGTTGGAAACTTCGTTCAGTTCATTTTCCTTCATAGATATATGAATAATATTGTTTCTTTTGCAGATGGATAGAGCTGCCATGCTTGATGAAATTGTGGATTATGTGAAGTTCCTAAGGCTTCAAGTGAGGGTAAAATGACATGGAGTTCTTTCAAGAATTTAATATTCATCCATTTGGTTAACTATTGATCATGCCAAAATTATAACATAATTGACAATAACGAAGGATCTGTGTCTCCTGTCATTTTGGTTTGAGAGATATTGTTTATTTGGATAATACTTTCTATATATTCAATATTATACTTGCTCGTTCGCGTCAAACTTTTACCAGTTGTCTAAACTAACTTGAGAGTCGTCGAGAATCGGGATAATAATTTCTGCCATTTATTGTTTTTTAATTTAAGCATCTAACCAATGAAGGAATTCAATGGTGACTATGAATATTCGTAGTCTAATTTTTTATATACACTGTTTTTGCTCTTATTCAATGTCAATGTGTACATCATGAAAGTTCCTTGGTCACGTCCCTTGCAAAATTACAAAGGCATTTAAGTTTTGGATTTTGGAAAGTTGAACTGCCAGTTACCTTCATTGTCCCTTCAACGTGGAATGCCAAATTTTCTAATCCATTTTTTGACACCATCATGCTGAAATCACTAAGAAATACCCCAAGGGGTTGGTTTGTGGTAAAGGGTGTTCGTTGGTTTTCTTTGGGGCCAGAGGGCTTACCAGTGCTCACCTGAATGGTAGTGGGCTGCAGAGTGCCTGCGGCAAATAAAGAAAGGAAAAAAACAGATGACATTTACGAGTGATTCTTGCTTATGCAGGAGTGCATTACATGAGTTGTTTTCAAGCTTTGAATAAATGGGTATATATATATATACTTAATTCATTAACTTTACAGGTGTTGAGTATGAGTAGATTGGGTGGCGCTGGTGCTGTGGCACCACTTGTGTCCGATATCCCTATCTCCTCGGTTGAGGTAACGGATATTATTAAATATTTCAGCTGTAAAGCTGTTCCTTCTCGTAAATGTTCTTTGCCCTTGTGATCTATTTTTTACAGGAAGAAGGTAGAAGTGAAGGCGGAAGAAACCAACCAGCCTGGGAGAAATGGTCGAGCGATGGAACCGAACAACAGGTAGCGAAGCTCATGGAAGAGAATGTTGGGGCTGCTATGCAGTTCCTTCAATCCAAGGCACTTTGCGTTATGCCCATCTCACTTGCCTCAGCAATCAACCACACCCAACCACCAGATACCACCACTCTTGTCAATCCCGAAAATAATCCTCCTTCCTAAACCACCCAAAAAAGACGTATCCCCATCTAACATTTCCCAGAAGCTGTGATACCTTAATTATTGCTAGGCCTAGAAGTACAACTCCACTCCAATCAATCACTCTCTTTTAGTTGCAATCCAAAGTCAGACTCATGGTTCCACCTTCTGCCTTTATTTCAACTTTATTCTAGACAAGTATTTGATGATATGCTTAAAATAATAGAAGGGCGCCGCCCTCCACACCTTTTGCTAAATTCAGCCGCTGGATAAATTGTCAAAGCTTTCTTGATATGCTGTGCTTTTTGTTTCAATGGTGGGTGTAGTGGTGAGTGACCAATGCACTTTTATAGTGGAAGGGCTCTCATTTTTCCTAGTGGATGGTGGGCACCTTTAAAAGGTATGGCCAAGTAAATATTTATAAATGTATTCGTGTTTCGTGACATTGGTTGCCCCCAAAAGCTGGATTTAGTCCAAACAGAAATCAGCACCTTGAGAAAAAGGAATAGATATTTCAAAACTGTTATTTAGCTTTATTTTATCAATTCTCCTCATACTTTACTGGAATGGAATCATTGGAAAGAGAAAAAGGGTTTGAAGGTCACGGACAGACTTTTGATTCCTGATTGTTGCAGGGAAAGGACTTTGAGGTATTTAATTTGGAGTGTTGGGTAATTATTGTTGAACTCTCAGCAGAAGAAAACTCTGTTCTCTTGTCTGCTTGGTTGGATGGTGTGACATATTTGAAAAATCCATTTCTACCTGTTTGCCGTCATTTCTTTACTCTTTTACGTATGGAAATCCCAAAGAAAATTAACCATCTAGTTTGTACTAGTGTTTATAGTAGTTTTTTTTTCAAATGTTTTCTGGACATGAGAAAAAGAAAGGAGTTTACAGTCTATCCCTCCAATAACTAAAATTTAATAATATTTAATAATTAATAATTTTACAAGTCACACTCATATTTCAGAAATATCATTAACTTCCTGCTTTGGTTCTCTTTTCCATTCTTATATTCGATTAGCTATTACTAGGGTTGTTCAATTGGTTTTAACCGGACTGATACTGAATAAGCATAAAATTCGGTACCAAAACCGATACCGATTAATACCGAAAATAATAATAATAATAATAATTATTAATTATTTATTAATAATAATTAAAACAAAAAAATTGTATACCGATATAGAACCGGTTCTCTATGTATCAAACCGGCCGATTTGTTATATCCAAAAATCCAAAAAAATTGGTTGGATTGAACAACCCCTAGCCATTACTGTTATTAGCATAAAAATATACTTAAATTTACGGTCTACTGTATTATCTCTTAGTATAAAGCCTCCAGGTTTTATAATAATTGTTAATTTAGTGTTTTTGAGTCGCATTTTATCCTAGAAGAGTTTAAATTATTTAATTAATGTATGTAAATCAGTTATTAATTTAATTTTATTCACTTTAAATTGAGTATCTGTTTTTCTCCTTTTCCTGAAATGCTTTGAATTATTGCTATTTGACTCAAACTTGTTCTAAAAAAGTTGAGGCATTTTGAATTGTTTGTTGACATGGACAAAGTTGGGGATTTTTTTTGAAATTATTTTAATATTGAAACTTTGACATATAATAGTTCCGAATCAAATCGATTTAGAAAGGAGATTTTTTATCTCGTGGTAGCTTGTTTCAGTCCCCTTACAAAACTTTTGTTATTGGGTTAGGGGTTGTTTGTTTATAGCAGAATGGAGTTGAATGGTTGAGTGGCTGAATCGGTCAGTCATTTAGTGTGTTTGTTTAGGTCTGAATAACTGAATCGGTCAGATTTTGGGCTGAATGACTAAGTCTAATTTTTTTGGCAATATGGTTAAGTCCCGACTGAATGAAATAAAAAAAAATTAAATAAATTTACAATAACTTTGAATTTTTTTAAAGAGGTAAAATAGTAAAAATATGTTATTCAGATGTTTCAAATATGTCATTTATAAAACAACTTTTTTCATTCAGTATTAAAAAATCTACTTCATTTAACTCATTCAAATTACTTAAGTATTCAAAATTATTTCATTCAGTTTTTATCAAACACCCCCTTAATCATACATTTCACATGTTTCTAACTATTCACATGAAATCATTTAATAATACAAGTCTTGAATAAAAATCTACAACAAATTGAATACAACTTTTTACAAATTTGTTTCCCATGCTTGTGAGCTGAATGCAACTCTCTTTCATTATATCATCTCCTTTCTTTTAGTACCTATATCTCACTTTTATTTTACCAAAAATGAACATTACTTATTTTAATACTAAAACTAACCAATTGATTATTAGTTATTTAAATTTTATAATTTTCAGTTATAAATATTTTAATATTTTTTAAATATACACACGCAGTGTCATAATGAGAAATAAAAAATAAAAAATTATAAAGTCATACATTTGGGGGTAAAATCCTTTAATAAATATTAGCACGTTAAAGAATATCACATATACATTACAGAGAGCAATTTTTTTGTCTATACAATAATAAAATAACTTTTTTAATTCAAGAAGTAAAAGAGATCAAAATATCTTTACGAACTAGAATTCTTAATAACTTTTTTTTCTTGCTAATTTTAGTTATTATTATAACTTCAATATTTTAAGTGAGAATAATTATTTTAATATTAGATTAATTTTGTCCAACCAAAGGGGTTTGTGAGTCAACAACTAGCACCAACATGTCTTGTGATGCAATGTGAATGAATAGCCCGCGTATGTAAAAGATGGAGCTTATAATTGAAGTAGAGCAGTGAGCGCGGTTCATTGTTCATTTAACAATGTCAACGATAGCTTATTACAACCAATGCATGCCTTTGGACATCCAAGCATTCATTATTAATAAAAACGCTTCCGAAATTAACTTTAGCAGGCATCAAGATCCCGGCATGGAGGAGGCTTAGGATCACCTAACAATGTAGTATTCCCTCCTTCTGGCCCAGAATTAAAGCGCTTGGGGTTTTGTGTTCCACGCTGCAATATAAGGGGAATTATATGTTTAGCTAATTATTAACACTAATTAAACAAATTGTTCAACATACGGAACTGCTGCCTTACCGGTGGCTTTTCCCCTCTTCTTAGTGCCTCAACTATCTCCACAACTCTCTTTGCAGTAACATCTTCCTGCAGTTACACGAGAGACATTTAAATTTTGAATGTTTTTGATCAATTGATGCAAAATGCATGTATGCACATAGTAGCAGTACTGTCTACTCACATAATAATTGTAAGTATATGCTTCAGATCCATTAGAGTAGTCAGCTACAGTTATCATTGGAGCATTTACACAACTTCCCTGCAAAAACCCAAAAACAGCGCAATTCATCCATTTGAAGAGTTTGTGCCAAGCCAAGCTAATCAAATCAAGTTGGCATTGGTGTTTCAGTCTTCATACAACACAATACTCGGATCAAGTTGCCACGGGACATTAGAAGGCAAGCCATACTAATGAAAAGAAGCTCATCTTGGCAAATTAAAATATATAAAGGCAAACTGATAAACGGGAATCAGAAACTAAAATGAGAGAGCAAAAGCTCACCATGCATTCCATTTCTCCAACTGAGAACAGACCATCCTCTGTCACTTCTGCAAATCAAAATCATAATTCAACAATTTTAGATCCTATTTCCACAAACCCAGAAATACAAAATCAGAAGAAAAAATACTATTAATATACCATACAGGACTGACCATTACGCTTCACTCCCAAGTGTTTCAGTAATGCATCTTCAATATCTCGTGAACCACGTATCATACAAGGTGCTGTTCCACAAACCAAAAGGTGGTATTGGCCAACCTGAAGAGGAAAAATATAAAAGAATATCTAATGGGTTTCTGAAGTTTGCACACAAACTAATATGTATGCATTGATTAAATCTATTTTAAGTGCAATTAATTAAAACTTGTACTTAGAGAAACTTATGTGAAATATACTTCCAAACCTTTGCTCGGTTAAACATTGAATAAAATGTCGCAACCTCATATACCCGAATAGGAGCAACTTCTATGACCTTTGCCACCTGTACCATTCAGAATGGATGATTACATGACTTAAATTTACAAGAAAAGAGCATAAGACATGAATTATCCATTACCTTTTGCAACAGAAAAAAAGGGGAAATGATTAAGGCAAAACATAAATTGGTCAAAATGAACAATATTTTGACAACAATGATCACAAATTCTGAACGGAAAGAATGTGTACAACCAAATCCCTAAGAAAGATACCACCACAAACATTAGATTGTTGTAATTATTCGATACTAAACAAAATGATTATATAAAATGTCAAAACCTAATTGTTATGCAAAGGTGAAACTATCTTAGAAACTCATGAAACCATGAAATATTTACAGTGGATAATATAGGAGGTGAAAGTTCTTCAACCTTTGTCTTTCTAGTTACCCGTAATATTTTATTAGCAAAGACATCAATTCTAACTTCTCAAAGCCCCTTGTATTCTTATTTGCAACACTTTCAATAGTATTCTTCGTGAATTTTAAGATGTGCTAAAAGCATATTTAAATTTACTCCTTTCGTCAGCGTGTACTTCAAAAATTTGTCTCCAAAAGGATGACTTAAGTACATAACGTGTGGTCCATTGTATTCTATTTAAAGCACCATCCATTAGTCTTAAGTGGGACCCACTGTTTATATTTAAGCATACGGGTAAAACTGGAACATACACTACACTCACTCTTGAAACTAGTTTTCTTAATTTGTATGAAAATTGAAATTGAAAAGATGGACGGACGTAGTATTTTTTACATATTTTAATTTATAAAAATATTATATCCAACTAATTTTACTTTAACTGTATCACAAATATTTTTGAAAAATAGTATCAGAAATGAACTTTTGATACGTCTTCAAATAAACAAAACACATAGCATAGTCAACATCAGTTTCCTTAGTTCTAATTGGGTAAGGACTATAAAAGTGTTGCAGACAATGTGGAATGAAGGGCGTATATTTAAACTATTTATATTCTCTTAAGATTCACAAGGTCTTATGGATTTCTTTGTATTTTAAAAAGAAATGGTACACTCTTTTTAGGACATAGGGAGGGTTAGTTACTACCACTTTGCTGATTGCTTGCAAGTTAAATTTTTGGGGCTTTGGGCTCGGAGGGATGCTAATATTTTAAGTCAATGTGTGTGTTTTGCAATCTTTTGAGGTATTTGGACGAAGGGAAATGTGAGAATATTTAGTGACCCCCCTCTTCCTCCTTGTTTGCTTTGGAAGAGGGTGTATTCTTTGGCCTCCCTAACCCTATGGGCTTCTAATATGGGGGCACAATTGCTTATATTCATAGGGATTGGGGGAGTCCTTCATTAAGGGCTTGTGCTTTCCACTTTGCTTTCTCTTTTTAATAAAATTCTTTTCTTATCAAAATTAAAATACCCATAAAAATATAGAATTGGCAAATATAGCATATACAGTAACTTAATTGAAAATTAGCATAATAAGTAGTAAAATTAACATTTTAAATGAACATTCTTTTGTAAGTAATAAAACTCTAAATATATAATCAAAGTTTTTTTAGGCAAGAAATGTTGCCTGTATTATTCTATAAATGAAAGAACTCTTGATCATGTTAAATATAAGTCTAAATGATGTTTGACTATAACATGGACACTGACATGTGACTGCAATGTAAAAATAACTCTAGTGCTCACAGAACAAGAGAGAGATGAAGGGTTTTGTTTTCCTTTGTCCTCTGTTTATTATCTTAGAAATAGTTTAAGAGAGATCAACTATTAGTCAATTATTATTTTCTGCTTCTTATCCTTCTTTTTGACTGAACAACTGACTAAATAAGTTAAAAAAGTGAATAATAGAATCATTTAAATGGAAAAGAAAGGATTATAAGTTATGGACTTGTGAGTAAGAGAAATTAAAATATCAATTAAAAGACGAGATTGATACTAAGCTTTGAGAGATAGGCATCATAAAATTCAAGACAATAGCCAAAGTAGTGAATTCAGTAATTGCAAGTTGGCTAATTGCTAGCCAAATATGCGTCATCTTCTTCGCAATATTGTATCAGTAAAATTCACTCCCTAAGGATGCCATCCTATTCAATTCTACATGTATCGAGGAATAAATAAAGAACTTTCAAGAGATCAACACAATTTAATTAACATACTGCGTTCATTGCTGACACGTGAAGCCATCCTCCATGTTGCTGTTGTGCAAGATCCAGCAGAGGAATGACTGCAGATTGCTTGTAGTTGGAGGGATAATGAGATAAGATTTCCTTCACCTGAACATAGCATAGACCCCCTGATCATTAAAATTTAATATTTTTTTAGTACAAGTAAGTCAATATCATCAATCTTCTGCCAATGACAGAAAATAAGATAATTCCTAAAGAGCAAGACCAGAGAGGAAAGTAATACTTAAGACTGGAGAAAATATAGTTTATGGTGAGGAACAACTATGGCTTGTAAGTGCACGGGATATTTAGCAAACGAACTCCCAGATAAGGTTAACTTCCATCAACAAGAAAAGTCCTCATGATTCACACCCTAACAAAAATTACAATATTTCATGCCAAACATGCTCAGACCTACAGAGGCCAGGTTAAATTTCCATTGAAGGCAAAACTAAATAATATCCGAGCCAATGTAACAAGAATGTAGAATGAAAGGAAAATGAGTGTGAGATGGATAATACTGAAATCAACCATGGGTTCAAACAAATGTGCTGCATTACTATGATGTGTCATATAACCCTGTTACAACAAATAAAGCACCTATAGCAAAAATGACTATTTAGATCAAATCTTTAACATAGATGACTGTTACTAACTTGGGATGGTCAACAAATTCAAAAAATAAATAAATATAATAATGTAACTCATGAGAAGATGGTCGTTGAAGCTATGAAACTTAGTCAAGCTAGTAACAAGTGAATTAGTTAAGTACAAGATATAACACATAGGAATTCCTAGTGACCGTTGAATTTGACATCCATGAATAAAAAGTGAATTATTGGATTTGCCAGTCACCATAGCTCAACACATTTCGATCAAATATTCCAATTCCTAATCAAGCTTGGTTTTAAGCTTGGCTTTATTCAGTTTTCTAGTTTCTACCAATTCAAGCGCAGCTACCATTTCATTATTATAATTCGCACGCAAAGAGTTAAATTGTAGCAAATCACTTTTCATTCAATAGCATGCCCAATAAAAAGTAAAAAGTCTTTGCACATGTCAAAAGAGCTGACCTTTTCTTTGTTTACATCACTGAATTCCCATGGAAGGTCCGTATTGTTATCGGGCGTGTCAATGTGCTGCCAACAAAAATCATAAAAAAAATATAAATAAAAATTGTAATGCTTAGAAAAGTAAATTTTGAAATCAAGTGTGAAACTGAAGGGAATTGTTCGGGCTTACGTAGTTCAACGCAGTGGAGAACGATCGAGAAGTCTGATAATAACAAAGAAATCAGAAAGAAAGATCGCCATGGAGATTACGATATTGAAGGAAAAAGTGGGAAAAGGAACCTGACGGAAAGCTTGACGGATCTCCAGTAGACGTTGAGCTGCGAGACGACTCAGCATTTTTCTTCTTCGATGAGTATTCGAGCTAGAGAAATTGATAAAACAAAATTGGGGCTTTCGGGGACGACGATGCTAAGTTGCTATCGTTCACGGGGTGCGTAGAACTCCCACGGTCTTACGTACGCATACTGTGACGAACGCGTGCTCTCCCCAGTATCAGTAAAAATCGACCCAGTTAGATTACAGGCCCTCAATGGCCTCTTATTTTATGTTTGGGTACCATTAAATTACAACATTACATTATACTTCCTACTAGTGGTGTACAAATGGCTTACAATTTGGTCTTGATTCGGTCTGAATTCGGCCTAGTCGGTCTGAATTCGGCCTAGTCAAGACCTGACCTGGTAAAGACTTGGTCTGACTCGGCCTGGCCTGAAAGCCACGAATAAGTCACATTTTTTTAGCTCAGATCCGATCTGGCCTGGCCTGCCAATAAGTCCGGCCTGGAGCTTGGCCTGGCTGAGGCCTGGCCCAGCTTGGGGTCTAGTCTGGCCTGACCTAGTTAACCCAAAACTCGATCCGACCTGCCAATTTTCTTTATTCGCTACTTCAATTTTCCTACTGCAGACGAAAACTTCATCTTTGTGGCAATTCATTTAATAAACAAAATAAAATTGATGTCTTTTAATACGTTTATTCATGCATATTTGTTTATATACGAATAAAGAAATCCATGAAAATACATTGACTGGTGTAATATATAAGAATTTTTCTTACTTAGTTAGTAACCTATACTTCTTACAAATTTTTCATTTCATTTTTATTTTAATAAATACTTAGCGTAACAACTACAAAGTCATTTGTAAAATAATAATAATAATAAAAAATATATTTTTTATTATTGTAATTTAAAAACTGTAACTTGTAATACATTATTTTTAATTAATATATCAATTAAGTTAAAAATTTTAATTGGTGTTTTAATAATATTTAAAATTACTAAAAAAATTATTTGAATAGATCGAATCGGACTGGATTGGACTGACCTGGTCTAGCCTGACCCAAGGCCTGGCCTGCAGGCCTCAATAGGCCCCCCTTTTTTTAGCGTCAAGTCTGGCCCAGCCTGGCCTGGTTAATGACCAAGGCCTGGCAGGCCTAGGCCGGGCCGAGCCAGGTCAGGTCGGCCTGTTGTGCATGCTTACTCCCTACGTTACACTCCATTTGTTCAATATTTTGATTTTTTAAAATTAATTTTAGGGATTTTTAAATTTAAAATTAATATAATTTTTTTATTTTAATTAATTCAATAATAAATAGTATAATTTATCTAAAAAATATTATTTATTATAAGTATTATTGTTTTATAATTTTTAATAAATTATTTTAAATTTAAATTTAAAAATATATTAAATTAATTTTTAAAAATTAATAATAACCTTATAATTTAGGTCACTATTATTAGTATGGAAAAAGGGAATAGGAATTGAATTTATGTTTACAAGTATGGGTGGTTGTCTAACACATAATCCCTAGGGCCCAGTACCTTCAAACTAGATAAGGCAAGGCCCAATTAGTATCAGTGGACCTAGGGTTTAAGGTTACTATAACTCAACTACATTTAAGAAGAGAATGGATGTAAAAAGAAAGGAAAAGATACGAAGAGGCCTAACAAACTTGCATCATTACCAAAAATAATATCCAACCCTATGTTATGTAGAAACTTAATTTAAAGAAGTTTTACTTGTAAGAGTAAAGGATTAGTAATTTTTTTTGATTTGTTCTAACGGAACCAAGATTAAGAAAATGAAGTCATTCAAATTATTGATGAATGATTTTTCGAAAAGTTAAAGATTATTCTTTTTTTAGAAATGAATAGATTCAATCTTATACATAGGTTCGGAAGGTAATTAAAAAAGAAAGAAAAACTTATCGCCTTTCATAACTAGTAGTACTTTTTAAGTATTTTATGATGTTCATAATTGAATTAATATAAATCAAATGAATTCATTTTAATTTTAAATTTTAAAGTATTTAAAATTAACTTTTAAATAATTAATAACTTAATAATAATTTTATAATTTAAAATGGATGTAGTATTATATATTACAATATGTTTATATACGAATGGTAATTTGTAAATTCTTTAACATTTTAAGTTTCTCGTTACTTTTTATTGATTTAAAACTTCTACCGTAATTCTATTATATTTTTTTTCACGTGTTCACATATTACTTATGCTCAGTTTTTTCTCAAGTTCTGAAAAAGTTGTATGTATTAAACACATCAAGTACCAAATTTGGACATTGAATCAATTATTATATATAATTAAAGGCACAAACTTGGCTTTATCAATTTTTAATTTCACAATTTTTTGATTATTTTTTATTTTGTTATTCAAATTAGTATAAATATTACCCAATTTTATAACAATTAAATACTATCCAAATTTATAAAATCTTCAAAAAGAATCCTAACCTTTTAGGGGAAAAAAGAAGAAGGTATATTTTTTTTTTTATATCTTTAATAGAGAAAGAAACTTTTTAAAAAATAAAATTATATTTAATTCTATCGATTTTATTACAAACTTTTTATCACAATTTTATGCAGGATAATATATCCTAACAAATTTATACGGAATAACTTTATTATTACAATTTTTTTGAGATATTAAGATATCAAATTTTTTTTTTAACATACCACGTAATTTAAATATAGTACTATTAATCATAAATTTAATTATTAAATTAATTTTATTAAAATTTAAAATTTTACCAAATCACACGATAATTGTATTAATAATATATGTGATTTTTTTAAAATATAATAACTATAAAATTAGTTGAGAAATTATAGTGATTTTATTACTAACTAATTATAATAATTAAATTAAAACTTATTAATTTTTGACTTTTATAGTTATATTTGGATTAAAATTTGAAGTAAATTTTGTCAATATAAATGTTAATATAGAATTCCATTAGAAATTTCAATAAAATTAAAATAATTGTTTACTCGTAATCATAACTAAATAAATCTGCATTATATGCAAATGTTTTACCTTAATAATTTGTCAAATGAAATTATAATATATAATTTAACAATATGTTATTTAAATGAATATTTAATAATTTAATAACTATAACTATCTTCTCAAAATCTTAATTAAATATTTATCTTATATTTAATTAATTATCTCATTAACTAATATAATGAATAATTATTAATATTGTTTGTGCTTCGCACATGGCTGACGAACTTGTTTCATTAAAGTTAAGGAATTGTATACTATAATCTTATATTTTTTTTAAAAGGAATTGTTATTTTCACAAGTAAAAGTTATATTTTTATAAGATATCTCTCACATGAATACTATTTTGCTTATGTAAAAAAGACCTTATAAAAATATTAAATTTTGCTTATAAAAATATCAATTCACTCTCCTAATATCCACACTATTTTTGTTTTGATAATTGTTCATAATCCTTCTTTTAAGGAGTATTAAATCAATAATTATATACAACGAGAAATTAAGAGATTTTATCTAATAATTTTATAATTTTACCGAATTATGTTGGTTGACTATAAGTCAATATCGAGTCAATAATTTAATACTATTTTTTTTTTGATATAACGTATAATTTTTTCTTATATCGTGAAGTATTTATTATATATATATATATACACACACACACACACTCACAAGCATGCATAAATTATAGTAAATGTATAAATTTTTTGTATGCCATAAAATATATACAATTATCTTTAAAATTATACATGTATTATGTCAATAAAAAATAATAAATATATCAATAAAAAATAATTATATAATTATAAAAAAAAAAGTAATATAAACTAGACCGTACTTTATATGGACTATCAAACTTGTAGACAATTTTTTTTTAATATTTTTATATAATTTTTTAATATTTTTACACTGTAAGACTAACATATTAAAACTATGGCGACGATTTTGTGGAAATATGAGTTTCCTAAAAAAAATGTAACTAAGTTTGTTGATTTTAGGCCGAATCGAGGGAGCTCTAGCCCAATCTAAATCAAACAGTCCGACCCAAATGTTCATTTGGGTATCTATCCAGTAATCAAATATTACCCATATCCCCAATTAGCCCAGAAGTTCATCATCTCTCTCTTTCTGTTCGAACTTGCCGGTTCGCAGCAAAGAGCGAAGGGAGATATGGCGATTCAGATAACAGTGATGTTAACAAAGAACTTACACTGGAGTCACAAAATACCACCATCAAATACCCATATACCCAATTTGTCCTTAAGCCCTCCTCCATGTCTCCTTCGTCTCTCCTCATCTCAAAATTCTGAACTGAAGAAGAAAAACAAGCAGCAATCAGCTCTTAAAAAAGGAGTCGTGAAATGTTCGATGGAGTACAATAACAGCAACAACAACAACAACAACGTTAATAACGGGCAGTACTACGAGTACGAGAGGCAAGCGATGGGGCAGGCACAGTACCCGAGGCCGTCGGAGATAGAGTGGAAGAAAGAGATTTGCAACTCCGTACAGCTCATCGGAATCGTCGGAACCCCTGTCCAAATCAAGCATCTCACCTCCGGCAAAGTCCTCGCTTGGTCTCGCCTGGCCGTCAAAAAATCTTCCACTGACACTGCCTGGTAAATTTTTAAATTTTTTAGTAGTATTGTGAAAATTAATTGGCATAGTTGTTGTATAGGTTTGATAATTTAGTGGGGTTAAAGATTAAATTATGGCATGGTTGGCTTTTGTTTTTGGGTTAATTTTGCCCCATTTATTGAGTTTATGTATGATTATGTACTGTGGTGTTTATGACTGGGATAATTGGGATTGTTTTATTTGTTGTGTCATGTGAATTTTGATTCTTTTAGTTTAAAATGAGTCATGTATTTATGTGCTCATGGTATGATTGCAAGTGTGGAGCTGAGGAGTTGATTGAAATTATATCTTGTGTAATCGAGGCAAAAGCAATACACAATAATATAAATGCCACAAGGACGTGCCACTGACTTTACATTACCTTGAAACATGCTAATCAAAGTTCCGGTTGTTTCAACTTTCAACAATAAACCCAGATGAAAATACTTTTCGATGTTTGATGTTTGCTATTCGCAAAACAATTTAATTCAGAATGAATAAAAAAAAGAAGCTTATTCCTGTAGAAAGGAATTATTGTTTTTTCAGAAGTTATTTCCATAGACCATAGTATACATTCAGGATCCACTATAATGCATGAATGTAGAGATATACACATAGCATATATGTAAGCCCTTGTGAGAGCCTACATTAGCTTCTTTAGACACATTTACAAGATTTCTTGTTGTCTATTTACATGGTATTACTGTATTATTATTGAAGCTTCAATCCAACTCTATAAAAGGGAAGGAAATTATTTTTTTCAACAGGGACTAGCTTATTGACTCCCCAAAAAAATAAAGCTGTCCATTAAAAATATTATTAGGTGTAAAGTATTATGCCTCAAAATGTGCATAGGTAGGATGCATTTCAAGAATTCAAAGTTGTATACCACACGGTTGCACCCCACAATTATATCTACACCTCCGTTGCCTCACGGCCTCACCAATCCCATGAGTAAGTTTTACCTTGTCAATACCTCCTTGATCCAACTCTATCAAGTATCTCGTCATCTGTATGTTTGAAATCAAAAATTAGTTAGAAAGGTTGCAACTTTTTTCTTTTTTATATTAAAGATTTAAATTTTACAGAGAACTGATTATCTGGTAAACAAGCTCAGCACAAACTTTCACTGTTAAACATCTGTCAGAACTGATGGTTAAAGTTTCCAGGATTAATTTGACATTCTGGGATGAACTGGCTCATGTTGCCTTTCAACATGTAGAGAAAGGCCAGCAAATATATGTTTCTGGTCGGCTGGTGTCGGATACAGTTGAAGGCGATGGTGGGAAGCAGCAGACCTACTATAAGGTGCTATAATCTATCTTTATTAATAGTCTTTGTGTTAATTTATTTTCTCATTTTAGCGGCCACACATGTTATCATCTTGTGTGCTTCAGTGCTTGTTACATACCCAGAAATTTTAATTACTTTTTTGTGCTATCGTGCAGGTAGTTGTTTCACAATTGAATTTTGTTGAGAGAAGCGTTTCACCAGCGGCCTTTTACGACAGTGACTCAAATTCAGGCAGTTATTCTTATTACAAAGCTAGTCATATTTGTGCAATGTTTGCTCTTGTATGTAATCGTCATGTTTCTGTTCTCTGTCCTTGCAGGTAGAAGACCCAAAAATTACACTGCAAACAGTACAGGATCAATAGAGGAACTATGGCAAGCCTTCTTTGCTAATCCTGTGGAATGGTGGGATAATAGGAAGAACAAGGTAGTCTATTCAGTTAATAAATGTTCATGAATCTTAACTTTAATTTAGTGTGTCGTAGCTGTGCATGGAGACCTTATTCAAAGAACAGCTTGCATTAATGCGTGAACATTGGTAAACACCCTGCAAAGTGTCATATAGTTGAAAGGCTAAAAGATATGTAGCAATGGAAACATCCTTCTTGTTATAGTAAAGTTGAATTACTACAGCTTGCATTAATGCGTGAACATTGGTAAACACCCTGCAAAGTGTCATATAGTTGAAAGGCTAAAAGATATGTTGCGATGGAAACATCCTTCTTGCTATATTAAAGTTGAATTACTAAAATTCTTGCATGTGAACTTGAACCATGCTTTTGTGTTAAGTGGCTGGTCCAGCTTATTTATTTACTTGTATGTTTCATCAACACGAATGTTGATTGTGTGCTTTTAATGTGATTAACAGAGGAACCCCAACTATCCAGATTTCAAGCACAAAGATACCGGGGAAGCTTTATGGGTTGAAGGCAGGTATAATCCACCATGGGTGAAATCCCAACTCTCAATATTGGATACAAGAATGGAATCTTTTCCTGAAAAAAATGCTAGTGGCACAAACTATATAGTTGGTGATGATTTCTCACCTTTTTAACTGCTCGTCAGGTTGATTTGCCAGATATGGATTTTGACAGAAATTTACATTTAGTATAGTTTAATTCTCTTTGCAGAGATTAATTTTGGAATAGTTAAAAATCATTCCATTTGTATTTCTTGCATTAGCAAATTTAATTATTTTCATTGTGAGTTGATCATGAGCTGTTTTGCCTAAATTTGGGGTCTTTAAACTCAAAATGTAAATTGTAATCAGGGTAATTCTTTCTTGAGGTATAGAAAATTCTCCCATAGGATAGAAATACTTCTCAAACAGGGTACAGATGATTTTCTTATTCATCTGGAATATGATATTGCCAGCTGAAAATACCTGAAGCATTCTGTTGTCTGACTAATCATTCAGGAGAAACTCAAGTACCAAAAAATTGCAGCGGAAGCATCACTTAATTTAATCTTGTCAACTATTCGGGATGCAAGAAACAGTAATCTTGTTAATCGCAAACTGAAAATTTAGTCTTGTTCGAGTAAAAGCTTTCTACATCTTTTGAGATGGCATCAGTTGGTATCTGGTGTAAATTGTTGACGTCTTTACTGGAGCAAAGCCTAGCTTCAGCCAGTTGAAAGCAAAAGCTCAATAACTGATTTATTTATTTTCTTTTATGAAATGGTTAATCGATTGAGTGACCAAAAGAATAAAAAACATAACACGTACCCGTTCAAGCCCCTTTCCAAGTTCTTCCTAGTTTTCCTCCCGACCCTCTTCTGTAAGATGAAAGGAATCCCTAAGATGATTGAATTGTAATAATATAGGTCCTCAAAAAAAAAAAAAAAAACAATTTTATTGGATGCTAAAAATCACAAATTTGTACTAAATTATTTCTAGAACAATCTAACTCGTTACTCTTATATGAAATTAGATTAAATGCCTTCACATTTGTAAAATTCTGAATACTTATAAAACTTATAAATATATTAAATGATTAGAGAAAATTATACAGCAATTAGATTAAATGCCTTCACATTTGTAAAATTCTGAATACTTATAAAACTTATAAATATATTAAATGATTAGAGAAAATTATACAAAAAGTATACGAATAAAATACAGATTATGTAAGTACGATGCAATGATGATTCAAGTTCTAAAAGAATATTCCAAGAATATGTTTTAGATATTTTATGAAATGTAATGATTACTTAGATATTTTGAGGGAATATTTTAAAAATATGTTTTAGATATTTTGTGAAATGTAATGATTACTTATATATTTTGAGATGATATTCCAATAATATACTAGGGTGCAAAGTGTAATAAGTTGAACCCTAATGTGCAATTAACTAAACTGTGAACTCCTATAAATACCAAGCCTCCCATTCATTATTCCTTTCTAGTTTTTCAAGTATTTCAAGAGCAAAACAATCTATAATTATATTCTGAGAGTTATAGTGAGGAAAAATTATATTTCGAGTCTCGAAGGCCTGCGCAAAATTTTTTTTAGATAAAACAAGCACTTCAAGAGATATACTTTAACAGTTATAATGTTTAAATTTCTTCAAGTATTTAATAAAAATATATTTTTACAAGCAGTTATAATACTCAAATTATTTAATATGTAGTAAAATAAATTGTATTTACAAGCAGTTATAATTTGAGCATTATTATATTGATAATCGATGAAATCTTGTTTCGAGTTATTCTTTATATATATCTTGAAAATGTTTTTCTCTTCTCATATATATATATATTTGTTAGACTTGTTGGGCATACGTATGCTCATTCTTGCTTTTATCTTTTAAACATTTTCAGTTATGGAAGATTGCCAGAAGTATATGCCGGTAAAGATACAGTTGAAGAAATATATTATTATTATTGCCTTCGTTCTTTGTAATTGAATTAAGTTTATATGACTTTTGTAATATAAATAGTTGATGAGAACCTGAACCTTGTAATACGATTCCAATCAATAATATTGCTTGTTTTTATAAAAACTTATTGTATAATTCACCTTTTAAGTTAATGAATATATATGTTTTCGTATTATAATATGAAGAATAGATTTAAGATTGATATGTAAAGGTTGTAATGGTAAATCTTTAAGGTTAAGATGAGAATTTTGTTTATAAAACTGTTTAACCAAATGAGGGTATTGATAATATAGGCTGATCATGTTATTATTGATACTCTAGATTTCAGTTAGATAAGGTTTATAAATTATGTTACATTTATACTCATAACGATTTAACATTTATAGTCAACACGAGGTCCAGCCAAGCAAGCAAGTGAATTTCGGGGCGTGACAACATTCTAAGACAATTTCTATCTGTAGGCAATGCATTAAAAGTTACCCTTAGCTTACCATATCTTATGTAACATATCAACGACGTAATACAATCTGCAATCCAGGCAACATCGGTACTTCTATGTGTTTTATGGATTCTCTGTGTTTTTTTTCTTCATTCATAATCAGCTAGTTTCCAAATTTTCTTGAAATCTAAATGTGTCGGTACATATACTATTAGTTATTATTATTAACTGTTCCTGATCACTTCAAATTCAGTCTGCTAAGCCCGATGGGACCTGGGTTACATTTCAAAGCGCCATCCTTATTTAGCTTGACTCATCCCACATGCAGGAGAATCGTCCAAGTTACTTTACTATCCTTTTTTTATGTCAACTAAGAATTAGTAGCTCGATCATGATGTAAGTCACCAAGGAGGACTGGCTTGCTGTTAAGCTAGGTTTGTTTGGAATGACTATTTAAGGGATTTCAGTCCTATAATTCTAACTATATACGTTATTTCTATAAATTATCTTGCTTTCAGTTATAGATACGTTCCTTATAATCCCTCCCCCTATTCAGAGTAAAAAGATTGCTACTTTTATTACAATTTCGATTGAATTTAGTGAGTTAATGAGTTACTGGTTTCGCTTAGTTGAAAATTCGTCGTACCAAATTCTTTTTATCATTTTTATCTTGACTACTTGCAGAATACAGACTATTGCTTTGATAGTATAGAACTTGCTCCGTACTGCAAATTTGATGTCTTTTAGAGCGTTGTGAGACAATTTTGAAGGTCACTCGTGCTTACTCTGATATGGTTTACTGGACGTTATCTAGCCATATTTACTGTCTCTATCCAATAAATGATTATGTGCTATATTCTGATTCGAATTATTAAATGATCAGTGGTCTAATTATTCAGATTCCTGCATTATTTCTGTTCTGGATTAAATTATTATTTTCCTGGGAGATATTTAACTTTGTTGAAGATGGGAATCAAATTTCAGTAGAATTCTCATTCTTTTGCAAAATTAGTTACTGTTTAGGAATTTCTAAAATTGATAAGAGTTGTCCAGGACCTCCAGGTCAAGTGGTGAAACTTTATCTTACTTTCTTCTTGTCTAATTTATTACGGAGAAAATTCCAAAACACTAATACTCTAAAATATATACATAAGATCCTTATGGATTTTTTAAAATTAACTCGAAACATTTTTAAACTCAAAATTAACAATGGTTCTATTAATTTTAGTCGATACAATGATGATTATTTTAAATTATATATCTAACAAATACTTATTGTAAAATTTAATAAATTATCTCAATTTTGAATATGAAATTATCACAAATTTATTTTTAAAAATTAATAATAATCTTATAACTTGGTACGGAAGGAGGAGGAAGTATTGAATAAGCATAAACACACAACAACCAAACACTATATTCATTTACACAATTAAAAAATGGAGTATATTATTAAAATTTGTGTCATACTCTATTTTTTATTAGTGTAGATGAATGTAGTGTTTGGTTGTTGTGGGTGTAGACTTGTTAGGAAGTATTATTTGTTATAAGAACTTGTTTGATGAAATTATTTTAACAAACTTTGCCGATCTCTTGGAATCAAACTCCAGTAAATATCCCTAGCTAGAATATTCATTCATTCTGTTAAAGTTGAACAAAGTCTCAACTCTCGAAGATTGTTATGAATTCTAAGTTCAGGTTCCTTGCCATTCTTTTACCCCTAACCCTAGATATGCTGAAAAATTAACCCAAATCACAAAATTGATCAAATTATAGAAATTATAGGGATAAATTAAAGTGAAATAACAATAATGAATATGAAGAATATAAAGTAACAAAAATTTGCCTCTAAATTTTGACATTGGAATGCTGGGAAGTAAATAAAAGATATTTCAATCATGTTGATTAAACTTGAAAGTTGTTGAGTAAATAAATTAACAGTATTATTTCAGAAATATTTTTCTCGAAAATGGAGGTGATATTAACTATAACCAATACTATATACTCCATATATATCAACGATGAAGAGAATAACAAATTATGTGTTTCTTTCTCGTTTTTCTAAATTCCAATATTCAACACCACATGCGATAATAACTTGCAGTAAATTGTGTATATTTCCATGAAGTATGAAAAATACTTGTGGGGCAAAAACAAAAATGCTAAAAAGAAAACTTTGTGAGCTCAGTTGTACATAGATCTTAAGCAGATCTCTCTTTCTAAGGTGTATATATATATATATACATATATCCTGCCATTTAATTTATATTTTCAGAATTGGTCCAAAAAGTGTGTCAAAATTAAACAAGCTATTGACATCCCAAGCCTTTAGCATCTGAGGCTTTCATGATTCTGAGCCTTTTGCAAGAGGTAATAAACATCTCCCATGGAACATCTCCGGCCAACATCCAGTCTCCATCTTTGTCTTCATAAGTTGGTGCAAACTCAGATCCAGTGTAGCCTTCTCTCTCCGAATACACACCTGAATTATATATATATATTAAACCATCAGAATTCTAATTCTTAAATGTATACAAAGCTAGGTACATAATTAAATTAAATTTATTTATTACATTAATTATGAAAACACAATTAGAATCTGATTTGATTGCTTACCTATAGTGCACTTGAACATATTTTCTAAAGCCTTTAGGAGCTCTGAGTAGTTGTTGTAGACCTTAAGATCAATTTTCCTCAGAAATGGAGCTCCATCCATGCTTACTTTCACGTACATACCGGAACCCTCCCCATCGGTTTTCTTTTGTTGGAGAACATTTTTCCGGTAACATCTAACCGGTGGCCATCCAACTACTTCTGTCCTGTTAATTCATATCCATTAGAAACATTAATACCTTTTACTCCATAAGTCTAACAGATGCACGCTTAGTTATTCAAACACATGCATGCGTATAACATATTAATACATCATTTTTCACGTGAAGCGCAAATATCATTCCTCTTAAATAAATACATATTGTTATTGGCATAAGATTATATACTCACTTGGTGAGGGGAGGACATGATTCTTGATCACCCTTTTCACCATCCAACGCATTATCCATCTCCGATGAACTTCTTTTGTTACTTCCCTTAAAATTTGTTGTACTACTACATTTTTGCTCCGGCTCATCGCTTCCAGGTAACCCTAATCTTAGCTCAGTTGCTTTCAGAACTTGTCTTTCCATCTCCATTAGTCTGCACGTAAGTATTGCACTCTCACCTTCTTTAGAACTTGTTTTTAGACTATGAAGAAGAAGATTGCTGTAAGTTTCCGGCGATTTTCCGATGAAATCCTTGTATTTTTCGGCTATGTTGCACCAAAGAAATAGTTAAGAGTAGAAAGTTTTGTTGTAATTGTGAGGAATGGTGGGATGATAGAAGGAACTTTTATAGGATGATTACGGTTAGACAATATACAGGTGACTTATTCTATTTGTGCATGAATTCAATAACATGATAATTTGTTACTTTCACGCGCCTTTCTATCACGCGCGCTGCATTAAGAAACTATTTGCTCAATTTATTTTAAAATTAGAGATACGTTTCTAAATGAGTAATGTTACAATAATTAAAAAAAGATGTATAAAAAAAGGGATACATAATAATGAGTCTAATTATAATTAGTTGATGCTAATATAGGTGTGTTTAAAGGTTATAACTAGTTTTACTGAATTTACGTTTGACACTAAAAATTTTATGTCAATATTTTGCATGTGATGCATTGATTTGTACCAAATCAAGCAGTGAGGTTCACATATAAGCACACACATTTGTATGTAAAACACACAAGCCACGCACGTACATAAAATCACTTTACAAGACAATGTTTCAACCTTTATCACACTCTCAATAACAAGGATATACCGTCTACGAGCTTGTCAGATTCACAAGTACTTAATTGTCTGTCATTCACAAGCCCCGACCAAAATGCATATAAATAGATTACAAAATAGCCTACAGTTAACATCCTCATCTGTCTAAGAATTTCTTAATCAATGGACTTTCAACATTCAAATTCAAACGTATTACTGTCTAGTAACTATCTATAACAGATATGTCTGATTCATAATTTCAAATTCGAATTTAAGACAAGTCAGCTTAGTGTTTGACCCATTCAGCCAACCATCAACACCAATCCACGAAATCAGCCCACATCTTTGTTGTCTCAACCCACGAATTTGTTCAACATATGCCACAATACCTTACTAATCTAGCCTATAAGAAATTTTAACAAAGTCAAACACTTGCCTAAGGTACTGTCAATTCATGAAAAACATACCCCATGCATGCTTTGTTCTTGTCCAATCATGCCTAACCCATGGAAAGATATTTGATTCAATCCAAGTCACTAATCCATATGCTAACATTATTGTTAGAGGAATCTAACAATGTTCCAACGTGCTCCATACCTGAGTGAAAAATTCACGAACCGCCCCTCCCATTTAATAGACATTATGAAATTTTTTAATCTGTCAGCAACAGACATCAAGTGTGCTTGAAAAGTCATAATATATATACCCCCTAAGTATACCTGTTTAATCAATTGCTCTGTCACGCATATTAAGTGTCAAAAATATCTTACCCATACGAGTTGAATGTCAAGGCCAAGTCTTAGCATGTTGTTTGACTACCCCGCATGTCAACCCACTAAGAGACTAACAACTAGTCGCTACCTTACAAATTATTTTGCATCCAATCTTTAATCATCAAAACCCTATTATTTTTAAATAATTTTTAAACTTATTCCTACCATTAACTACAAATATACCATCATGGTATTATAATACTTAATTAATTAAGAGTACAAGTAATGGTATATTAGAATTTTTACGTTACTTTAAAGATGAATGTACGTGCTTAATTTTTTAAGTAAATTAGGAAATATATACATTTCTAATTTTGGAGTAGGAGTACCACAAATTAATAGCTGTGATGTATAGTGTTCACGTAAGGGGGAGCGTGTGGGGATAGAAGGACACGCATGGCTGGGGACATATTTAGTCAGATACAGCTAGAGGTGCTAGTCACATGACCTGCACTGGGGAACAGCGGAGGACAAATACAACTGATTAGCATTGAAGTCTGTGGTCCGGGGACCTAACGGCTGAGATGGATTCTCGGGGTTTGTTAAAGATCGTTGGATCACGGAGATAAAGGCACAAACTTCAAAAGCATGTGAGTGGGACCCAATGATGCCGGGAGATGAGGCTGAAATCGCCTTAAGTGAAGTGGGACCCATTTAACTTACGAAATTGTGCATGTGAGGGCTCCCCCTCCGGGCTCCTCCAACATGTAGCCAGATGATGCCACGTCAGTTAAATTTGATCTAACACCTCACAAAATCTTGTCACGTAAAAATAAATATAAGTACATATTTTGTATTATATTATATTTTATTTTTTAATAATTAAAATAAATTTTATATTTAAATATTATATATATAAACTTATTCGTCATGTAATATAATTATTTTATGAAAAAGTGTAATGTTTATTTTTGCTTGTAGAAAAAAAGTCCGCGGATGAGTATTTTCTTTCAGAATTCAAATTAACAACTGCCGTTGTTCACTCGTTCAACTCTGTGATACTCATTCATTTTCCAGAGTCAAAACGGACCAACTTGTCAGGGTCAAAAATGTAATATTCCCCGTTAATCCTTAACTAGCTAGGGTTTCTCGTGCGCAAAATGATGAATAATAAGCTCAAAATATAAAAATAGAAAATAAATTAGAAATGAAGAATATATACTAGGGAAAATAAGAAAGAGTAGAAATTAGAAATGAGATAAAACGGAAAAAATGATATTATAATATTTTTATTTTGTAACACATTCTCAATAAATTTTCACCATTCTTTTTTCACTCCCATTATATACAGAAAATTGATATTTTCATAAGTTAATTTGATATTTTTATAAGTGAATCTCATTTGATCTTGTGAAAATATCAAATTAACTTTTGTGAAAATATCAATTTCCTATATATAATAAATAATAAGAAATAACCTCACTTATTAAAGGTAATTAACTCGCAGCTAATCAACTAAATCAAAGAGTTTATCTATCTATGTATACATCCAAAATATATATTTAAAGAAATAGACAAAATAAAATAATAGTGGAAAAATACAACTCAAGACTTTTCGGGCTTTTACTTTCAAGAGCCCAACTCACTTATCTTTGTACGGATGTAAGGACCACAAACATACGGGTCCACTTCTTTATTGGATTGGATCAGGGATTGAATTTTAATTTTTTCCACTCATATTTATTTTGCCACCCAATTCTAGCCCCACTCGTACCTCATAATATATTCAACACCCACACTCAAAATTTTATTTGACATAATGTGATTTAGCTTTAAAACTTTCTAGTTTGATGTGATATGTTTGGTTGGGGCGAGCAACAGATGACAGTTGAATTCATTATTGGATTATGATTTATTTCTTTAAAAAAAGTTGAATTATTGTCGATATAAATAAATGCGAATATAGTTACTGTGTTAGATAATGATATATTCGAATATAAATGTCTGACCGTAACGAATATTAAAATATTAACTTTTAACAAAATTCTAAAATAAGGAACGCATTAAGAAACTTTTAAAGATAAATAACATGTGATTTGTCAAGATATTCACTGCCATAGATGTTTGTAGTCACGATTAAGTTAGAATATAAGCTTTAATTAAAAGGTTATTCTCTTTTTAGAAATTTAATTCCTAGTTGTTGTTAACTTTTTTGAAAATAAAATTTTCATTTCGCGGTTATTAATTTTTATTTCTGACAATTAATATGGTATGAACAATTACTGTTACGTTTTGAGAATTGAATGATTCATTATTTATGGAATAAAATTTTTTTTATTTCGTTGCTCAATTGAAATAGAATTGACCATTCTCATTTCTTCTAAATTTATGAATTTTATTCTCTGAAAAAGAGTATAGAATGACTCGTTCCAAATAAAATAAAATAAATTATTCCACTTTTCATTCTATTCATTTACTCATTTTATTTTTTCGATCCAAACTTAGCATGCCAGCCTACACTGTGCATGGAATGCACCCTAAAATCAGTAACATGGTAAAATGCATGTATCAACACCCTAAAATCAATCAATAACAGGGTAAATTTGAGTGGACGAAAAAGGTAATCTTGGAGCTTTGCATAATAAACCAAGACTACATTAATTTCACATAGGTGGTCCACACGTGTGACGAGTTAAATGTTGACGGCGAGATGTGGGCCAACTGCTACCCGTGCGATGAGGTTTGAAGTTGGACTTTGAGGAGGGGTGCTAGTTATGGCCCGAAAGCGCAGGCCGATACACCTACGGCCCACCTTTTAACCACCACTTTTCCACTTGTTTCCTTGTCCACGTACGACAAATTACTACTACTGTACTTGCATTGGGCCATGCACCCATGTGCTTCCAGTATCCTCCACCAATCCACCATGCTTAGAACTTGGGCCACCCCTACTGTTTGTATGTTGAACCCGTTATTATGGGCCTCTTCCAAAATTATCTTTAGTCCTTGATTGTGTGCGGACTTGTTCTTCTTTTATTGCATGCATATACTAAGATTTATAAATTTATAGTTTTGATATTAAAATAAATAGAAAAACCCTCAGCATTCCTATTTACTATAATTTGGTAATCTACAAACATCAAGAACGAAAACCTGGAAACAAATCAGCGATAAATCTGCAGTCAAACAAGTGATAGGTTTTCTTAACATTATTATTATTATTATTATTATTATTATTATTATTATTATTATTATTATTATTATTATTATTATTATTATTATTATTATTGTTATTATTATTATTGTTATTATTATTATTGTTATTATTATTATTATTATTTACCAAATTACAAATTTATTAGTGATTAAAATGATGGTGTAACTATTTTTTATTTTTTTTTATTTTTTTGGCGGTGTTAGAAAACCCTTATATTAATTAATAATTAGACTTAATTTATCATAAAAAGCCGTATTCTTATTGGATGAAATTATGAAAACTGAAGTAAAGATAAAAACAAACTAGCATCTTTCAAAGAAACATCCTAAAAACTTATTTCTAATATTAAATTTAAAAATAATTTTGTTATTAATTTTTTTTATTAACATGAATAAAAAGAATAAATAAGTTAAAGCTCTCATTTTTTGACCTTTCGATCCAACTGGACTAAATAAGGTTGGGCCTTAAGTACAAAGGCTACACTCCAATCTTTTGGCCCACCCAACTTAGGTACTACCGTACCATCTCGCAAAGGATGATAGACCGGTCAGCTGGCATGGCAAGAAGAAATTTTCGGCGAAATTTAACCATTATAAATTGGACAAGTTTACATACACAATATTTAAATATAAAATCAAACGTTATATTCATCTTAATTATTAAAAAGTGGAGTATGATACGGATTTCAATGTTATGCCAACTTTTTAATGGTTAAAATGAATGTAGTGTTTAAATGTTGTGTACTTATACTTATTTTTACAAACCAAATAGAAATACAAATAGTTGGATTGATACTCCTTTTGAAAATATAGGTATAATTTTAAAATCACGATTTTTAAGAATATTTAATTTCCAAATAAATTTATTATATTTTTAAATAATGATAGAATATGATTTTATAATAAAAAAAATATATACATCTCTATATTTTTTTAAAAAGGATTAAAAATAAAAATGTATCTCTGGAGGGTAAATTTGTGATAAAAATTCTTTATGTTTTTGCAAGTTAGATTTTTATATTAACACAAAGAATATAATTCATATGCACTACTTTTCATCTTATTTTCATCCTCCTGCATTTATTTTAACTCGGGCATTTGTTATATTGTTAAAGACTATTAAGGTAAGGAGAATTGTTACACTAGAATATATAATGTGTTAAGACTGCAAGTCTCAAATGCTCCATTTTTAAAGATATTATGAAAGATAACGAGTAATGTTATGAATACAAATTATATATAAAAAATTGTATATAAATAATATGAGAAAATAAGAAGTGGAACCTACTATTAAATATTATGTATATTTCTATTGTTAAGTAATATATGAATCGTATTTTTTGTGCACAACTTTTCGTATATATTTTGTGTACATATTCGAAAGACAATGAAAAAAAAACTTGTAAACATCTTCTAAAGGGCCTTTGGAAAAAAGAAAAAAAAACTTAAAATTCTCCTTTTTCTTTTTCTTTTTCCTAATATTTTTTTCCCTGGGCTCTTGAAGGCAATTATTAAGCCTCCACCGCCAAAGGATAGAGAAAACTCAAATAATTCTGATCAATGATTATTGGATAATCATGTCCCTAAACCCCAGAAAGATCATGCAATTAATCAGGGAGACTTCTTCTGACTTTTTAAGTGATTCAATACATACATACATACATATATATTAATATTTTTTATATATTAATTTAATATTTATATAAATAGATCTCATTTAATTTTATAAAAATATCAAATTAACTTGTAAAAATCTCAAAGTTCATATAGGATCCCACTTGTCTTATTTAATCTTATAAAAATATCAAATTAATTTATAAAAATATCAATTCTAAAATATATATATATATATATATATATATATATATACTTCTTTTCTATCAAAAATTAAAAATACATTTTTGTTGTAAACTATAAAAAGATATGTGATTCTTAACATACAGTATTTTTTAATCTGTTATTATATTTTCAACTAATATTAAAAATATATTTTTAAAAAATTATATAATTTAATTTTTATATATGTATTTTTAATTTTTGTACGAAGAGAATATATAAGATCTACTTGCAACTCACGAGGGAATCTAAAGAATTGTCACTCGATTTTCCAGCTTCTATAACAATTTTGGAATTGGAATGTGACTTGCGACCTACGAACAACAACTAATATGTGCAAATAAGCAAAGATAGTGATATCAATAAATAAATAAATAAATATCTATGTTGGGACTATTAACCACTACTAGTAAAGAAGAATCAAGAAGTTAATTAATGGAGTAAATAAATGAAGGAAATTAAGTGTCAGACTCAGTGGGGTGCCCTGCAGCGGCGCACATGGAATAGGGTTTCACCCTTGGGGGTAAGAATCCTCCAATAGTGTCACATGCTCACTATTGAGGGACCCCTACCCCACCCCTTCTGCATCTCATCACGTGCCTTTACCCCTTCTTAACATAGATCCCAGACACCACTTTCCCCCTCCATTTTCCATAGATATATATATATATATATATAAATTTATTCATAACAATTAAAATTAGTCTATTATAAAAGAGATTAACGATAAGGTCGATTAATGTAAAAATTAATTTGCCGTAAAAAAGAATAATTTTTAAATCAATATTTTGCATAAATTAATTTACCGCAAGAAAAAGTAGCGACACAGTCTACTACAAGAAATAGAGACATGACCAATCTACAACAAAAAATATTCACTACATTAATTGTCGAAATAATAACATTATAACCGATTATCATGGATGAGCACCCTATATATATATATGAGTATATCCTTAATTATATTGATTTTTTTTTAACTCCCCCATTTTGAATTATAATAAATTTAGCAATTTTTTTTATTAAGCATAATTTACGGTACTCTTCACAACAAAGAAGAAATGAAATTTCATAATAAAATAGAAAACATATATCAACATTAATTATAGTTTACACTCTATATAAGAATACAAAGTTCTGATGAATTAAAATTTCACAATAAAGTAAAAAACATATAATAAGAATCGAACCAACGATCTAATGGTCTTAATCATATTCATGTAAAGTATGTATATAATTAAATATATACTTTATATGTATATATAATTGATAAGTTTTTCCATTAATTCAATAATTACGAATAGGGTAATACTTATGAATAACACCATGAACCCTCAGAATGTAATAATCTTGTCCCGTAAATATATACAACTCGTACAATTTTATTATATATATATATATATATATATATATAGATTCATCTTATAGAGAGTATAAACAAATAATCTTTTTTGGAAACATGTAGAGTTGATGGCAAAATTGAAGGCAACTGAGCTGTAGATGCGCATGGTAATTTGGTTATAGCCCTTATACAAATTTAGAAAGGTTAATTAAGTGGATGTATACTTGAACAAACAGCTCATGTTGTGTTCATGCCTTAAACCGTTTGAGTCTGCATATTGTCATATAAATGCACACTATAATAAACTTAATTTTGATTTGCGCACGTTAGGAATTAGGTAACACAAAATAAATAACATAATTAAAAAAAAATTAATACAATATTTAATATGATTTTATCATCAATGACGTAATCCATAAAATCTACTTTAATATATTAATTTTTATGATACAACTTTTTATAGGGAATAAAAGTTAAAAAAACATTCCCTTACACACTAACTCAAGACTCAATTACACTCTCCCCCAACTCTCTAGAATGTTACTACTTATCGGATGTGTTACCTTTCTCTAAGTACAAAATTCTATTTATATACTACGTACAACTTTCTTTTTTCTAATCTAATTATGACACTCTTGGTCATATAATAAAAATACCTACTACAAATAAGATTATTTTTAAAATAATATTTCTACCAAAAATAAGATTTTTTTCCCATAATAAAATTCGAGGAGTTGACTAACAATTCTTCCCTTGACTCGAATCCCCAAATATTTCAATTTTATTGTTGAACTTCACTCGATGGTTACTTTTCTTAATCTTTTTTCCACGCATAGATTGTTCATTCAACATATAAATTAATTTTTCATTCCTTTGACCTTGAAAAATTAATTTGTCTTCCTTGAACACCTTGTAGGAATCTTCTTGATCCACGTATGTATATCTACGTGAGGATAATTCTCCCAATGAAATTATATTCTAACCACAACCACCAGGGATATAATTTACCTTCTCGATAATCTTTGTAGAACCATCATGAAATTTGAAATGAACACATCAAATATCTTCAATCTTCACACCGTTTTTATTCACCGCATTAACGTAGTCAAATTCTCCATCTTGCTTCAAACTTTAAATGCAATCTTTCTTCTTGCATATATGCATAAAAGTTGCATAATCCAATACCCGACAATCTTCATTATAATCACTCTTAACAGTTAAAACAACTTCTTCTTCAGTTTCACTAAACAAATTAGTATATTTAACTTTTTCTTTCTCCTTGATCAGTTTTTCTTGATACTTATTTAAACTTTTCATGCCCTCTTTTAATGTTCTGCATTAGTATTGGATGTGACCATTCTCTCCATAATAATAACACTCTCTATCACTATAATCTCTTGACCTAGATCTTGATTTTCCTTTACTATTATCTCATTAACGTCTCCCTCAATTAGAACTCTCCACAGTTAGTGTTTGCTCACCAATGTTGTTATTCTCTTCTCCCATCAACTTTTGACTTTCCTATAAAACAGTAACCACCTCATCTAAATTCAAAGTTGATTTTTTCACCAATAATATTTGCACTAACGACTTGTAATACTTGAGCAAAGATGACAATAAGAGTAATGACTTCTTCTCATCTTCTATTTTTTCATCTGTATTCAACAATTGAGACACTAACCTGTTAAAAATATTTAAATGATCATGAAGATTTGTCCCTTCATCTAGCTTCAAGGAGTACAATTCTATCTTCAAGCACAATTCGTTAGTTAACAACTTTGAAGCACAACTCTTCTCAAGATTTCCCTATAACTTTTTTTGGATCAATATCTTTCAACACATCATACTTTATCTTAAATGCTAATGACGAACGTATTGTGCTCACCGCCTTGTTGCGAATTGTTTACCAATTTACTTCTTTCACCTCATCTGTTTTTTTCTCTTCCAAAACTTAATCAAGTCGTCTTTACAACACCAAAAGATCTTACACTACTTCTCTACTTTAATGTGAAATTTATTTTTCCATCGAATATTGGAAACTCAAAGTTACACAAATTCGTCGTCATCGTATTACACAAATTAATTTCTTCTACCTCGGATCCAATGAACCTAACTCTGATACCACTTGTTAGGAATTAAGTCACGTAAAATAAATAACAAAATTAAAAAAGAAAAATAACACAATATTTAACATGAATTGGTTATCAATGACTTAATTTACAAAACTAACTTCGATGTATTAATTTTTGTGGTACAACTTTTTGCAAAGAATAAAATATGAAAAAACCCTTTCTTACACACCAATTGAAGACCCAATTACACTCTCTACCAACTCTCTAAGATGTTATCACCTCTTAGCGGTTGTTTGATTAGAACTTAATGAGACTGAATGACTAAATCTGTCAATCATTCAGTGCGTTTATTTATAGTTGAATGAGACTAAATGACTGAATCGGTCAAATTTTTGGGCTGAATGACTAAGTCTAATTTTTTTAGCTGAATAGTTAAATTCCGGCGGAATGAAATAAAAATAAATAAAAAATTTTAAAAAAATATTAAATATTATATTAAGTAATATTAAATAAATTTACAACAACTTTGAATTTTTTCAGATGGGTAAAATAGTAAAAATACGTTATTCAGGTATTTCAGACATGTAACTTATCAAATAACTTTTGTTCATTCAATATTCAGAAATCTACTTCATTTAACTCATTCAGATTACTTAAGTATTCATAACTATTTCATTCAATTATTATCAAACACTCATTTAACTATGTTAGCTCTTTCTAAATATAAGTCTATAGTTATAAAGCACCCACAACTTTCTTTTTCCTAAACTCTCTCTCATATATATATAATTAAAATATCTACTACAATTAGAATTGTTTTTAAAATAATATTATTATTAAAAATAATTATTTTTTTCATAATAGAATTTTATTAGTTACCTAACAGCATGCATGTCGTAATTTCCATGCACGTGGATCATTGTTTGTACTCTAAAATATCACTATCATTTTTATTTAATCCTGCCATTTTCCCTTTTAAATAGTAGCTAGCCAGGTTCACTTTTGGAATGCGAGAAAAACAACAGAAAAATAACAAAATTATTCGATTTTACCTTTTTTTAGTTAATGTGATGGATTATAATTAATTAAAGAGATCATTGAATTTAATCTTGTATTCTTCTTCTTCTAGCTAGCTATGATCGATCGATGGAGACATACTGTAAAGTGGTGAGGCGAAAATATGAAAACTGCAGGCTGAATAATTAAAAAGAAGAATAAATGGTATATAGTAGTATTGTCCTTGAGGTCAAGACAAAACCTAAAAATGATGAGGTATCATGGGGAAAGAAAACAGAATATTAAGGTAATCGACTTCTACTTTTATATTGTAAAATTAAGTTTGCATTTTTATTAATGTTATTTTAAAGCAGTACTAAAGTATTTTTGTCCGGCCCTTTTATTCAAACTTGGGATCCGGACATGCATGAGAGAAATTGGGGCATTATTAATTTGTCCACCAGAGAGAATTAAGTGGTTAGCTATGGCCGTTTTGAATCTCGATGATCTTCATAGTAGTGCGTACTAATATAATTTATTATTAATTACTTATTCTTTTTAAAAAGAGGGTAGTTCCAAGTTCCCAAGTGCTTGACCTAGCTAGTACTACTAGTACTATTATTTAGAAGGGAATAATGGTGTGAAAGAGACGACAATGTTACTTGGTTTTAATAAAAAGTCGTCATAACTTTAACTTTACTAGAGATAATTATTACTAACATTCAAGCAAAACAAATTAAAACGATCAAAGTTAAAAGTAATACTCCACTATTGGTTTCACGCATGAAAAATGGGAGTTATATTATTACTTTTAAACGTTAATTTTATATGAGGATGTAAATGAATTAAGTCAAATCAAATATTAAATTATTTAAAGTTGATTTATAAAATTTATCGAGTATGAAATAAAATTTAATTGAGCCACGATTTTGAATTCAGCCCGAATAATTTAAATTTTTTGAGCGAATATGATTCAAGTATCAATAAAAAATTATAATTTGAAGAAATTCGAGTAATTTATCGAATTTTAAACTTTACTCATATTTAACGTAATACTCCACTATTGGTTTCACGCATGAAAAAAGTGCGTTATATTATTACTTTTAAACGTCAATCTTAAATGAGGGTGTAAACGAATTAGATAGAGTCGAATATTAAATTACTCAAATTTAGTTTATAAAATAAGATTTGATTGAAATTCATTTAACTATTAAGTTAGACATGATCTCGAATCAAGCACGAGCAGTTAGAAATTTTTGAATGAATATGATTCAGTATTAATAAAAAATGACAATTTGAAGAGATTCAGGTAATTTATTAAATTTTAAATTTTATTTATATTTGAATTATTTATATTTTGAGTTGAACTCGAATTGAATTTTTAGTTGAACAAATATAAATCAATCTCGAACTATTTAATTTATTTTAGAGCCTTAATCCTACACAATGATTGTACGTTCAACAGTAACTGTAAAACATTTTTTAACGGTAACATAACATTTAACCATTTCAAGGTAAAAATATAAAGACGGTTTAATTTTTCGAGGGGGTAGTATGGCTCGCATTTCTCTCTGCATATGTATATAAATATAAGGTTTTTGATCAGTGTATATATATATTGGTGCCACCTGCTTCATTAATTAATTAATCCTTCTATCAGAAAACAAAAGCCAAAAAACAAAACTGAATCCACATCTATCCCATATTTAGAACCACATACAAGCTTCAAATTAAAGAAAAATAAATAAATGAATGCATTTTCCTTCAAAAACATATATAATTAAGTTTATTCTTTCCTTTTTTCACTAATTATGAGCTATGTTATCATGATCAAAATATTCACAATGCAGAGATAATATAGGCTCTGTTGGCCTGATCCAAAATTATCACAATTTATTATCAACAGGGATGTTATTAATTTAATAACTGAAAATTTATAAAATAAATAAGATTGCATAATTGATTAGTTTTAAGAGATATAACTAATGGAAGAGAATAAATTCTACAAACATTATCTAATAAGAATTTACCAACTCTACAATTTCAAATAAAATTAAAAAAAAATAATTGTGGTAAAATTATTAAATGAAATTAATGTAGCTAAAGTTTAAAAATATATAGATATATGTAGATATAAGAGTGACGTATGCATATGTAGGTAAATTGCCCCCAGGAAGATGGAAAGATCCAGCTAAGAAAGTAGGCACGACAAAAGACGGCAATTATGAAAGTGCGTAGAAGACAAATGAGGCCCATCCATTATTACATACCATACCATCCGTACATTAATACCCTATTTCACCCAAACACCCCCTTCCACTCTTCCCTTCGATTTCTAGAGATTAAGAGAATCAATTATAGAATTTAGTACAAGGACGGCTGGTAAATTGGTATTTTTATATACTATTTAATAAAAATATGCTAATTTTATAAATTCAGATCAAATTAAAGAATTTTAATTGTATTAAAATTATTAAATAAATTTTACCATGATAAATAATATTACATAATATATTAAAAGAATCAAAATTCATTTTTCTTAAAAAATACAATATTGTTTGATTTTTATTGGATACTGTAAAAATTCTAGTTGATAAACAATTCGAGTTTTAATTCTTTTAACTGATTATGTAATAATTTACCGTGGTAAAATTTATTTAATAATTTTAACACAATCAAAATTCCTTAATTTTATCTAAAATGATAGAGTTAGCAAATTCCTATTAAATAGCATAAAAACGTCAATTTACAGAATTTATTCTATAATTTCTAGCTCTCATACTATAACTATAAGTCTATACTATACACCAACTTACCTACTTTCACTTAATTTCTCTCACTTCCAAATCAACGTCAACAACAAGACGAGGCAAGAAAAGAAAAGAAAGGAAAGGAAATATCCAAACACAAGAAATTAAAGTTGGAGGAGAGAATTGTTTAGTTGTGATTGTAATTAATCAAGAGTTATGGAAGTTGTGAATATGCTAGGAGAAAAGGGTAAGATGAATTATGAGGAGACAGAATTAAGGCTGGGAATTGGATTTTCGTGCGACACGAAGGCGAAAAATAGTATTAGTAGTACAAATGCTAATGGGAAGAGAGGGTTTGCTGAAACTCATGATGTGGATTTGAAGCTGAATCTAGTTTCTTCCGAAGACAATCTGTCTGATGATGAGATCATGGATCAAGCTGACTCATCAATTGTGATCAAGAATCTGCCCAAAGAGAAGAACCTTCTTGGTGGTGGTGGCGGCTCTATTCATGATCCGGTTGCTAAACCTCCGGCCAAGTAAGCTCTAATTGTTTTCTTCCTCAGTTTGCCCCTTTTTGCCTAGCCGTATATATTATCAATGTTGAATCTTATTTTTTTTAGGTGTCTATTTATGATTTAATTTGGATATATATACACACATTATGAAAAATCCACTCTTAAGTTTAGGTTTTTTTTTTTTTTGATACTATTAAGAATCTGTTACACTACGGGTGTAGGGATAATCGAACTATGATCTCCACTAAATAGCGGTAGCCAACTAGTTACCACCTAATTCTCATGCACTCCTCACTCCTTAGTTAATGAAATGAGAAAGCAATTACTTAGGTAAATGTTCAAAGAAAGAAAAGAGAAGAATGCCCACACTTTTCATTTTTCTCTAGGTCAAGTATAGGAGAACATTTACCAGTGCAAAAAAATATACTGGTAGGGGAAAAAATATAATTAACGATGTTTTTATGATTGTTCTAGATCATACTTAATATTTTAAGCAATATTTTTATTATACTTCTTGCAACAGTTAATACTAAACGTCATTTATTTACCTGATAATATATATTATCTTTACTCTGACAATATTAACGACATATATTTCCTCATATTCTTAATACATGAGTTCAAATTTCTTTTCAAAAGTCACACTTTCTTTCATTCATCATTCTTTTAAGTTACTACGAATTCCTTGCTAGAAAAAAGTTACTTGCTAGCAAAAGCTTATATTGATATCGCTACTTTTTAATTATAATAGTATAAAATGATAGTGTTATTAAATTTGTCATCATAATTTTTTTATAATTATATCAATACTACTAAACTAATCAATAATTTCAGGTCACAAGTTGTAGGTTGGCCACCAGTCAGATCCTTCCGAAAGAATATCCTTTCCGTCCAGAAAAGCAGCAGCAATCGTGAGGAGATCAGTAATGAAAAGGTGAGCAGCCCCATTGGCGCTGCCGGCGCCAGCTTTGTGAAGGTAAGCTTGGATGGTGCACCTTACCTCCGCAAAGTCGATCTCAGAATGTACAAGAGTTATCAAGAGCTTTCTGATGCCCTAGGCAAGATGTTCAATTCCTTCACCATTGGTAATTAAACACATTAACCAATTAATTTCTCACAAACTAACATGAGACTACTATTAAATTTATATGAAGATTTGTGTAGGATACATTTGAACATAACTACCTCGTTTAAATATGTCATATGTAAATCTTAATATATATCTGATTTAAAATAAAATCACAAAATAGATTCTCGTTTTTGAATAAAATTTAACTTAGAAGAGATTTTCTTTCCCTTTTTGTTTTGAAGGTATGAAGTATTATGATGCATGGATCTTCTTAATTGAGAAATATATATATATATATATATATATATATATAAAAAAAAAATCTATGTTCATTTGCCTCTCTTCTTATTTTATTTTATTTTTTCTTTTCTTGCTTTGAAGGTAACTGTGGATCTCAAGGATTGATGGATTTCATGAATGAGAGCAAACTGATGGATCTGCTCAACAGTTCTGATTATGTTCCAACTTACGAAGACAAGGATGGTGATTGGATGCTCGTGGGCGATGTCCCTTGGGAGTTAGTCTTTCTTCTTCATTTCATTCCATGCATATTCACAACTTAATAAATCTAACCTAAATTATGAATTTTAATTGAAAACAACTAAACAAGACTAAATCTTATGAATTTTGTTCGCTTATATTAATTACTGTCTTTAAACAGGATGTTTGTTAGTTCTTGCAAGCGCTTACGCATAATGAAAGGAACTGAAGCAATTGGACTAGGTCAGTATATATAGTAGTCTATAGTATATTAACCAAAACCTATTATTATAGATTAATTGATCATCGATCTTTAATATTAACGAAACTTCCAATCGAATTTCAGCTCCAAGAGCCATGGAGAAATGCAAGAACAGAAGCTGAAGTAAACATCAACGGCCGGCAGCCTGCTCCTTTGATCTTAGTTGTCGCCAGAAAATAATTACCAAACAATGACAGGCACGCGAGATGGATTTAGCAGATTGCTTAGTTATTATATTTGTACTTACTATATATGCATGGTTTGATATATTAATTAATTAGTGTGAGATATTTGGTTATTTAATTAGTAATGGACAGAAACAATAAATCTTGTACTAGATCTAAAACTTGGTTTTGTCTTGAATATGCTTGTTTTTATATAGTACGTATTAATATTTAGTTAATGGTTTGCTTAATAAGAAAGCTTCATTTCTGATGTATATTACAGCTATTATGTGCATTACTACAGTTTTGTTTTTTCCTTATTGGAATTAATCATTCTTAATATATATATATATATATATATATATATAAGCTTCAATTATTTGTGGAAATTCATTATTTTAAATGTTTTGAGATTTGAGGATTGGCATGAGAGAAATTGAATAATGTGGGATAAGCATGTACAAGGAAGGGGGCAAGCTCATGTGCATGTCAATTGAGCATTTATTTTTGCCGGCCCATTTTAATGGGGTAGTAGCAGTATATATGTTTATCTGTATCTATCTATGTCTTTTGTATATCAATCAATTATTAAAGAGATGAATGATTCCATACAAATTTGGGGCCATCCTTTACTCAATAAAAAGTAAAAAATAAAATGGGAAAAAGATAAGGAGGGAAAAAACGAATCAATCATATTAATATTGAATAGCAACTATATATGGTCCTTTAGCTTAAATATTCTATATATTGATGGCCAACATGCCGGTTGGGAAAGTAATGGAGTATACATATATATACATATATGCAAGTTGCATCTATGTATGATATTCTTGCTGATTCATAAAAAGAATTATATTAGAATTTTAAAATTTTATTAGTTTTATTATATTTATTCTTAAAAATAATAAATTATTTGTTTAATAGTGATAATATTATACAATTAACGAGCCCATTTGAGAATATTATGTCTTGTATAACAGTATTAAGAAAAAGAGATTTTTTTATATATATAATTTTTTTTTAAGAAAAATAAAACTTATATAGAGATTAGACACAATGAGAAATAACTGAAGTTGGTGTAGTGGAAAAAATTCTCTTATTTTTTTAATGTCAACTTGACACGGACTAATTACTGTTTACCCTGTTCAAACCATGAAAACTTTTGGGAAATTAAGTACCAATACATGACTAGGATGTATATATGGTGAAGTTGATTTTCAACTTCACCATAACCGGATCCTATATATAACACTACAATTTGGGACAAGCATTCATAATAAGATCACGAACTGCATGGTAGGAAAGACGCGAATCTTTCTAACATTACCAAATTGTATACGCGTGTGAGGAGAGAGAGAAAACATATGAAGGAATGAAAAAGAGAAGTTTTTTTATGCCTTTTTCTTTTGCTAAATAATTATTTTTTTTAATAATCAGCGATTCTTTTTCTTTTCTTTTCTGTTTTTTCTAAATTAGTTATAGTAATAATTTAAGATAATTGATATTTTTATTAAGAAAATTTTATATTTTTGTAAAATTTATCACACACAAATAGTAAATAAAACCCACACGCGTGTGCATGTGAATAAAATTTTATAAAAATATTAATTTTTTCTTATAAAAATAACAAATTCCTAACCTAAATAGTCGGTAAGAACCTGATAAAGCTAAAGAGGCACAAGAACTTCTTACTCAACAAGAGTTAAGAAACTCGTCCCGCGTACGGTTCGGAGGCCGAGCCCCACCCCAGCAGTAAGGGTGCGGCTTAGGTCAACTAACACAAAGTAGATACAGTTCACTCAACGATTGTCTTTGGGTTCCGAACTCCATATGGGGAAGGAGCGTTGTTGTTTGCGAGGTCTCGATCATTTACATGGACCCACTTCTCATTCCATTTGCGAGAGTTCGTGGAAGAAAGACCAACATTCAAAGAACTGTGCACAACCGATTCCTCCACCTCATCTGCACCTCAAAAGAGGGCATTCTAGAGCAGCTCCTTCTCTGTTCAGAGTCCAAGAGCCACAACCCAATGCCTTGAATCTATCCATTTTTTAGGTGGCCTTTTCCGTATTTTATCTCGTACGTGCGTCAACCCACAAGACTAATTTTTAATGTATTTTATCTCGTACATGCGTCAACCCGCAAGAGTAATTTTTAATGAAAATGCTAACAATACAGATCTTAACCCCTTTGATCCACCTTAAACTTAAAAGGATTTCTTAACGGAAAAAAAAAAAAACCAAAGCTGACAACCATACAAAATATTTCGACACAAAATTTGGATACTGCATCACACAATTGAAAGCAATAACCATACCGAGCCCATTGCTCCACAAACAAGACTTGTGATCTATTGTCAGATACTAGATTGAAGAAGAGAAGGATATAGAGAAATCCGTTGTGCCATAACATAATAGAAAAATAACCACTCTTATTATAGGTACCACAAGTATGGACATAATTTACCCGCGAGACTGACTATTACTAAACCTGTTGTATCATCTCCGTTGGAGAAACAGGAATATGAAAAAAAAAAGAAATTATGGATGTAAATGCTATTCACGTACAAGTGATAAAAAAATAGCATGACTAAAGAACAACAATGGTTTCTCAAGACGTATTTCCCTTTACTGGAGTTCATTAATGGCCTCCACAGGAAACCGGCGTCATCCATTCTCCCAAGTGAAGCTTCTTCATAGCTGCTGTGAACGAGTTCTGGTAAAAGCTATCTCTCATTGGTAATAATTTGTCCCCAATCACCATGACCTGTCAAACAGTGCAACTAAATTTTAAGATGCAAAATAAGGTTTAGTATGATAACAAAGAAAGTAAAGAGTATAGCAAAATAATGATATTTACATGTAATTGAGAAATTCATCATTTAGCTGACAAAATAGATTCAGAAAAATAACAGTCCATATCCATTAGCTTAGAACTCTAATAAAAGTATAAAACCATTAAATGTAAATCGCCACACAAAAGTTGATTCCTTTGTTTGTCGTATCAAGTGACAGATGAAAAATCTTGAAGCTTTATCCCACCAAAATAATCAAGTATCTCACACAGTTTGCTATACCCAAACCTCCCAATTGACAGGAGGCATGCCAATGGAAAGAAATCTATTGGTGGATAAGCGCAGAAATTAACTTGATAGTTCATGTGTTTTAAACTTACAGTTAACAGTGCAAAGAAAGTAGAAAACCAGACGCACACACTATAAGAGAACAGAGAATCTCTCTCTCTGAGTCAAAAGAATAGCTTCACATATGAAAAGTTTTTCTCTTTTTTTTTTTTTGAAGAGAAATCTTGTTTACTCTGGGTGGCAACTAATGTTGCTTCAGGCCAACAATACACAGTAAAATCAGAAGACTAAAAAATTGTAAGAACGTCTCTAGTTATGGATCTGTTGGATGACTCGGGAGGAGGATATATCTCACCTTGAACCAGCAAAATTCCTTATTAACACAAATTGTGTTAAACTCCTGCAGCAGCTTTTACCTCAGGATTCGCCTTTCCCTGAACCAATTTGAACAAGTAACACAATAAAAAACATAACTAGTCGCATGCAAATACTGGCAACAAATGTGACTGCAGATTATTATCACTGCAATGGAGATTTAGCATTAGTAGCAACGGAAATATTAAAATTAAATAAGAACACATTCATGAAACAGTAGAAGTAGCTTCAATAGACGGGGGTAAAACGGACTAGATGGTTTGGAAACATACGTAGACTACTAAGTGCACCAATGAGAAATTATTTAATTAATATTCAATGTAATGCTAGGGGAGGAGAAAATTGAAAATTAAATTGCATGGAGATGGTAAAGAACACAGTTATATTATGAAGAAGATGCTCCCCTACACAGACAAATGGCAAAGATGGATATGGAAATGTGGGAAAATTTCCAGGAACCATGGCTAGTTTTTAGTGAAAATTTTTTGCATGGTGTACAAGCACATCCAAAGACTAGATTTTCGATGATAAATGAACCCCCATCATAGTTAGGCAATCAATATAGCTCTTAACTCAATAGACAAACCTCAGGTGAGCTACTCCTAATCTTTCGCACAGGCATCCTCATTGTAACTAGTTCCTCTGCTGATGTAGGGTGAATACCAACTGTGGCATCAAAATCCGCCTTAGTCAAGCCAGCCTTCACAGCAATTGCAAATCCCTGAGATTTTTTGACATTTACGGTCATATAACTGTATATCCCACCACTGAGAAAAAATAAGAATTAGACGAGAGAATAGAAAGCAGCCTGCATAATTTCAGGTGAATCTTCACCACACATGTGCAACCCCAGAACTTTGTTAGTCTTTGCACATACTATAAGTTTCATGAAAACCCTGTCTGGGAGGCCAGAAAGTGTAGCCTTTAAGGGCCTGTAATTTGATGTAAAGACATCAACATCACCATACTCTTGTATAGCCTGCACAACCATTGAAATGTCAGACGCAATAAGCAAATCAACACTGTCGCAGACATGATTAGGAATTGGCATACCTGTTCTTCAGTCAGACCAACTTGTCCAATGGGTGGCTGGGAAAACACTGCAGAAGGGACAGCCCTGTTTAAAAGCAGATAATAATGTTCAGGAAGGTTATTAGTTATAAATTAACCTCTATAGCTGAATCACAAACCAGAAACTTTCTCAACAGAGATGGATGGTGAAGTCAAAATTGAACGAGTTCTTACATGCCATAATAGGTTGATGTGAGAACATGATAATCATGTCACCTATTACTTCCAATTTAAAATGATATTTTATTCAAATAGACTCCAAATAATAAGAATCTTTCGTTTCAAGGTTACCAATTAATTAACCGTGAATGGGTGAAGTACCTAAAATCTGGTTTTGTGGGTTCATTGGCAAACAGAGTCTTCGCCAATGCACCTCCCTCCATCAAAGCAACTGGAGTTAAATTCAGTCTATCTGTAACATCTCCAACAGCCCAAATCGAGGGGACTGATGTGCGAGAGTATTCATCAACCTGCGTACACAATATAGAAAACAGTCAAGAACAAGCAACGAGGAGAGTCGGCAACAAAAAGCTGTTGGAAATGAACATAGCACCTGTATTGCTCCATTCTTGTCCATTTCCACTCCTACCGTCTCCAATCCTAAATTCTGCGATGCATTAAAAATCCATGTGTAACAGCAATCTAACAGTAGTTCTATTCTTCTACTTTTGTGTATAACATCTGAAGTTGCACTACTAAAGAAAAAGCATGACTTCATATTTTGCAACTTCAAGTCTGCTACATAACCAATTGCATATCACCACATGGGAGTTACAGAACATAGTTTTCCACTGTTAAACATGAAGATAACAACAATAAAAGTTTTTCTAACTCCACGCTAAACCATGGGTGGCAGCAGGGTTTATAAAGACAATAAAGTAATAAGAATGACCATTCAACTAGTAGAAAGGAAAATCAAACCTTTGTATTAGGCTTGCGTCCTGTTGCAAACATGATATGTGAGAAGCCTTCAGCTGTGCCTTTGGTAGTCTTCAAGGCCAGCGTACCATCAGAGGATTTAACTACAGCCTGAGGTGACTCTTCCGTGTGGAACTCAATTCCACTCAAGGACATCTGTTCTGCAACAAAATCTCTGATCTGGCAAAATCGAACGACAGACATTTTACTGCAAGAAAGATAACTTCTAGCAAATTATGTGTTGCAAGAAACAAGTAAACAAGGAAAGCAGCTGCAGCCTCTCACCTCTTCATCAAAGCCTCTCAAAACCTTCTTTTGGCGTATAAATACATGGACCTCACTTTTCAAGCCATTGAAGATGCCAGCAAACTCAACTGCAATGTATCCACCGCCAACAATGGCTATTTTCTTTGGTCGAGAAGGCAAATCAAGGGCGGCATCTGAATCTATTACATATTCACTTCCAGGAATTTCTGGAATGAAGGGCCGTCCCCCAACTGAAATTAGTATATTTTTTGCTGTGTAAAGTTTTCCATCAACATCCACTGTATGCGGATCCACAATCTGTTTACATAATCATAAAAGCCCACAGGATAAGTACATATTAGTTGAAACATGAGCTCTTGTGAATAACGTTTTAAGAATATAAAAGAAAAGGTAGAAAAAAATGGAGTTTATAAATTTTATCTAGCCACAAAACATCATCCAACCTTTCCACGCCCTTCAATCAGTTTGACACCAGCGTTTTTCAAGACATTCTTGTAGATACCGGTAAGGCGCTGCAGCTCAGCATTCTTATTAGCAATCATGGTGCTCCAATCATGCTTGGGTTCAGTTTCATAGGTCCATCCAAAACCACAACTTTCTTCAAATTCATGAGAATATTTGGATGAGTATACAAGTAGTTTCTTCGGTACACATCCACGAAGTACACACCTGCATTACAAATTCATCAGACATGCAGGTCCTTATTCTTATAAGACAGTTATTGAAATGAAAACACAACAGCTCAAACAGATCAGTGAGACATCATTAGACTCGAACAGATCAGTGAGACGCCCTCCTAGGCTCATACAGTCAAACATATCATATTTACGCATAATTATCTGTCTGATGATCACAGGCAGGGAATGAATTGATCTTAATCTGTCCTTGAATCTTGCAAGAATAAGAAAGTAATATGACTCGAGACATACTTCATCTCAAATTGAGTGTCAGGGTCAACAAAGCAAGAATGGAAAATATTGACCAAGTAGTTCGTTTAAATATGCAGGCAGCGTCAACTGTAATCCCTAAAAAGACATTATTGTCTATTAAATTAAAATTGTACTATTATTTTTACAATTGACAAATGCTTTGGGTCATCTCAAAAAAATGAAATCATGACACTCTATTTGGGATGAAGCGAAAAATCATTTTTATACCAAAAAACTAGATATGCTTGTTTGTGGCGTGTAACCAGTGGTTTCTGAGAGCCAAAGGGTAGTGGGTGCAAGTCCTCCATTACTGTGGATATTACTATGAGTTAAGTAGTATTCAGGAATTTTACCCCTATATATTTTTATATTAGCAAACAAACAAGTTGAAATCTATAAAATATAATTTATGGAGAGCTTCTAAATTATGCACTTGTTGTTGATGAAGTTCATAGCATTACTTCATCTGACAGAAAAAAATTATTTTACTCCCTGAATTTCAGCTATTTATGATAATAAATTACTTCTAAGTGGCCTCTTCTTAAGTTTTCTTTTTCTCTTAAATATATTCATGAGATAAGAATGCAAAAAAAAATCTTTTTCTTTTTAGCACACGTTTGGCTCCTTACTTGCAAAATCAGAACTCGGTTTATCATCATACTATTTCATCAAATCACTACTAAACATGAAATTCATAAGACATTCAAAAACTACATTTCTAAAATAATCAAGCTGAATTATAGATACAGCGATAGACATACAAACACGAAATTCAAAACTTACGTTCCACCGACGCCTCCAGAAGTCTCCGAGGAAATGGTGGCAAAAGGAAGCTCACAAACTGCGACCGAAGCGCCGAAATTGGCTGCAAAACGGGAAGCCCTAACACCGCCGCTGCCAGCACCGATTGTGAAGAGGTCAAAATCATACTGGCGGGGCTCGGCCCCATTGTTGGACTCGGCTCGAGTAGTGAAATGACGGCGGGGAGAGGAGTAGGATTGGGAGCGACGAGATAAAAGGTTTAGGGTTTTAGAGTGGGATAGTGAATACGAAGAGGAAAGAGGAGAGAGAACAAAAGGATATGAGAGAGAAATTGGGAAGTTTTTGCGGAGGAGGGTTTGGAAAGAGAAGGTGGCGCCGAGCTTCGGGGTAGTGGTGCTCAGTGATGTTGCCGCCATTGAGCCCGTACTTGAGTTCAGTAGAGAGTTCCGTTTTTTATTAGACTTGCGTTAAGGTAACGGTGTGTTTGGACGTCATTGAGAGCGTAATCAATTTTTTTTTTATGTTATTTAAATGGATCTCTATAAAATAACAACCACATGAATTAGACTTGGAATTTAGTCCAAACTCCAAGTAAAAAGAATCCGAATTGACTAAATTTAAATTAATTTGTACCATAAATTTTATTTTAAATTAAATATACCTTATAATTTTATCAAAAAAATAAAATACCCCTTCCCCCTCTTTTACATAAAAATATTTTGAAAACAAAATATACTCCACGCATCTTTTACATCAAAATAATTTATATCTTAAACTTTATTAAAGATGATACAAATTATTTTGAAATTCAAAATTTATGATGCATTTAATCAGTGACGGATCCAAAATTTGATACAAATGTAGCCAAAAATAATTTTTTTACTCACATTGTATTATTGAATTTTAAAATGAATAATAAATAAATAAATAGACAAAAAACTTAATTTTTATATCTAATTATGTTTTTAGTGAGATTTTTATTAAATGGTAAAGGAAAAAAATGAACTAAAAACTTGATTATTTTTCTTATGTCAAAGTATTATGTCCAAATTTTGAACGAAAAACTAAATAAGATAAAGCAATTTTTTTATAATCATGCTTTACATTATAAACACATCCATATATGCCCTCTCTAATTGATCAACTATGTCCTATGTTGTACCCTTAATTGTGCATCTACATTCTACAACTTAAAACATAAAGTTTGAGCTAGTATTGCAATCATAATTGTTAATTTTTTGTAGCAATTAGTCTTAAAACATTAAACAATTTCTTAAAAGGTTACAAAAAAAACAATAGGAATAACTTAAAATCGAACTGATATAATTTTTTATTTTAAAATCATAATATCTCATTTAAATAACTACTCTTGCTAACCCATTAAACAATAAAAATGATAATATTGGAGGTTTTAAATTTTAATTGTCAATTAGTATCTCAATTGAATAATGTGTCAGCTTTGCATTAATTATGTAAAAAAAAATTAATTATATTATTAAAATGTTATGTAAGATATATTTATTTTGCTCACTCTCATACGAAAATGTGCTTGTTATTGTGAATTAAATAGGATTATATATATATAGTTAGACAATTTATCCATAACAGTTAAAATTGGTCTGTCACAAGAGGGAGTAGCGTTAGGGTTAATTTTACGTGTAAATTGGTTTGTCACAAAAATGAGTAACGACATGATCTACCGCAAGAAAGAATAGCAGCATGGTCAATCTACAGTCAAAAATACTATCTCTATTAGTTGTCGAAATAGTATCCGAGTAATCGATTGTCGGTATATATATATATTATCTTTTTTAAATTATAAGATTAAAATTTATTTTTTAAAATTTACATGAAAGATTTTTAACTCAAAATTAATGTGATTTATTTTTTTTATAAAAATAATAAATTTATAATTAATAGTACGTTTTACTTAATGTATGATTTTGTCGGTGGTACGTTGTTATTTGTATCAAGGAAGAATGACCGACTCACCGGCACAAGTAGCTTACTTTAATACTTTGCATGTATTATTCCTAAAAATTCATTAGTAAAACTATTTCACTAACAATAAGAATAGTAGAGTTCTGTGGTTTGGTGATGGGAAAATTATTTTCTCAACCATTCAATTCTTATCAAATAGAAACGCTTACCATCAGAAGTTCACAAGACATTGGGAATAAACGAAGCAGGCAGTGAAACACTAAGGACACATTTGTCTAAATAAAATATGTTTAAAATTGAATTATTTGTAATAATTTAACACTATTTTAAATTATTTTATGAAATTATTAATGTTATAAAATTATTTAATAACTTAAAATATGAAAAACTATTAATCTTAAATTCATCATGGGATTATATAATCCCTCATAAATTACCTTATGAATGATAAAAAAATAATTTACAGAACTATTTAAAGGACTATTAATCCCTATCATAAGATAAAATAGTCCAAATTAGTGTTAAATTAATACAAATAATCTAATTTCAAACATATTTTTTTACAAACAAACATAGCCTATAATATTAAATAATGTTGAATGATTCAAGCAACGGGGAAAAGGAAACAAAAAATATAGGAAAAGAGGAGGGGAAAAAAAAGGTGAGCACTGCCAAAATTCACATGAATATAGTAATCTACAGTAATGGAATAAAATGAAAACACCGCCTTTGTGTATTACAACAATCACTACCACACGCTTTTATCATAGACTACTGCAATCATCTGCCTCAAGTATACATGATGTATTGGGGGCTGACTGCTGTGCCTTCAATGGTATATTACTATTATTGAAGGTATGTATGAGAAATAAAAGAAAGATTTGACGAAGATATATGCTCGCTCATGGGGACGGAACCTTGCCAGCATATCCCAATGCCATCACAAATTCCTTCGCTGAGGAGCCAATTGTTACAGATACTCGTTCTGATGGTGACACAGTTTGTAGCCAAAACTCAACCAGGCTATGCAGTTGCAATGTAGGGACGACCGGTTGACCCATGCATCTGATCTCAACCTATGTCAAATAAGGTCACTATCAGTAAAATGTGGAGCTAGGCTCTACAATCATAAAAACAAAACACGCACACACACTAGACGAAAAAAAGTCGAGACACAAACAAAGGCATCAGCTGTGTGCAAATGTTAAGTTCTACTATCAATTTTCTGAATTTTTGCTAATTTCTGAAAAACTTGATTTTATTGAACTACATGTGTTTTTGGTCAATCAAGGTTACTGCAAAACCTCCAGGGAAATACAAGAGCTACCATCACAGTAAAAGGAAGAGACAAGTAAGAACCATTGCCCTACAACATACAAATTCACATTGATCTTTAAGGGGTTCAGTCCTTTCAGGCGAACCCAAATTGCAGTTTCAAATCAGATTTTTCGGCTTATCACAACTATCTGCAGTTTGGCTTTTGGGGATGGGTGCGTTTCATCTTTAGTTTCTGCTTCATGCTAGTGGATGGCTATGATGGACCTAATATTGCAAAACTGTAATTCATTTGGATTTGAAAAGTCCCAGTTCACTGAGTACATGTTCTGTCCATTAAAGCGAATATGAGTTCCTTAAAATGGTTAATAAAGAAACCCAAAGTCAATACACACTCATGCATGCAATAACTACATGATGCACTTTTTTCTTTTCATACTACTATTGTCAGATTAATAATAGTTGGCTAGAAAGAGATGAATTCACTCACCTCGTCTTCACTTGGAAGGTCTAATTTCTTCATCAGGTACTTCTGGATAAAAGAAACCGACAAAGTCCCATCCCTGCAAAGAATCAAATGTATTTAATTAATAACCTGGGAGCCAGAGGATTTATCACCTCCTTAATTCAACAATAATCTTCCTTACTCTTTTAACAACACAAAATTCTCAAAATGTACAAGCAAAAATCCTAACAGCTCACTGCAACTAGTTGACGTCCCCAGATTTGGACTCGCAGATGATCTCATATCAGATTCACCTATGCGACAGTATATATTTCCACACCAACTAGCTGGTAAAAAGTGAAGATAAGCTAAAAATGAAAGGCTTACATATCATTTAGATTTTTCAAGTCAAAGAAAGCAATCAAGCCCGCTCATTACTCCCTAGAGTGGTTGGCATTCCTGTGCGCTCTTCTTTGCCCCCCAAAAAAAATTTAAAAATTGGCAACTTATGAATCCAAGGGTCAATTCCAAACTAGTTCAAGGCACTTTGTATTTTGAATTCAAATTCATAATCAACAATCAAAATGAGAAAGTACAGCAGCCTCTGGTCGAAAGTCTATCTGAAATAGATAGGCTAATTTAAAATGTGAGGTTTCCATAGAAAAATGAACAAGCAAATGATTCAGATTTTGACGGCAACCCATAATAAAAAGATGTAACCTGACACAACCCATTCTTAAGACTCACCACCTGTAGGAAAGGAGAGGAAGCAAGACGGAAAGGAGGTTACAAAAGACTCCCTTCAATGCGTAATTTATTAACCAGTCGGAGAATGCACTTTCATAAAATATGATATGTATAGTCAACTAATAATGGAGCAATATCTCATTGCAAGTCGAGTATACTATTGCATAACGGTGTAAGTAATCAATGCCCATGAATCCAAGATAGGAGTGGCAGCTGAACACATATTATAGGAATATATCCTCTAGTTGGTAAAAAGGAGTCTCATTGTATTTATGGTAAAATTAAAGAAAGGAAAACTAAACCCTATCTAATCTCTCATAATATGTGATCACAAGAAAATAAGAACATACAAATTAGAATAGCTGTCCAAAGAAGATAACATCAATATGCTAGGACACACATGTAAGGTTGCTTCCCACATTGGACATAATAATAAAAGTTCAAGTTCCAATTTACATGAGTGGACACCAAGGTCTAATGACTTCAACTTTTAGGTCACATTAGTAATAAACATATGCATCAACGCCTCACCTTGTTTTTGCAGGATAGACTTGGCTTAGAGTTTTTTTTAAATCTTCTCTCTAATTGAAGTTAGCATTGATGGACAAACATGAAGAGGAAAAAGACGCACCAAATAATTCTGCTGACTGAAATTATGTAGTAGTTGAACCACAGCCATAATAATTGGTAGAAGATAGATGAAATCATAAAAGAAAATATCAAGGGATAAAAGCGTTGTATTCAAATTGTATAATCACAAGTTACCAGAAAAAGTAGTCTCTCTGACTGCCAGAGATATAAAATGCAGAAAATCCTGTACATCTAGAAAGAAATCATGGATGTAGATTCTATCGAAACCTTCAGGCAAAACCTAAATATTTTTCTCATAATTTTTGCATAGATCCATGCTTGAAAAAGTTCACTCCCTGAAACAGTTTGATGGGTTAATCAAATTTTTAGAAGAATCCTCAGGCGGAAAGATCAGACTTGTGCCTGTTGGAACACTTTGAGTCCCAATTTGATTGAAACTGTCAAGGAGCATGTAAAAGAGTGAATAGAGCATGAACTCTGTTGAATCAAAAGTTTTCAACGCAGACCACTTAGTATTTAGACTGCTTTAACAATCTTCAAGATTCAGTTTACATGATAAAGTTAACATCTAAATATAGACAATTGCCATGCTTGAGCTGTTGAGCGCTAGAGTAGTAGAGTGCAATATTGGAAGATAGCTCTATGAAAGCATAGAAAACAAAAAAGACTAGGTAAATGTCAATAACACTTTCTTAATTCAACAGTTTCCACATCCTGATCAGACTATCCAAAAAGGAATATAGTTTTTCAAATTGACTATTGAGGAAGGAAACAGAATTGTCAAGAGATACCATGGAAAACATATGAATTTTTTTCTACTTTTTCCATATTCAAACTTCTATATTTAATTGTATGTTTCAATATTGTTACTAAAAGTTGACTCACATATGTGACTCTGAACAGTAAATTTATTTTTAATATCTAAAACATGCTAAAGTAAGTATCGGGATAATAATGGGGTCACTCCTTTTTTTGGCAGTTGAGGCTACATATTAGAAGTTCTATTTTAGCAAATGAGGAATCCACTTAACGCATCATGGAACGGATACTAAATATACCGAAAACAAATAAACTATTTCCACACATAGCCATATGCAGTTTCTGCTACTACAAATTATACAACACTAGTCATCCAGGTATAAATGACAAGGCAACAAACTTAATAATTAATAATATACTACTAAAGCAATAACTACAAGGATGAATAGGACTCATAAGAACTCACTTTATTCTCAAAAAACTTGCAGATAACTGGGGCAAGCGCCCATATCCTTCCCTGCAACCATGACAATTGCAGGAAATAAGAAAATGAAGATTGTCAAAAGGATTAAAAGATAAAATTTTCGTTTTGATAGAAGATTCAAGTCCTTATATTATAAAGTAAATAAGATTCTCACCGGTCTTCAGAGGCAACTAACGAGCACCAAATTGGATTAAATTTCCTTTCACACCTAACACTACTAGCATCCAGCACAGCTTGAGGAGAAACTCCCGATTCTCCAAAAGTAGCTGCCTTTTTCTGACGCATCCTTCGTGACTTCTTCGGTTTTACGGATTCAAGAGGGCCCAGATCAGAGCTATCCTTTTCATCTTGAACTTTAGATTTCTGTTTGGTTTTACGGGAAACCCCTTCAATTTTAGGTTCATCGATAGGTTCTGATTTGGAAGTAGATCCTTGTGAAGTAAACTTTGAAGATTTACTCCGATTTGCAACTTCTACCAAAAAATTCAAAGGTTTCCAAAGATCAACTTTCCCCTTTCCCTCCCATGTGTCAGTGCCATTCTCTGTTTCTTTATCTGGTCTCGGAAGGCTAGATGGTTCACCAATGGAAGAATTCTGCGCAAAGAAGGTATTAACTAATTTAAGCATTAGGGAAATAGCTTATATGCCACTACTTCAAGATTATAAATGGGAAAAATCATGTTGAAGCTTGAGTTATAGTGTTGTACCAAAAGAACATGTATGACTTCCATACCTGCCTTATATTCTGAGTGAACTTGGTCAGAGTTTCATGTGAGCTAGAGCTCTCTGGATCTTCCTCAGAATCTTCCTCTTTCTTTATTTCTTTCTCAACGGAAAAACTAGAACCTCGTAATGTTTTTCTTGCAGTAACTTTTGATCTTCTCCCAGTCAACACAGCCTGTGCTGAAACTCTGGGAGTACTGACCACCAAAGACGAGAGCGACCTTTCCTTTCTTCTTGCAGGTAATGCAACTGAAGGCACAACTTCAGGTGCATCCACCTTTCTTCTTTTGAAAGGAAATATCTTCGCTCTTACATCTTGCAAATTGTGATCTGGCCTGAGAACCAATAGATCAACTTGTAAGCTACATCGTTCAACTTTGCTATGTATCAATAAATGCATGAGCATGCATGCAAACCAGGATTCATTGTTACTGATGTTGTGCAAATATGAAGTGAACTACGAATTAAATTAAATTGTTACTACCTCTGAGATGTGATGGAATTTGAAGTTGGTGATGAATGTAGCACATACATATTAATGCAAGTAAATATCTGCAGTGCATCTGGGAGAATAATTTAGTTGAAATTGAGCACTGCTGAAACTTAAATAAAGTTTCCTCGGGAGGATCACATAGTGCTAAAGAGAGGAATCACAAAGTTTAGTCAATAAAACAATTAATCAAAAACCCTAATAAATCAGATACAAAGAAAGAGCTCCACCTACTTATACACATAACATGTGTACAATGGTATGTACCAAAGAGGTGATGGTGTTGAGGAATGTAGAGCAGGAAGGTGTCGTGACACACTTTCGAGAAAGGGCCCCTTGGAGAGTATGAGGTGAAGACAAAAGAAAGATAATTAGAGGGGGAGAGAGAGAGAGAGAGTGGAGAGAGGCAAGTTGTGCATAGCGTGTTGGCATAGAGACTAGGGCTAACTAGGTCTGAATCTTGTCCCCCAAAGGTGGAGAGTGCAGATAATTTCCTAATTTATGGTAGAATATTGGAGATAATGTCCGTTGACTTTGAATCAAGTGGGTCATTATAATGAATGATCCAATCAAGAACTATTTATCATGGCAGCTAAAGCAAACAAAACTTATTTATAAAACATCCAAGATGTGTGCCAACTCAGCTTTCAGACGTAAATAAATTTACTGACATCTTGCCGTTCAGTGACTAGGCAGTTTACGTAACTTGGAAGGGCTTGTCTCTCTCTCTCTCTCTCTTGCGCTCCCCAAAAATGGCTCAAGGCTGCCAAAAGGGCTGCAACACTATCTTGCTAGCGCTGGCAATCATGACACTAACCTCTCAAAAGGCTTCCCAGGTGCCAAGCACAAGCTGGCATGGTTAAAGTGCAAGTGGTCATTAAAACCTGCTGTCAGAGCATTGGCTCACCATGCACTAGTTAAAAACCATCTAGTCAGGATTCAGCTGTTGTCCCTAAATCTAATCGAGATAGTGGGGATTTCGGTGAGGATGCGGCTTGCCAAATAATGCACACGAGACCCTCTCGCAGGGGTTGCAATAATGTTTCCCCAAACTAGTGAAGTCATGGGGACTCATTGCATTTGTGTGAAACTATCAGTGGCTGGATGAACCCAATGTACAATACCTCCTGCCAACCCCAATCTAACCAGACGCCATTCAGTTATGCTCAGTCATGTTATCAAAAATTAAAATTAGAAAATCAACCTTTTCATCAAATTCATAATACTACACAAAATAAACGTGAAGTGCTGTTCAATCATCTGTTGCAACTGCATTGTCTGATACAACTAATGAATGTGATATACCCATAGAAATTTGTGATGCATTCAATCGTGCATATACACAACTCATGCGCTACAATCCAATAACATTCAAGTAGAAGGATGATCAGACCTCAGCTTCTCCAACGGCACGCAACCTAAATCAATATCGCATATAGGACAGCATTCTAGCTCCTCATCTGAGAGTTTCTTGTATATGCATTTTCTGCAAACTGTATAAAATTAAAAGACAAAATTATAACCCGCAAAGTGGAAGAAAACTTAATAAATATATTAATTTAATATTTAACATTTTGGGCATTGGGGGGGGGGGGGGGGGGGGGAGAGTTCTTGTACCACATGATCAACAGAATGTAAAAAGATCTTACCTTGATTATTACATCGTTTAGGTAAAAATGATTTGACGATGTATAAAACAAAATAAACTCGGGAATAGAAATGAAAAAAGCAAAGGCAATGTGTATGATAGGAGAACTGAAAGGCCATATGAATTTTCAGAGATGGTTAGATTGCTAAGCAACAATCTAAAACAACAAACACTAACATGGCTTAGAAAATATGCATCTGTCTAGACTATTCTAACATAAAGCTGCAATCTTTGAAGAAATTAGAGGCATCAATCCGATCATAAATTAATAAACTTACCTATTTTCCAACAAATTTTAAATTTTCAAACGTAAGAAGAAGACTAGCTTCACTGGCAAGTGCATTCAATACTATAGTAATATTTAAACTTTAGTAAACGAAACTCTAATTACTCAATTCATCAATTCCCCAACTGTATGTATTAGTGTTGAGTAGTAACAATACGTCATGAGACTCGTGGTATCAATGGAACAGCCTAACAGGAAAAGCTTATTACATGTCACAAGAAACATTAAGCTGAAAAAATTGATCTAATATTCCAATTTGATCCTGCTGTAACACCTAAAGACCCAGATCACAACGGGTCCACGCCAGCTAAACTCAGATACCAAAAAGCAAAATACCAAAAACCCAGATCACAAAATGCTCAAAGAACACCAGACCAATTCATAATTCGAAGAACAAACAAAACAAAGTACAAATTAAAAGACAGAAAACACTAACACGTATGAAGACATTCGGAAATAGTGGTGGCATCTCTGAGGAGCTTTTTGCAAAGAGGGCATGTCATGCATGCCACAATTGCCTCCCTCTTTACTCTCACCACCTGATTCGACATCTCTCTTTCTCTCTCCTCTCTCAGAGCTAACAACACCCACGTACCTGAAAGGTGCATGTTAGCAATAAACCATAACACACAAAATTTACGTCCATTCCCAAATACCAATCTGCATTCAAACTCAACATAAAATCCACAACGATCCCATATAGAAACATATATATGTATACAAATACATATAGAGAGATAATTAAATACCTGGGGGATTTATCAATCAAAAATTGAATTGGGATGAGATTGAGAAATGGGTATTTGCAGACGAGTGAATTTGAGGAGAAGGGACGTGGGGTTACGTTTGGTATATGTTATATTCGGACCAACGGGAGATGATTACGAAGAATCTGTTTGCGAGTCGAAATCGAGAGAGAGAAAGAGGCTATTTCACTATTAGCATGAACACAAACACTTCTTCATTTTATATTTATTTTTTATTTTTTTTTTGTTAATTTAAATTTTGATATTACTAAGTTCAATAAAGATGGGCGATATGATAACATGCGCCGGTAGCGCAATGTGGAGAAATATGTGTACCATGTTTTGCGGCTCACCTCATGTTACCATAGTCTATACATTGTAACGTAGAAATATTTATTTTTAAATTGGTCAACATTCATATATTACTTACACACAACTATATTGCTTCTCTTTAATTAGAACTCCAAAAAAAGAAAATAGACAGAGTATAGTTTTATTATGATTTTGTCAGGGGGAAAGTAATTTTATCTTTTTATATAATGCCTCAAATTTAATACCACTAAGACTTTGTTTTATGTTTTTTTTTCTGCTCTTAATTATAAGACTGTTATTAATTTTTAAAAGTTAATTTAAAATATTTTTAAACTCAAAATTATGATGACTTATTATAAATTAAAAAACAATAAAACTTAATTTATAATATTCATCATTATATTGATTAAAATTAAAATAATTTATGTGAATTTTGAATTTTAAAAACTCTTAAATTAATTTTAAAATATCGAAAATAATCAAATACTATGAAACAAAATGAATATTTCTTAATTAAATTTTTTGAATGCTCGTTGTTATTAATTATAATGAAATATAGTTTAGACAGGAGCTTGAAATGAAATTTAGATAGACGATTGGTATTATCATTATGAAATGTTGTTATTAATGTAATAAGTATCGTTTCAAATATTAAATATTATTAAAATAATTATAAAAATATCATTAAATATATATTTAATTTAATATGATCAACTTTACGTCGACAATATCAAAATGTTTTTAGAAATCATTTGTCACCCTTTGTTTATTAGTCTTGTATAATGTATTATCTACCATAAACTGGATATTGATTGCTACCTACCAAATAACTTCAAATGGCCAACACTTATCATATGTGATCTAAAAGAAAATGGAAATAAATGCTATCGTAATAGTAATCAATTACACGGCTTCAAATTTTTTATAATAAAATTCTTCTGTATCTTTGTTATAAGACTTATAACAATAGTTTTTAAAATTTATTACGATAATTTGTTCCGTTATTATAGAGTAAAACTATGACGACGAGATAAACCGTCACTGTATACTCTAAAAATATTACTATAAATCTCATAATAAGAATACAAAAAAAAACTATTACAAAGAATCTGATCCCCAATTATACCGTGACTATTTCCTTATTTCACTAAGAGGAAAAGGGGAAAAAGACATTCATAGTTTGACCAAAACATACATAAACAAATTATATAAATCTGATCTCATCCGTGTTATTATTATTATTTGCTAAATGCATCCGTGCAATAATTGTATTGAACACCGGTCGTTTTTGTTTACATAATCCGATAAATGCCGTACTTACAGGGAAGAGAATTATATCATCCATCTTTGTCGAGTAAAATATAAATATTTTGAATTATTTTTATAATTATTTTGAAATGTACACTGCTTTATAAAAATAAATTACATTTAAATAATAAAAAGTTATATTTATATATAATAAATTACAAATATTACACTGATGTATTTTTTTACAATTCAATCGCAACTAATTCCTGTCGTACATTCTCTACGGTCGCAATACAAGGATTTTATAAAAAATTAATATTTTCACAAGTTAATTTAATATTTTTATAAGTAAGTCTCATTTGATCTTATGAAAATATCAAATTAATTTATAAGCTAATTTGATATTTTCACAAATAAGTTCTATTTAATCTCGTAAAAATATTGAATTAATTTGTAAAAATATTAATTTATTTTTTATATTTCGTTTTACCAAAATTATATGTCAAAAATATAGGGTGAATTGGTAACAAGTGATAAAAGAAGGCGTTATTAGCAATAATGACATATGAGTGAGCATGGCAGCATTATCACGAGAAACGAACTAGCGTCAAGTGCTGTGTGCCTGCGGAGCCCACCGAGCGGCTGCTTTTTGTTTTGTCGTATCAAAATAAATAAGTTTAATCAAATGCAATAATTATTTTATTTTTTATAATTTTTATAAATTATATATTTTTATTTTATAATTTTATGCAATTAATTAAGATAATATAACAAATAATATTTTATTATATATTTTTATTAAATACGTGGAATTTATATATCTCACAAATATAAGTCAATAATATTTTTATAATATAAATCAATCATACATTATTATTTATATCTTAGCATATAATATAGTATTTAGATAAACTATAGTGTTATTTGTTGGTACACGATTGAAATATTAAAATAAAATTATTATTTTTTTATTAATATTAACATAAAATTATTTTCTCAATACGAGAAGAATAAACTTAATTTCCAGACAATGATTATTAAGCAGGTAATGTTGCTCTGCTCTTGAGTATTTAGGCTTCTACAAGACGTCTACGCAACTTGAGCAACCAAGCTTTGTGTTAAGCACCAAGAAAGATTCAAAGTCAAATGATTGTTCTCCCAAACTGGCTTCGGGGTTGCCTTTATGTATTTTAAATAAAATTAAAATATTATTTTACTATAATCATAATTAAATAAATATGTACTTTATTTAAATATTTATTTTAATAATTTATTAAGGTAACTTATAATATATAATTCAATATAATAATTATAATTATCTTTTTAAAATTTTAATTAATATTTATTTATTTAATAGTATAATAAATAATTATTTATATGGTTTGTATTTCGCACAGAATTAATAAACTTGTAATATTAATGCCAAACATTATCATTATTACACATCTTGGGCTTGGGTGGTTAAATTTTTGTTTGATAGTGAATTGGGCTGGGTTTGCTTTAAAAGGGGCCTTTAAAATTGGATGATAAATTTATACTCAATTAAATTTGTAAAGTCTCTCTAAATCTATAAATCCTGAATTAAATTAGGGCTCTTTATAAAAATATACAACAATTATAAAGTAATTACATTATTATTGCATTCACAAAATAATTACAAAAAGAGGGCAACAAATTCAAACTATTCAATTTCACATTAATAAGTAAACCTAAAATCAAAGACAAATAACTATCATAATTAATAATTCAAATATTTGGAATCTAACAACAAAAATAAATCCATAATACAAAATTCAAATCAAAATGAATGAAAAATAAAAAAATTATCTTATCTATCATAATCTTTATCTTCCTCCGCCATCTCCTCACCCTCTTTATTACCGTCTCCGCCGCGAATCTCCGCCTTATTTATGGGACAATGTTACATTTTTTTTTTTGTGAGTAAGAAATTAAAAAAATTTGTGCATGGAAATTATATGTGAATAAAGTTCAAAAGCCCAATTCCATTTATGGGGTAATATTATATATTTTTGTCGGTAAAAATTATTTATAAATAAATAAATTATAAATTTAAATTATTGGATAATATCAGATATTTATATGTCAGAGTTATTTGTAAATATGGGATAATAAAATAATTCAAAAACTAAATTATTGGATAATATCAATTTGGAATTGCTGTAATATTGGGATATAATCGTAAAAATATAAATAACGATGGTTTGACACCTGTAATGTAATTAATATATGAGGGAAGCTGAGTGATCCAGTGGTAGACACTTTACATAAACTGGTGTTAAATCAAGCTCTCATGATTCAATTGTAAAACAACTACTCATAAGGCTTTGGGTACTTGAAGTCTTGGGATCCAACCTTGACAAAGCCAAGATTATTAAAATTCTGCTCAAATTATAAAAAGAAGAAGAAGAAGAAGTTGTTGTTAATGTACTGTGTTTTAATGTATATAATAGATATATTTCACCCAAAGTCGAAATTATGATCTATCATATTATAATTTATGGGATTATAATTTCAAGATTATTAATCATAGGATTAAATAGTCTTGTAATTATAATACATAATTGAATATGGTATTAAATAGTTCCCCCGGTTTAAATTTAAAAACAAACAAGACACTTGAGATTAATAGAGTTATCCCAAATGTAATTATTAACAACAAACATAACATTGTTATAATTATTACAAATAAACATGACCTTAATTCTTTATATACTCGAGGGTGAATCCAAGAATTGTGTTGAGCTTTGGCAATTTTTCCTCTAAGAATACCTTCAAAAAAATTAAGATTTATGAAACCTTAACAATTTATAATTTAAGAAATAAAGTGATATTTCCACCAAAAATTTCTTAAATGGATTAATATATTAATTAAGTTAAAAATATCATGTGTTTGCTGTGAAAATTGTGACGCCCCCAAATCTGGGCCCACACAGCCCAAACTTGAGTCGTCAAAATACTACAACAAAATTATTACAACAAAGCACAACGTACAACAATACAGTGTATAATAATACACAACTAAGTCTTCACTATTATTGCCACACTATTTTACAAAACGTGAAGACTATGATAACTATTCTTCGGACCCTCACTCCATTCCCCGGCTAGACCCTGTTATGTTTTCATCTCCTGTTGAAAAACAATGGAACAAAAGAAAGGGTGAGCTCAAATAGCCCAGTAAGAAATATCATGACTAAGATAATGACGAATAAATTATCATTAGTCTTCAACAGTTGAGTTCTTGATAGAATACAATAGACTACAAGGTTTATATCAAAAACTGCAGTTAAATTCTTAAACAACGTTCAGATCAATAATAGCAGCGGAATGAGTAATCTATTAGAAGAATAATGCAGACTATAATGTCCACTCGGTTCTCTTTTTAGGAAAAACATCATCAACTTTTATCATCTGAAATATCATTAGTCAAGATAATACAAATTCACAGTTCCTGATCATAATCATGCACATCAACAGTTCATCTTTGTACTACGGGCCAAAGATATTCAATATAGCACCAACGGTCATGATTATACCAGATTCAGCCTTTGGTCATAATCATACCAAACAACAGTTCATCTTTGCACTACGGGCCAAAGAGAACATTCACCACGTGCCATAAAAGACACCGAACAGATGTATCGCCTTTAACCTATTATATCGCCTTTAACCTATCATCTATTCAACAAATATATCACATCTGTGCCCCCGGCCTCAGATATTCACAACAGCTTGATTTTTGGATGATTAGAATGATATAAATGATGAACAGAAGAAATAGGATAACAATAAGTATCGGAAGTTTACTTTGTACAGATTCAAATAATGTCCAAATTGTCAACATGATGTGGAGTGAAATTTAAAAATGATATTCAAGATCCACAGTTCAGAATAACGGTTACAATTCAATAGAAAGGTTCACGTAAATAGGAAGGTTCAGTTGAAATAATGAAGTTCAACTATTATGGAACATATAATATTTTCAGGAATTATAGAAGCAATAGTTCCATAATAAATTTCGATTTAGGAGTATGAAAGAAAATAATATCCCTTACCGTAGCAGGTTTGATTAACAAAAGGTGAAGAAAATTAATACAAAGGGTTATTCACCAACAGGCGGCAATCCGCTCCGTAAGGTTATTCCCACAATTTAATAGAATTTGAGTACAAAGAGTTATTCACCAAACAGGCGGCAATCCGCTCCGTAAGGTTATTCTCAGAGATTAATAATGAATGAATACGAAATGTTATTCACCAACAGGCGGCAATCCGCTCCGTAAGGTTATTCCCACAATTTAATACATGGAAATAAAAGGCACGTCTTATGAGTAAGGAAGAAACAATATTATTATCGAGAATCAAATAATGATAATCCCTTACCATAGTATGTTTGAATAATGGAAGATGAAAAAGATGGTATCCCTTACCGTAACACGTGACTGGATATTGATTTAAATGAGGTTGATTAACTTGAACAGTACACGTATACTTATAGATCTTCACAAATACTCAAGATGACTTAAGCACACTTAGAGAGAACTTTCACAAGAAGTATTTAGAGAGAGAAAGAAAGAACAAGTAAGGAAGTTTATGAAAAATCCTTAAGTTAATGCTTCTATTTATAGCCAAAAATCTTATCATTCATTTAATCTAAACCATTCATTTAAAGATCACCTTTTAATCTACACCATCCATTTCAAATATTATATTATCTTTAATCTACACCATTCATTTCATATCACCTAATAATCACCTAACTTTATATTATAAACAAATCAATTTAATTATTCAACAATAATTCACACTTTAATCTACACCATTCATTTCATATCACCTAATAATCACCTAACTTTATATTATAAACAAATAACTTTATCAATTCAATTATTATGACTAATTGTTATAAATACAGTATAGTTAGCTCTTAGATATCAAGTCAATAAATTAATGAAATACAACTGTTTAAATAACATCATAATAGAGATAACAATAATGTAAAATAAAGCATACGTTACTGTGTAATGACAATTATTGATTCAATAATGTGAATTACTGTGCATATGTTACTGTGACAATTATTAGGTTCAATAATTTTAAAAACAGTGCAACAACAATTATTGACTCAATGATATAAAATACAGTGTAATGACAATTATTAAATCAATAATGCAAAATACTGTGTAACAACAATTATTGAATTGATAATATAAAATATTATGCAGTGACAATTATCGATGAAATGATGCGTAACAGTTACGGTGTCAATTATCAGACCAATAATATGAGACACTATGCAATACCGTGTGTTACTGTAGAGTACCGTGTGCTACAGAAAATACCATAAACTACCGTATGCTACTATTCTTTTATCACCGGTATTTTAACAGTTCCGTTGACTATTTTTATTTAAAAAGGTTACTTCTGTCGTTTTCTATATCCGACAAATATTCCGTTGTGGGGTCCACCAATAATTTATTATTTCGGCGCCGTCGTACGGCACGAATATTCCCCGACCAAACGAATATTCCCCGACAAAGCGAATATTGTCCGACAAAATAAAATTTGCACATAACATCCTTAACTTTCAATTTTGTTAATTTAACCACTTACTGTTTCAAAAAAAATATATATGAAGAAAAATTAAATTTTGTATTTCATAAAATTCGGGGTCTTACAACCTCCCCTCCTTATGAAATTTCGTCCCCGAAATTGACGTACCTGACATATCGAAGAGGTAAGGATACTTAGATTTCATCTCAGATTCTAGCTCCCAGGTCATTTCTTCAGTATCTTGGTTTCTCCATAAAACCTTAACTTGAGGTATAACCTTTGAGCGTAGGATCTGCTCCTTCTTATCCAGGATCTTAACAGGTACCTCCTCGTATGTTAAATCCTCTGCTATAACGTCTGGTTCTAACTCAATGACGTGGTTTGGGTCCTTCACATATTTACGTAACATAGATATGTGAAAAACGTTATGGATGCGAGACATACTTGGTGGTAGGGCTAGTCTGTAGGCTACGGTTCCTATTCGATCGAGGATTTCAAATGGGCCAATAAATCGAGGGTTGAGCTTTCCTCTCTTTCCGAATCTCGTAACCCCTTTCCATGGAGAAACACGTAAGAATACATGATCTCCGACGTTGAAACTTTCGTCTCTCCGATGAAGATCAGCATAACTCTTTTGTCGTTCTTGTGCGGTCTGTATTCGTTGTCGGATCATTTGGATCTTTTCGGTCGTCAAGCGTACCAACTCGGGTCCCAACAATTTTGCTTCTCCTACCTCATTCCAACATATTGGAGAGCGACACTTCCTTCCATACAAAGCCTCGAATGGAGCCATGCCTATGCTTGCTTGGTAACTGTTGTTGTAAGAAAATTCCACCAATGGCAAGTACTTATCCCAACTTCCTTTGAAGTCTAATACACAAAGTCTCAAAAGATCTTCGAGGGTCTGGATCGTCCTTTCCGATTGTCCGTCCGTTTGAGGATGGTATGCAGAACTAAAACGTAGTTCAGTGCCCATAGCTTTTTGTAGACTGATCCAAAAGCGTGAAGTGAATCTAGGATCTCGATCAGAAACTATGGAAACTGGCATGCCATGCAATCTCACGATCTCATTTATGTACATACCGGCAAGACGTTCAAGTGAAAAGTTTTCTCGTATAGGCAAGAAATGAGCAGATTTGGTCAATCTATCTACGATCACCCAAATTGCATCTAAGCCTTGAGAAACTTTTGGAAGACCCGTCACGAAGTCCATATTGATGTGTTCCCACTTCCATTCGGGAACTTCAAGTGATTGTAATGGACCTTTAGGAACTTGATGCTCTGCCTTGACACGTTGACAAGTTAGGCACCTTGAGATAAACTCCGCAATCTCTCTTTTCATATTGTTCCACCAAAATGTATGTCGAAGATCTCGATACATCTTGGTACCTCCTGGGTGGATTGCAAACGGCGTGTTGTGTGCCTCCATCATGATTTTATGCTTTAATTCAGGATCGTTAGGAACACAGAGTCGAGAGTTGACTCGAAGTATTCCTTTCTCGTCGATTCTTGCTTCGGGAATGGCACCTTCTTGTACTTTCTTTATCATGTTTATCAGTTCCGGATCGGTAGCTTGAGCAGCTTTAATTTTATCGATTAAAGTTGGTTCTACTCGCACGTGAGCAATCTTCGAGCGGGTCCCTGGTGTCTTTAGCTCTATCTCCATCTTTTGCAAGTCGTACAAAATACACTTTTGTGTTGTCAGCAGTGCACTTGTACTTGCATAAGATTTTCTGCTCAAAGCGTCAGCTACAACGTTCGCCTTTCCCGGGTGATACTGGATTGTGTGGTCATAATCCTTTAACAGCTCAAGCCAACGTCGTTGTCGCATGTTGAGTTCCTTCTGGGTGAAGAAATACTTGAGACTTTTATGATCCATATAGATATCCACTTTTTCTCCGTACAAGTAGTGTCTCCAGATCTTCAACGCGAAAACGACTGCTGCCAACTCTAGATCATGAGTAGGATAATTTTTCTCATAATCTTTGAGTTGTCGAGAGGCGTAGGCTATAACCTTTCCATGTTGCATAAGGACACAGCCTAGACCTTTGCCAGAAGCGTCGCTGTAGATAACAAATTCTCCTGATCCTGATGGTATGGTCAGAACAGGAGCTGAAACCAGTCTCTTCTTGAGTTCTTGGAAACTTTTCTCGCATTCCTCGCTCCATATGAATTTTGTGCTTTTCCGAGTAAGCTGCGTTAATGGAGTGGCGATTCGAGAAAATCCTTCTACGAATCTCCGATAATAACCAGCTAGACCCAGAAAACTTCGGACTTCGGTTACTGTTTTGGGTTGTTCCCAATTTAGTACCGTTTCAATCTTCGCAGGATCGACTGATATTCCTTGACTAGAAATCACATGCCCAAGAAACGCGACCTCCTCAAGCCAGAACTCACATTTCTTCAACTTGGCATATAATTTGTTTTCACGGAGCTTTTGTAGTATCAATCTCAGGTGTTGTTCATGATCCTCGCGACTCTTGGAGTATATGAGGATGTCATCAATAAATACAACCACAAAATGATCCAAATGTTCCTTGAATATCCGGTTCATCATGTCCATGAAAGCTGCAGGAGCATTAGTTAGTCCAAAAGGCATGACTAAGAACTCATAATGCCCATAACGAGTTCTGAAAGCAGTCTTTGGAATGTCCTCAGCTTTAACCTTTAACTGATGATATCCAGAACGGAGATCAATCTTTGAGAAATGTTGAGCGCCTTGCAATTGATCAAACATGTCATCAATCCGAGGTAACGGGTACCTGTTCTTGATGGTGACATGGTTCAATTCTCGGTAGTCAATGCACAATCTCATACTCCCGTCTTTCTTCTTCACAAATAGAACAGGAGCACCCCAAGGTGATGCACTCGGACGAATGAAACCGGTATCCAACAATTCCTGTAGTTGGACTTTTAACTCTTGAAGTTCAATGGGAGCCATTCGGTAGGGAGCTTTGGAAATGGGCTTGGTACCGGGTTCAAGATCAATATAAAAATCAATTTCACGGTTTGGGGGTAAGCCAGGAAGTTCTTCAGGAAAAACGTCAGGAAACTCATTAACAATGGGAATATCATTTAAGTTTGACGTATTTTTGTTCAAATCAGTGACATGAGCTAAAAAGGCTTGACATCCGTTTTTCAATAAACGAATGGCTTTATGGCTAGAAATAACAGTTATAGATTTCAATGGTTTAGTTGCTTGAATTTGCATGACAGGTTGATTAGGAATATGAAAACTAATAATCTTATGAAAACAATCAATTTTAGCATGATGGGTAGTCAACCAATTAATTCCTAAAATCACATCAAATTCATGCATCTCCAAAGAAATAAGGTCAACAGGTAATGTGAGGTTGTTGATTTGAACTAGGCAAGATTTATAGACAGTAGATGTAATGGTCATTTCTCCTAATGGGGTTTCAACTGATAAGTCAAAGTCCAAATTTTCAGGAGTTAAGTTTAAACGCTGAGCACATGCAGGTGAGATAAAAGAATGGGTAGAGCCAGTATCTAACAAAGCGTAGACTTCACGAGAATTTATGAATAGCTTACCGGTTATCACCTCGTTCGAGTTTCGCGCCATTTGGGATGTCACAACAAAAGCTCTCCCTTGAACTACAGATTTTCCCTTATCCGCGCTAGCTTTTGGTATCATCATTGCAGCTGGACTTGATTTTGTGGCAGGACAGAACCGCGCAAGATGACCCTCTTTCCCACAACTGTAGCACTTTTTGGACTGCAGTGTACAGTTTGGGCTGACGTGACCTTCCTGACCACACCTATAGCATCTCACTGGTGGTCGATCTTCTCCCCTTGAAACTGGGGTCGGTGCTGGTGTTGGTATTGGTGCTGGTGCCCTTCCATAATTATTATGGAATCTCTTTCTTTTGAAATTGTTCCCACTAGATTCTCCAATTCTGTTATTTGGTATGGAATTACCACCGAAGTGTTGGTTACCTCCTCGATGGTTCTCATTCCTGTGGTTGTTGTCACTCCTTTCTCTATGCTGATCATTAACTCTTGGCTGCAATGTTTCATCTGTTTGCTCCACCCTTTGAGCCCTATCTACAACATCTGAATACAAACTAAATTTATGAGAGCTAAGTTGTTGACGAATTTTGAATCTCAAACCTCTTAGGAACATCCGACTCATTCGTGCTTCGTCATCCACAAGATGGGTGGCAAAGCGAGATAACTCGGCAAACTTGGCTTCATATTGGGAGACTGTCATGTTTCCCTGCTCCAGCTTAATGAATTCCACCTCTTTCATATGGCGGATGCTTTCTGGGAAATACTTCTCGTTAAACAGTTCTTCGAATTCTGTCCAAGACATTTCGAGTGCTGAAGGTTGGATACGTTTTACCGCTTCCCACCAATGGTCCGCCTCACCTCGTAACATAAAAGTGGCAAATGGCACCTTCTGATCATCAGCGCATTGTAAGACATCAAGTATTTTTGTCGTCTGCTTTAGTCATGCCTCCGCTTTGAGTGGGTCAGGCTTCCCGTGGAATTCAGGTGGTCCTAATTCTTTAAATTGCTTAACAGTGACCATCCTCAAATTGCCAGCGTTTCTACCGTTATTATTGACTGGATTTCCTCTTCCTTGATTCTGTATGAACTGCATGAAATTCCTAAAGAATCCATCGTTCATCATGTTATCAGGAACATTATTTCCTGAGTTGGCAGAAGGATTGTTTGGGGCCTCTTGATTCTCGGCTACATTTGCTTCAGGCATTCCATAGTTAACCTCTTGATTTCCAGATGCCATACTAAACTGTGGTCACAAAATAAATGTTAGTTCAAATAAACTGACTCATCACTTCATGTTCCTACATTCAAATCGACTCATTAGATAATAAAATCTATTTTAGGTAGGACACACTAGTGACTGATTCTATTCGTCTCTCCCCTCCTAGTTCTAACCCCCGATCTCCATTAAAGATCATATCCCTAAGCTCTGATGCCAACTGTGACGCCCCCAAATCTGGGCCCACACAGCCCAAACTTGAGTCGTCAAAATACTACAACAAAATTATTACAACAAAGCACAACGTACAACAATACAGTGTATAATAATACACAACTAAGTCTTCACTATTATTGCCACACTATTTTACAAAACGTGAAGACTATGATAACTATTCTTCGGACCCTCACTCCATTCCCCGGCTAGACCCTGTTATGTTTTCATCTCCTGTTGAAAAACAATGGAATAAAAGAAAGGGTGAGCTCAAATAGCCCAGTAAGAAATATCATGACTAAGATAATGACGAATAAATTATCATTAGTCTTCAACAGTTGAGTTCTTGATAGAATACAATAGACTACAAGGTTTATATCAAAAACTGCAGTTAAATTCTTAAACAACGTTCAGATCAATAATAGCAGCGGAATGAGTAATCTATTAGAAGAATAATGCAGACTATAATGTCCACTCGGTTATCTTTTTAGGAAAAACATCATCAACTTTTATCATCTGAAATATCATTAGTCAAGATAATACAAATTCACAGTTCCTGATCATAATCATGCACATCAACAGTTCATCTTTGTACTACGGGCCAAAGATATTCAATATAGCACCAACGGTCATGATTATACCAGATTCAGCCTTTGGTCATAATCATACCAAACAACAGTTCATCTTTGCACTACGGGCCAAAGAGAACATTCACCACGTGCCATAAAAGACACCGAACAGATGTATCGCCTTTAACCTATTATATCGCCTTTAACCTATCATCTGTTCAACAAATATATCACATCTGTGCCCCCGGCCTCAGATATTCACAACAACTTGATTTTTGGATGATTAGAATGATATAAATGATGAACAGAAGAAATAGGATAACAATAAGTATCGGAAGTTTACTTTGTACAGATTCAAATAATGTCCAAATTGTCAACATGATGTGGAGTGAAATTTAAAAATGATATTCAAGATCCACAGTTCAGAATAACGGTTACAATTCAATAGAAAGGTTCACGTAAATAGGAAGGTTCAGTTGAAATAATGAAGTTCAACTATTATGGAACATATAATATTTTCAGGAATTATAGAAGCAATAGTTCCATAATAAATTTCGATTTAGGAGTATGAAAGAAAATAATATCCCTTACCGTAGCAGGTTTGATTAACAAAAGGTGAAGGAAATTAATACAAAGGGTTATTCACCAACAGGCGGCAATCCGCTCCGTAAGGTTATTCCCACAATTTAATAGAATTTGAGTACAAAGAGTTATTCACCAAACAGGCGGCAATCCGCTCCGTAAGGTTATTCCCACAATTTAATAGAATTTGAGTACAAAGAGTTATTCACCAAACAGGCGGCAATCCGCTCCGTAAGGTTATTCTCAGAGATTAATAATGAATGAATACGAAATGTTATTCACCAACAGGCGGCAATCCGCTCCGTAAGGTTATTCCCACAATTTAATACATGGAAATAAAAGGCACGTCTTATGAGTAAGGAAGAAACAATATTATTATCGAGAATCAAATAATGATAATCCCTTACCATAGTATGTTTGAATAATGGAAGATGAAAAAGATGGTATCCCTTACCGTAACACGTGACTGGATATTGATTTAAATGAGGTTGATTAACTTGAACAGTACACGTATACTTATAGATCTTCACAAATACTCAAGATGACTTAAGCACACTTAGAGAGAACTTTCACAAGAAGTATTTAGAGAGAGAAAGAAAGAACAAGTAAGGAAGTTTATGAAAAATCCTTAAGTTAATGCTTCTATTTATAGCCAAAAATCTTATCATTCATTTAATCTAAACCATTCATTTAAAGATCACCTTTTAATCTACACCATCCATTTCAAATATTATATTATCTTTAATCTACACCATTCATTTCATATCACCTAATAATCACCTAACTTTATATTATAAACAAATCAATTTAATTATTCAACAATAATTCACACTTTAATCTACACCATTCATTTCATATCACCTAATAATCACCTAACTTTATATTATAAACAAATAACTTTATCAATTCAATTATTATGACTAATTGTTATAAATACAGTATAGTTAGCTCTTAGATATCAAGTCAATAAATTAATGAAATACAACTGTTTAAATAACATCATAATAGAGATAACAATAATGTAAAATAAAGCATACGTTACTGTGTAATGACAATTATTGATTCAATAATGTGAATTACTGTGCATATGTTACTGTGACAATTATTAGGTTCAATAATTTTAAAAACAGTGCAACAACAATTATTGACTCAATGATATAAAATACAGTGTAATGACAATTATTAAATCAATAATGCAAAATACTGTGTAACAACAATTATTGAATTGATAATATAAAATATTATGCAGTGACAATTATCGATGAAATGATGCGTAACAGTTACGGTGTCAATTATCAGACCAATAATATGAGACACTATGCAATACCGTGTGTTACTGTAGAGTACCGTGTGCTACAGAAAATACCATAAACTACCGTATGCTACTATTCTTTTATCACCGGTATTTTAACAGTTCCGTTGACTATTTTTATTTAAAAAGGTTACTTCTGTCGTTTTCTATATCCGACAAATATTCCGTTGTGGGGTCCACCAATAATTTATTATTTCGGCGCCGTCGTACGGCACGAATATTCCCCGACCAAACGAATATTCCCCGACAAAGCGAATATTGTCCGACAAAATAAAATTTGCACATAACATCCTTAACTTTCAATTTTGTTAATTTAACCACTTACTGTTTCAAAAAAAATATATATGAAGAAAAATTAAATTTTGTATTTCATAAAATTCGGGGTCTTACAAAAATAATCATTCCAAACAAAAATATGTCTTTCAAGATTATTGATTACATAATTATCAAAATAAAAATAATTTATATGTTGATAAATTTCAAGAGAAATTTGAATTTTAACATGGAAATGTGAAAACTCTGAGCGATAAAATAAAATAGATTAGTATGAAATCCTTCACATGTCGATATTTACTATCGATATAAATTTACTGGCATATATAAGACTCTTATCAAAATATAATAATATTGTAAAAAATGATGAGCAATAAACGAGAGCTAGGATCAAAATTGAGGCAATTATTCTATTTCCATCATAGATATGAATAATTATTCGAAAAAAGGTATCAACATAGTAAAAAATTTAATTTCTTAATAATAAATTACAGAGTTAACAAGTTTAATATTAAAAAAATTATTAACTTTATCTAAACAAATTGAATACTCTATATTTATAAAAAATCAAAAAGATATTTTGATATTTAGACTCAAAAAAATAATTAAACAAAAAATATATTATTTATTTATTTTAAAAATATAAAATAATCTCTCTTTTATATAGGGATATAACTAAGTAACAATATAAAAAGTAACGCCTGCATTACTAATTACTATACGTGATGTACATAATTTCCAAAAGTCCATAGCTGGCTCTATGGTAAATCCGCCCGCGTCTATACCCATATTCCTCCTTGTAGAACACACGATGCATCAAATCTGTCGGGGATTACTTTTCGTCATTACCCATCTAAAGTTTTTGGTAGGGTTTAGCTCTCCAACTAGAAATTTGAAGTAATATAATAATTTATATAATATAATAATAAAAAATTATTATGATATATTTATTTAATTAATTCTTAGTATTTATGTAATTTTTGTAATATTATTAATTATGTTCAAAATTATATTTGTTTTACTAAAATATATAATGTATATAATAAATAAAATAAATTATAAGTTAAGATGTCAAATTATTTATAATAATTATTATTTTATCTTTTATAACTTGTTATTTCATAGACATAATAAATTAATACAACTATCAATGAATGTAATAAAAATATTCAAATTGACGTAATAATATTATGTTGATAATAAATTAATACATGTAATAAATAAATTAAATAAAAAACATATCAAATTAATATAATAATTTATTATATTATTAAAATATTACATTGACGTAAACCAAAAGCAACTACTCCTTGTGCTATACTCCTTGATTTAAAGTTATAATATTGGGTGAACACATGCACATAAAGGAATTCATGGAAATGAGTTGCGGGTCCCCACACACTCTAAAATTACAAGTTTGTAATAAATGAAGCTATCTGCACAATATTTGTGAGTGGGCGAACGAAGTCATGAATAAGCTTATAAATTGTTTCGTAGAAATGACAACCATTTTGTACCCCCGTCATCCATCATACAATTAAGGGATAAACAAGGAATCGAATTAATTCTAAAATTGCACTAAAAATTATATAAATTATATTAATGGTTTTAATATATGCAATAATTTTAGATGGGTTAAAAAATCACAAAAGAGATCTGAGTTTGATTTTTAGATAAAACTGTATGCAATAAATTTCACTACATTATGTATAGTTAAAATAGAACATATCAATCGAGAAATATTATTATAATGTACAAATATTTAGAATTATCTTAAGTTGTAATTATCTCTGTTTAGAATTTTCATATATAAGGAGATAACATTATTCATGTTTTCAGGTTCTATTTTGTTTTTGTTTAGACAAAATATTGTCATTATAAGTAAAGTTGTGTGTGATTGTGTGTTATTAAAGTGATATTTAATATTGTGTGATACTAAATTGTTAATTTAAATTATATAAAATTTAATTATTTCGATTAGTTTTGAAATCGAAACTGCACCAAATGAAACCACATTGCATAGTTCAAAATCGCACCGCACCAATCACAAGCGATTTCATGTGCGATTTTGAATTTATCAAACTGTACCTAAATAATTTTATATGTGATTAAAACTTCAAACTGCATCAAATTGTACCATACTCACTCCTAATACACTTGCCAATCACAAACAAGTCCAAATATATGAAAATGGTGAAATGCGTGTCAAAAAGTTTTTACAATTTTGTGGCGAATGGGGCAACTTCTTTTGGAGTACCAGGTGGAAAGAAAAGTCCAAAAAAAAATAAAAAAAAATATCCGAAGAAAAAAAAATGCTGATATAATATTTTCTTACATAATTATATGGAAAAGAAAGTCTATCCTAAATTTATATACTTTTTTTTCGTGTCAAAATATAATATTATTATTAAAATTAAAAATCAATATATATATTTTAAATTTTAATTAATATAATGATAAATACTGTAAATTATTTAAAAAATACTAGTCATTATAACATTTATTATTTCTTAGTTTTTAATAAATTATTTTAATTTTAAAATTAATTTTATAATTTGATATAATATTTTTTTGCACAAGTAATATTTATAAATTACATTAGTTCTATTTTTCAAAAAAAAAAATTCTTCTGATACTCAAAAGTACAAACAATGATCACGTGGGTTTGAGTGCCAAATAACATATAATATAATATAATCTAATTGTAGTTTATGTGACAAATAATACCAGTAGTGTAGTGTTTAGTGATATTCATAGCACCATCAACCATGCCCGCCGTCGTATATCGTCATAGTCGCCCATTTCAAATCTCGACGCAGTATAAATAACGAATACATAAACAATTACTCCTACATGTACCTGCAATTTAAACTCCTACGTCACCGCTTCCTTTCAGTTTTTTTCTTCTTCTTTCTCTCTCTATAGTAAAAAATAAAACCGCGTGAAAAACCCTAGTTACTTCTGCTTGTCTGTTCACGTTTCGAATCTTGATTCAAATTCATCTGGACAAATGTTCCAAAACCCTAATTCTATCAGATTTAGTAAAAATTATCATCGATGAAGCGATTTCGTCGATGCACTAGGAGGTTCATCCTCTCTCTCCTCGCTGTTTCTGTCCTTGTTCCAGTCTTTCTGCTCTCCGGCAGGCATTTACATGTCATTTCTGACGGTAAATCCTTATCTTTATATGTACATATTTTATTTTATTTTACATGGATTATGTACGGTTCCTTATAGTAATAATTGGTCATTTCTGGATTTTGTTGTCAGCTTCCACAGAAAATTTTGGAGATTTATCGACTATTGTATGATCTCTCTTCTTTAGTATTAACTGTTTACTTACATTTTTTTTAATCTTTGCGTTATTGGTTTGCTAGAAAATTCAGGTTTCGTCTCAACTCCAATAGATGGAATTTTTTAAAGTTATTTTTAGGATAGGAAAAATGAAAAAGGGAAAAGCCTCTGCATTATTAGGTGTAAATGAACTGGTGACAAAGGGCTAGTATTCTTCTTTGTTTAATTTCATTTCTTTTCCCTCGTCCTACCCTCCCTGGTTCCAAACAAAGCATTAAGGAAATGACCAGGTTGTCAACTATGGGAGCAGAGAATTGGAAAAGAGAAAAAGACTGCATGGAGCAAGACATATTGTTGTATTAGGATGAGTTGTGTGGAATTTGATCTCTATTTTGCATTTTTTGTTTCAGTCTAAATGTAATGGAAAAAGATTGATGAATACATTTGTTAGAAAATTAAACAAGTTTAGCTAGTATTTTGTGATGGAAATTGATGATGGTTTTTCCAATTTTGTTCAGAAATACAGGAAAGATGTTCTCAATCTTCGAGCCATAGATGAGGTATCTTTGAGTTCGTTGGTCTTGTATTCCTTGCCTGGTAATGTACCTTTGATTTTTTATGTTGCTAGTGAATGTGGAATCGGTGTTCTTGTTGTTTAGGAGGAAGGTAAAGGTGTAAATGAACCACCTTCACTGGTTTACAAAGATGGAAATTTTAGTTCTAATGTTACCGTTAGTCCCTTTGATGAGAAACTGAAGTCTAAGGAACCTAAAAATTCTGGGGGAAATGTTACCTTGTTAGAAAGGAAAGGTTGGTGCCCTTGAATGTGCTTGTGCTTATTTGTAGTCTCCAATTTTAATGTATTTCTTGGTTCTGACCTTAATTTTTCTTTGCTTTTTCGTTATGTTCAGGGCCCAATTATGATACAATAGAAGACAATCAGAAAAGAAAAACAGAGAATTCATTGCCCATATCCAGAAGAAAGGTAAAACATCTGTATAAGTATATTACAATGATTGGACAGTTGTTTGTAGTGTTTGCGTATTGTTTTGAAAGTCACAACACTCACACTCACATTCTTAATATGGAAGATGAAAACTTAGTTCTGTTCGTTTTAGAAGGTAATGGCTATTGCTAATATTTTCTATCAGTTTTGTTGGATTATTTTCTTTCTAAAATGATGTCAAAATATGTGTTTCGCTCTGTTATCAGTTATTGATTGTATTTAGTAACATAAACTGTTTGTGTCTGGTAATCTGTAATCACAAGACTTGCTTGTGTATCTGGATTTAATCACAAGCACACTTCTCATGTGCTTGTTAAGCCAGGAGCACTAGAGTAGGTTTTCCATGAGTTTTAAATGGCCCCATTTGGAATCCATCTACACTTCACTTGAGTTTTTTCCGTCTGAATTCATTTTAATTGTCGATCAATGCACCTTTTCCCTCTTAAATTGTTGCCTAAAAGCCCTGGGTTGGGGGTGCTTACTTGAACAAAATTTTCTGTAAGCTCACAAAGGGTATTGCAAGTTTGCACCATGATGGGGATACTCTATACTATCTGCAAAATCAGGCAAAGCCAAGGCACTGCATATGACAATTCCCGAATGGCCTTTAATTTGGCTAGTGTATTAGAGTATAAGGCGTATTTGGTTGTAGTTTTGTTATAAACCTCTAGAGTACTGTGTGATAAGTAGTCTTTGCTCTTTTTGTTAATTGGCACTCTTTTAGCTTTATCAATTTTCTGGAATGGGCTTCACATTCCTTTCATTGCTTCTTTGCTCTTTCCTAACTCAGACAGTGGTACAAATAATAGATTTTTCCATTAGAATAAGATCAATTTATACTGATAGATTGAATAGTGATTTGAATTGTTTAATGCATTTAGTGACATAACTTGGCTGCCCATGTGGATCATGTGGGAGCAATGAAATAGTAGACCTTTTGAAGATGCGAAGGGGTTGATTGTGCTGGGCTATGCATTTTTTATTCTCTTATATTTTGGGTCAAATAATTGTTTTTCAAGATCAGTAGTTTCTTTTGTATTTTTTAGGGAGTCTGTGGGTGGTAGCACAAAATTGTTAATATCTTTATTGTTTTGTTTGTAGATGGTTATATATATGGGGGTCAAGGTGAGGCTGGGAGGTATAAATGCGTTCCTTTTAGGTTTGTTGCCCATTCATTGATTTTACAGTTCATGTGTATTTGAGTTTCTTACTTTCTCTTAAGGAGATACATTATGTACTTTATAGATTATTCCAAAAAGTTTGATATTTTTTGCTGCTGGATAATTGATATTGTTGTAAGGCTTGATTTTCTGTGCAGATATTCTTCATTTTTGTAAAGACCTCCCTATAACCCTCCACTCTCTGGCTTTTGTAATATGCATATCTTTTTTATTTTGTTTTGTAGCAGGAAGAATATAATGAAAAAATTGTCCAACATGACCGAAAAGTGCAATCACTATCAAGGAGGGTAATAGATGAGAAGTTGAAAGAGATGAAGGATCAGGTTATTAGGGCGAGAGCATACTTGAATTTTGCACCACCAAATAGCAACTCCCATTTGGTGAAGGAGTTAAAGCTGCGAATTAAAGATTTGGAACGTGCGATTGGTGAATCCACCAAGGATTCTGACTTATCTAAGAGGTAAATTCATTAATTTTTTCATCATCTGGCATTTCATGTTTTACTCACTTGGATATAGTCCTAATATAGATATTTATTTCTTCTTCTTCTTCTTCTTCTTCTTCTTCTTCTTCTTCTTCTATAAACTTCCACTTGCTTCTGTTTCTTTCTTCTTATAGTCCCGATTCTGTTATTGGGGTGTTCTTCTCCTTCCCATTGTAACTTATTTCTTCAATTAGTACTCTTATTTCTTAATTTGGAATAGATATTAATGTAAACACTCCCCCATTGCTGTGTTTGCTTTGGCTGCAGCTGTGGCTGGAGTGTAATTAAAGCATAGCTTGTATTATCGACTACATTTTCTGTAAATGTCTCTTTTGAGTATCCATTGCCAGTCGTGATGATTGAAGTTTTGATATTTTGTCAAAGTCAAAGGTTGTACTAAAATACTGATGAAGAGTGAGCATTAGGTAAAGGAGCACAGAAGTTTATGTAGTTATTATATATAGTACAAGTTTTAAATATAGTGAATGAAACTTATTATTCATATATACATTTTGCTTCACTTTTCATTCTATTGCTCATTGTTGTGGGTCTCCCCTCCCCCCCCTTTCCATTTCTTTGACTAATATCAATTCTTAAACAACTAAAATTTGGTATATCTGATTGATTTTTGATGTGTATCAAATTGTAGTTACTCAGATATTATTTAGTTCAATGATGTTAGGAGTATATACCAGCCAGTTTTTCATTTTCAAGTTAAGTGTGTACAAATTAATCAAGAATTATTTAAGTTTCCCTTATATGAAGAGTCAAACAATCTCATGTATGAACTAAAAAAGGGTAAACTTTTCAGGGCTTTGCTGAGGTCAAGAGCCATGGAGGGGACATTGTCAAAAGCTGTTCGTATATACCCTGATAGCTCTGCAATGGTGAAAAAGCTTCGTGCTATGACGTACAATGCTGAAGAACAGGTCAGAGTACAGAAAAATCAAGCTACATTTCTTGTTCAGCTCGCTGGAAGGACTACCCCAAAAGGCCATCATTGTCTCTCTATGCAGCTGACTGCCGAATACTTTGCACTGCCACCTGAGAAGCGGAATCTCCCAAGCCAGCAAGACTTGCATGATACAGATTCATTTCATTTTGCTGTCTTCTCTGACAATGTTTTGGCTTGTGCTGTGGTTGTGCAGTCAACCATTTCTAGTGCTAAGGTAAGCTGCTGACTTTATTTTCTATGCATACTAGTCATATATGCTGATCTCCCTAAGATAGAATGAAATATCCCAAAAAGGACCATTGAGATATAGGATTCTTACACGGAAGTTACACCTATAAGTGACTAATATTCTTTAAAGTAGTGAGCTTGCATGCATACCCTTTGTCAGACTGTAGTATGGACAGTATAGAGTTTGGACACTGTACATCATTCATAGCCCTTCTGAAGTTTGGTTGTTGTTACCAATCTAAACTGAAGTTTGGTTGTTTATACTGTGTAAATGTCAAGCGAAGACCTTTGTTATCATTGAACAAGTTTTGAATTTGGTGTTTAGATGGGAAAAGTAATACATGTCTATGGTTAGTCAGTTTGCATTTTGCTATTTCAAGTATTCACTTGTGATGAATAAGCAGAAGTTGCTCAGAAAACACTTAATTTGTTTCGTGCAACAATAAGTTATTTTGAGAAGGTGCAATCTTCCTTTGTTTCTGTTGTTGAACATTGGACATAATTAACGAGTGCTCAAATTTTCTTTGTTCCATTTTCAATGTGAACCCTTTTCTGCTACCAAAATAATATTGATGTTTATGGGTTTCATAAATGTTAGGCCTATGTAATTTAATTCCCAAGGGTTCTGTACTTCAATTGTTGAGCCAATTGAGACCTGTGATAATTACTCTGTAAGACGTTAAATATAGTTGCATACTGCTGATACACTGAATGAGAGTTTAAATATCGTTTATTGTACTCGTGCAGGAACCAGAGAGGATCATCTTCCATATAGTAACCAATTCTCTCAACCTTCCCGCAATCTCGATGTGGTTCTTATTATATCCTCCTGGTAAAGCCACAATTGAGATACAGAGCATAGACAATTTCAACCGGTTGTCCAATAACTATGATATAACAACGCAGAAGGAAAATTCCCATGACGCGAGATATACTTCTGCACTGAACCATCTTCGGTTCTACCTGCCAGATATGTTTCCTAAGCTGAATAAGATTGTGCTCCTTGACCATGATGTGATTGTGCAAAGGGATCTAACAAGGCTTTGGAGCATTGACATGAAGGGTAAAGTAAATGGAGCAGTGGAGACTTGTCAAGCAGATAGTCCTTCATTCCGTAGGATGGATATGCTTATTAACTTTTCAAACCCAATGGTGGCAAGGAGGTTCGATGTCAAGGCATGCACATGGGCATTTGGGATGAATATTTTTGATTTGCAAGAATGGAGAAGGCGCAGCTTAACCAGAGACTATGAGAAATACCTGCAGTGGGTAATACATTCATGCCTGTTTATGTTTGCTCGTCTTGTTTGTTTCTAGATTGAAATAGTTTCTGACCTCCCAGTATATTCGTTTTAGTTCTCTAAGGGGATCAGTTTAAATTCTATTTCATTAGCTTTTAGGACTCGCTAAACATGCTCTGCCTCTTCTTGAGCTACGGAGATCTTACTGTCTGTTTGTTTCTATATTAATTATATTTTTTCTCTCGTCTTATTCAATAAAGCGTGTTTGAAGCACGGATGTAATTCTAATGCTAGTTCTTTTGTGATGCAGGGAAAGAAGAGGCCACTATGGAAAGCTGGTAGCTTGCCTTTAGGTTGGGTCACCTTCTACAATCAGACTGTAGCCTTGGACAGGAGATGGCATGTTCTAGGGTTGGGTCATCATTCTGGTGTCAGGCAGGGCGATATTGATCAGGCAGCCGTGATACACTATGATGGTGTCATGAAGCCATGGTTAGATATTGGATTTGAGAAGTATAAGCCGTATTGGAGGAAACACGTAAACTATAGTCACCCTTTTCTTCAACAATGCAACATCCAACAGTAGTTAGATCGCAGCGTAAGAAGCTTGAATACCCCACTTTACCATACAATTAGTTAACTCAAATTCTATAAATTGCACGAGTTGTCAGAAAAACCCTTTCCAACTCGCACTACAATTTTTCATGTACATTTCAGCTCATACTTCCTCTCCCAAATTTTCTGGCCATTATATTTTAGGTGCCGAGACAACTTTAGCGATAATGGAACAAAATAAGAGTTGTTCCCAAGGGTGCTGAATTTTAATGATGAAATATGTTTTGCACTCAGAATAATTTCTAAAGTATTCAAATTGATAAATTTATGTTATCGAAATATCATTACGAGCACTTGAAATTGTAATTTTGCCAAAGATTAGGTGTTTTGCATGAATGCAGTATGCTAATTGTTTACAATGTTAAATAGGCCAATTTTTTTTTAGTGCCGGATAATGTAACGAGTTCGAATTGAAAAACTGGGTTAGCCTTTAAAGCTTCACCAGAGTAACAACCGGATCAGTCCATAACAAAAACAGGGCTTCTGTACTAAACAGAATGATCTAGACTTGCCTACTGATTTTTTCTCTTGGCCAATCGAGTTTAGGTTTTGTTTTTTTGGGATGACATGACACGTGGAAGAAATCATTCTATCTAAGTCGTGTGGTGGCATTTGGACCAACCACATTAATGTTGTAGTATAATCTTCGTAATGCATATGAAGACAAACTGAAGTCCCTTGCCTAAATTTGTGGCAGTGACATATAGTTGATTATTTTAATTAGATCAATCGCATCCTTCTTCTAAACTATAATGGCCGCTACCATAACTGCTTGCACTTCGGCCACATCGGTCAACCGCGCTGTACTCGTACAGAAGACACCGGTTGTGCGCGTTTCTTATCCTGTTTTGGGTAAGAACGTTAACACAATGTTTGAGATGAAAAGAATGAAAAATTGATTTTATGATGTTACTTCGTTTATATAAAAAAAAAGTTAAAAATTTACATTGTAATGTATTGTTATGTTAATTTTGTCGTATTTATAATGCTGATAGTATAATAAGGGTTACAAAATATTTTATTTTTTTGTCCAAATCTGTCCACTTTAGACGGAAGACTTGGGATAAAAGTAGTCACGTCCATTTTTTTTAATCTGTTCAACATAAAGCTAGGTAATAAAAAAGACTAGAGATTGTCAAAATTATATAGTTTGAGGACGAAATGATTTGCTTTCTTGCTTTTCTTTGGCAGACTTACTATTTGCTTTTATGTTATGGTATCATTCATTTGTTATTTATTTATTTGCAGGGTTGCCTGTAATGGCAAAAGTGGGAAAGGTGAGATGTTCAATGGAAGGGAAGGGTAGTGTGCAGGATAGTGGGTCATTAAAAGTGGACCTCAGCTTATGGTTGGTTGCGGCAGCCATGTCAAGCCCAGCAGCCATGGCATTAGTGGAGGATGAAAGATTGAGCACTGAATGAACAGGACTGGCCTTTGGTTTGAGTAACAACCTTTCGGTGTATTTGGTTTGATTTGGGCTCTCTACTTTGTTTACAACTCCGGCCTTGAAGAGGATGAGAAATCAGGGTTGGCCCTTTAAACTTGATGTATGAGATGCTCTGTTATATATCTTTGTAACAGATCTCTGTTACAGAGGATTTGAGCTCTAAACTTGAACGCCGGAAGTTATTGTAAAACTTGTACATTATTATTAAGTGTTGTATTTCTCCACTGTTAGCTCTCGCTTCTTTATAATTCTGAACTTCAATCATTGGCTTAATTTCTCAAAATGCGTGACCATACAAAAGGCTTTAGAAGATATAATGTTATTCAAAACTACAATTTACCTTAGTTTGAATGATTTGTTTTCTCCCTTATCCCGTTCAAACAAATAATCAAACTTCTACAAATGCGACAACTCGGTGAATCAAGCTCTATATAATTTAATTCATTGTTCAAGCTCTACATATTATTTGGACGTTGTATTCTTCAAACTCTATATAATTGAATTCATTGTTCTCAAAGGAATAACTTGTTATCAATCAGGTTTGTCACAACAAAAAATAAAAATTACGTTATCAATTAGGGACAAATTACAATAGAAATATCAATACCTTAAAAGAACCATCCATGAATGTTGTTGGATAAACCCACGAGGGCCTATCATTATGGTTTAGACCGAGACACTAAACTAGGTCACTTAAAATAATCATCTTTGTGTTAATAGTTTTGGTCATTTAGATTTTATGGAAGGCGTTTCTTCCTTTACATACAATCCTTTTTCTTTTTGAGTAAAATGATTAATGTTAGGATATTTTTTTTTTTTTTTTTTTTTTTTTTTTTTTTATCTCAAATGATATACTATCATTATATTGGCCAAGTTTATCTATTATGATTAGCTTTGCTGTGAAGTATCATTAAAATATTTAATGCCACATATTTGAGAACAAGAATTTGAGATCCCCAAGACAAATTTGAAGCCCCTGATTTAATATGAATATGCAACTCCTCAAAAATAGTCTTCGTACCGTTTCTGGAAGAAGGTTAAAAGCAACGCAATATCTGAAGAACATTTTGAACCAAACAGCTTCGCTGTACAGCATCTCTCTATATCCTTTTCTTTCTTCTTTCTTTCTATTTTTCCCTGGTATTTAAAAGAAGAGGTGGGAAAGTAATATACTAGTACGTACAAACTATGTACTCGTATTTAGTATGTACGCATTTACGTACAAAAACCAAAAGACCAACAAACTTAAAGATTTCCAACCACATGAAAAACTCTAGAGCCACAAGCTTACTCCAACAACATATCTGCAGCCATAAAAATGAAACAAGAATCAAAGGTGGCTTGACATGTAGCGTTTCTTCAGTGGTACTAAACAACAGGATAAATAAAAAAGCAAATTACCAATGAGATTCCCAATCACCACGCTGTGAGGATCTAGCTCCACAGCATGCCCGTAAGCAACCTTTGCTTCATCATCTCTCTGAAACCATGAAAACCAAAAACATTTAGATGAAATTTTGAATCATTCACTATTAAAAATGGTTTCCAAGGAAAGGAGGTTCATACCTCGAGCAGCCTCAATGCTACCCCAGTCATGTAGTGCCCCGCAGCCCAATCCGGCTTTATCTTAATACAAGCTTCAGCATCAGCAAGAGCAAGGATTCCCTCATTCAAGCGAGCATAGCTGTGACTCCTATTTGATAATACAGTTGCATCGGATGGATCAGCAGTGATTGCCTACACAACCTCGTTACAAGTCAAAAATCATGAATCAGTGACAAAATGTCACACAAATGGATAGATATGTAGTAATATCTCAAAACTGAGGCAGCATAATAATCTCACAACACAGTAGTGAGATGTTTTCTTTCTTATTCCTAAATATAATGAGTATTTAGTTTGATAGTGGTGGCAAGATAGTGAAATTGTAATGTTAAACTTGAGGACAGATATCATGTTATACTATCGTCAATAAAAGTACTTTTTATGCGGAACTACTTCATTTCATATTAATGCAAATGAGACTTTTTTTGTGGGGATAGTATTCTTCAAAGCACAAATACTATAAGAATGAACATACCCTAATGGTTGGTCCACGTTATGCTTGAGCAACACAACAGTACTGATTATGTTAAGAATGAACTCCCTACCAAGCATACAGTTCAGCTTACCTCGGTATACCAATACACTGCCTTCATATAGTTATGTCTCTTAAAGAAGTATCGTCCCTTTGAGTTTGATGATGAGAAGTACTCTTTCCTCTTAAGCTCTCTCTGTTAGAAAATGTATCAACAAAATTAAGTTCAACTTATGAACTGCGTTCATAATTATCAGATCAAAATTTATACAGTTTGAAATTCAAAAAATACTCCATCTGTTCCAAAAGTAGAGATACATTTTCTTTTTTAGTCTGTTCCAAAATTAGAGATACATTTTTATTTTAGGACTATAAAGTGACATGATATTCCTAATTTGCCATTACTTTTTTTCTATTATTTTCAATATCACACTACCACAATTGAATTCTTAACTAACACTAAAAGATATATTTGAGAACATAAAATTGTCCTTGAAAGTAGTCATTTTACAAACGTATCTCTAATTTTGGAAGAGAGGGAGTAATATATTACGGTCAGATGAACACACAATAAATAATATTTCAAATATAAGGTCAAAACATTCATAAAGCTATAAATATTCCACGAAATTACAACTCACCAGCTGATATTAAACAACTTTTAAATTTCTATCAGTATTAATCTTTGGGAAACATTATAAACACAATAATCACTTCAATGTTCCTCTACCATTTGTTAGCAACAACTATACAGCAATAAAATCACCTATGCTAATTGGGAACCTAGAATTGGTTGGGCTCCAAATAGTAAGTATACCCCAAAAAACACATGTATAATTCAAAGTCCAACATTTTTTCATGACCAAAAACTGTCATATTTGGTGCTGTCTTCCTACTGGATCCAAAACAGGAATATAACTCATTTAACTTGACTAAAAATCATCTTACAATCAGTCTGAATCAGACCATTGAGCCTCGAAGTATTAGAAACGAGTTTTAAGTCAGAGCATATGTTACGTTACTGTAGCTTCTATGTTATTTAACAAATTTAAATCAAGGGCCATGTAGATATAGAGAAGGAAAGATTCTCACAGTTCCATATAAAAACTGAATGCAGGTAACTGTTCACTTCACTACCTGCTGCATAGCTTCATTTGATTGGACATGCTTTACTATTCCATTGATGGTCCATTCCAAAATACTTGGAATACGACGAGTCATTGGGAAAAGAATCGTCATGAATTCCTCATAGTTCTCCCCATTCAACAAAGCAGCCATTTCTAATGGGGTTACACCATCCTGTAACAAACAAACAATACTTGTTAAATATATTGAAGGCAAATCATGTCGGGATAATGTCTGACACCTCCAACAAGAAATGCCAGTTCTGAACGTTAATTGTTCAAAAGCAGACTATGAAATGATATAATTTTCATCAACAAATCCAAGTTAAATGCTAAATCCATGCACAGGCGTTGGAATGGTGTATTAAAATATCCATCTCATCAATAGGATTGCCGTATTAGTGTAACATCCTGATCCTATCTTTCTCAATCAATCAAGCTATCGACAGCTGGCCACCAATAGGAAATTGCAAGTCATTATTCAATATACATAACAAAAATTCCTAACCAATCAGATTTTGGTAAAGAGCAGTATTCACTTTTATCAAGGCAATATTGAAGTTAGATTGATCAAGTATAGTAGTAAAAAAATTCCAGACAACAATATCCCACTTCCAGCATAAGGATTTAAAGAAAGAAGTAAAAGGAACAGAGAGAAAAGGATAAAATAAACAAGGAGAAACCATCTGACAAAACTCTCCTTAGACTTTTTGAATTTTTTTTCCACAAATCAAAGGTCGAGTCTATGATACACTTTGAGCATTATTTCTTTTATGATTTTCTCTATTAAATTTTAAACTAATTTTTTATTAGAAAAATAGTTATTCAAAAGTTTACATTTAAATGTGTCCTACTCTAACCTTAATATGCTTTAAAAAAGTTCAAATGAATCTTTCATTTCTGAACAATGGAGTATGTTATTATGCAGTGCAAGGTAAGCAAAGCCACAAGGTCAAAAGACTCACCCAGTTGGTAGCATTAGCATTTGCTCCAGCTTTCAACAAACAAGTTATAGCTACTCTATTCCCTAGCAAAACCGCAGCACCTAAAGGTGTGGCTCCACTGGAAACTGTGTCTGGATTAGCTCTAGCCTACGTAAAATGTAGCACCAAATGTATGTAAGCACTTAAAAGTACTCGAGTATTAAAATTTAGAAAATGAGTAAAATTTTAAATAGCTTAATGAGATTAGCAGAGGAAAAGGATGATTTTATTAAGAGTAATGATAGGGGTCCCAAATTTTCTACCAATATGGGTTACACTAATGAATTCACCAATCTACTTCCCTTAGATATCTTTTAATACTTATCCACCCACAGATGTCACAGAAATTTAAATCGCAAAGTGATATCAGGGTCATGGTCACACAGTATTTCTTCTCAAGTATCTACACTGAGGTTGTAAAATAACGGCCACTCTGGCGCTCATCATACCCACTTCGGCCCTCACATGTGCTTTGCCAATAGCTTAGATGGGAGTAATGGACGCAACACGAGGATCCAGAGAAGTGCATGTTAATTTTTATTTTTTTTTGCCATGAAACAGACTTCACACACCCTGATCAGTGAAACCAAAAAAAGGAAAGAAAAGGGAACAGATAAATAATTCTAATTTGATGATTTCATATATCGCATGTTTCCACAATTGATTTTGCGTCCACTTCCAGCTAGACTTTCAAAATTCAAAACTAAACTAGAAAATCTTGCACCTGTTGTAGTTCTTATTCTTAGACCTTTCAAGAACTTTATTTCCAATTCACTTGTCAGCAGAACAATGTTGGACTTATTTGTCATTCCACTTCTACCGTGTTTGTTTAATTTCAAGTCAATCAGAGATTTTATGCTCAGATTTACTAATATTATTATACCACAATTTCAAGCACAATATACATATACATACATATATATAGATAGAGTATCCTGATCTTTGATAGAACTGAAATTTGTTGACCATAGCAACTATGTAAACAATATTAGATTCAGTGGTTGGTTTGACAAAATTAATCATGCAGAGAATTCTTTAGAGGTGTAAGGAGAAAAGGTTTTTACACCAAATACAAGTGAATCCATATAAAATAAAACACTAGATAATATTATCAGTGCACATGAAATGAAACAACAACAAAAAGTGAATTATCTAATATGCACAAACAGTCACAGAACTAACAAAAAATGTGCAACAGAAAATCAGTTCAGGTACTAAAACCAATATGATGTTGAAAAGTAGACATAGAAAACAACACCTCAAGCAAAAGATCCATGCATTCTTGCGACTCGGAAATTACTGATAAGATCAACGGAGAAAAATTCTGTACAAATGAATTTGGCTGCACAAAGATGAAACTTGTAACAAAATACAGTTTATAAAGATGAAAGAAACACAGATCATTAGCTTTTTTTTCTTCCTTCTTTTTTCCCCTCGAGGATGGATAAAATATTCAATTACCCATACTAACAACAGAAATCATTCCTAGTAAAAGTCAAAAACCACACGCAACTAAGCAGATCTTACACATGTAATAAAAAAAAACTCTTCCTTTTTTTATGGATATAAATAACAAAGAATACTTTCCACCTATGACAAAGATCTAAGTACTAAACTACAATGGAAATGAAACAAGAGCGACCATAAACTTAACATGTTATGGTTAGGAAATACTGCAAAGTAGAGGCTTTAAAATATGACTGCATGATCATATATATACCCAAAAAGTCACTAAACTCACATAATCGAATCGTTGGAAAGCAAGAAATGATGTATCTGAAAACGAGAGCTACCCTACAGAGTTCCTGAAAGACCTTCAATATGATCAAGCTTGGAGTTCAGACTTCATTATTTTATTATTCAAGGTTGTGAGAAGAGGAAAGGGTGGCGAGATCATCGATAGGGGTACCTTTTACAGTCATCAAGTTTCCTGAAGGCATCTACAAAGAAGTATAATCATCCTAAAATAAGGACAAACAAGTATCGTCCAATCATGATGATGGCTGAGCCAAGAGAAATTTCTGCATATGGATCCAATGCAGATATCAAATTGGTAAATTAATCAAAAAGAAAAAAAAGTAATAGACGTGCACCCACCATCTGGGGTAGCATTCAAGGTATGGTATTCGGGATATCAATAGCACTCTTGAAATTTCCATCAACTGAAGATTTTGCCAGGGTGGACAAAGGCAATAGTGTGGCATTACATCAAAGTTTTCTTAAATTGGAGACCAGGGAAAGACGGCATTCCATAATGACTACACGTTCAGTGAAGTGAGACTTGAGATGAACTCTAGAGCTTTAAAGGGAATAGAAGTTCATACACTACTTTCTGTAGCCTTAGTAGTTCATGTGATTGTTATCTGAATACTTTGGCAGCATCTGTCTAACTTAAATAATTAAATTATCCTTTATACAAAGTGTCTACGAAGGCGTCACTAATCTTCTCTACTCCCTCTTTTGAAGAAATAGTTGTTGACAAATACTTTTAAGAAACATCAAAAAAGAGAGATAATGCAAAGTTGACCAGCAGATACATTAATTTTTGTTGGGACTTGGAATATTGCAAACCCATATACACTCATCTAAAACCATATCTTGTTTGATTCACCAATAGCTTTTGCAAGCCTATCACGTCTCCTAACTGACAAGCCCGCTTCTTCAATATCTATTACTTGATCCACCAAAAGCCTCTGCAAGAACAAAACACCACGTTCTCCAAGAGTACATAATCCATAAGCATTCTTAACTAATTAAGGTTAGCTCATCACATCTTGTAACTAACAAGCCCACACTCTTCAATATCTCTTATCAAGAGACAACCAAGAGCCTTTATGAGAAAAGTTCATCATTTGTCACCATACATCCAATAACCATCCCCATTACCCAAGCTTATAGTCGTGGCTCTAATTACCAGTTGGGAATGTAATAGGCTATATACACTCATCTGGAACCAAATCTTAAACCTAAAAGGTTAACCCGTTAAGTTTTGGTCCATTTAAGAATTATATATGTTCTCAATATTTTTTTCTTTTGAGCTAATTTGGTATGTTATTACCACACAGTACCTTAACAATTTCCATTTATAACAAAGTGAAATATATAATATGTTGTATAGGTTTCAACCATTTTTAAAGAATAAAACGACGCACAAGGCAATTTTCTCCTTTAAACAAATATAAAACATCATAAAAAAGGTGTCATTTGCAGCAGATAATAAAATTTCATATCATATAGGTTTCAATAGTTTCAAAGTACCAAAAGTAAAATGACCATATTGCTCTGTTTCCCATGTTCCCCAGATAATTCTGAATTAGATAGAGATGCTTAAATTCCTAAAATAGATTCTCGTCTTAGTAATTGTGCACTATCGAAATTTCAACATTTTATATTTAAATTTATTAAGAACCCAAATTCGTCTGAGCAAATAGTGGTAAAAACACCAAAATACAATAGAATATAAGAATAAATTTATTGATAAGTTCAACACGATTATATGAATAAAAAACTTAAATGATTCATAAACATTAACAGAAGGCCAAGGGACTAAACAATAAGATTTTACTTACATCAGCATTGTGCTCTAGCAAAATCTTAACAGCTTCCTTATTTCCATGTCCTGAAGCACATTGTAGTGGGGTGCCTTCAATTGATTTCGCATCTACTACAGCACCTTTTGAAATTAACAGTTTCAAGATTTCTTCAAATCCTGCAACAATACACCCCTAAGAATATAACCAAAATATGACGCATCGCATCAAAGAGTTGAACATTTACCGCGTTGGTTGATAACCTTTTACTATCACGGCCAAACAATCTTATGTAGATTATTAAATTGAATTTTAAAATCTTTTATGTTGTCAAATCGTTGGAATGGTTAGAGAGAGAGAAGGGGAGAAGTAAAGAGAACTTGCACTATCAAGGAGTGGAAGTCAACAAGCTGCGAGTATAATATAAAGAGAAACATAAGATTGAAATTAAAAGAAAATTCTAATATAATAGCAATAATAATAATAACATAAGGATTCTCGGGTTAAAGTATTTTATCAAGTATTTATGAAAGTTGTACATATTTTTATTTTCAAATTACTTTATTATTAATGCAAATAAAACAATACATACGTCATATTTCTGTCCGTTAAGGTGCAATTTCAACTTAGACAGCTTCACATTGATAATGCTTGAAATTACAACTCGTGTCTTGTTCTCGGAGTAATGACTAAAGAAACCAAACCCATATGTGATATTTCGACAACACAACCTCTTCTTTGAACCACGATTGCAGGTAAAGGAAGGAATATGGTAGCTCATGAGAAGAACTGAAAATGTGGCAATAATGGCAAGGAAATAAATCAGTTTGATGATCTTTTGAAAGGAATTCCTCTGTTTTTCAAATGGCTAATGAGCAATTGGTTGTTCAATCATTAAAGGAATCATTTACAATACCAGAGCCCAATCATTATTTAGTCAAAATTGAGGATGATAGATTCAGATACTACAGATCTTGAACATGCAAACCTATTTCACATGCTACTAGTTTAATTGATTCAGATGTCAAGCCATCACAGCAAGGAATTAAGGCCTCATGCCCGAGTGGAAGATGTGATTTTGAATGATCTAGAAGTTAGTGTGACAAGCAATGATATCTCCAGCGTTCGAACTAAACAACCTAGTGGCCCTGTGATGATTTTTGTGAATATTTTCATTAATCTAGTTCAAGTATTTTATCTCATATGCTTTTGAGCAGTAGAGATGATAATGCTTTGATTCTTCCACATCCATCTCTTTCCTTATCCCCTCAACTAGCATGTGCATATATGGTTTATCGGAAGTTCATGATATCAATATTGAACATTTATAATGTGGCCTTGAAGCTTTTTATGCCAAACTACAAGCTAAAACAAAAGAAAAAGCAAAGATTCGTGAGGCACCAATTATCCCTCTTCAGTGCAAGACTAGAATCAGTAGATCAGTTAGATCCATTAAATTTTGTAGATGTTGTAAATGATTAGTGCTTTTATTTGTAATATAAGGGGTGTGCCACTCTTGGTGCTAATATCCCTGCACATTGATCTAGTGTCATTCCTAGTTTTGCTTGCTTCAATCTCATTTGGATTTTTTATTGAGGGGTAAGGTATTTAAGGCCCTCCCCCCTGCCTTGAATTTTTTATTATCAATAACATTAGTGGCTAGCCTTCTAAAAAAAATAAAGAACATGAAACCTTGTTAAGCACTAAATCCAACTAATACTATTATTAATATCGCATAGAACCGCATATTAACTCACAATAGGAAACTTGTTAAGCACTAAATCCAACTAAAGTATGAATAGTTATGTAGTAAATTCCAGAAGAAATAATCGTACACGGCAATTTATCTCTCATTTCAACCGCAAACTGCAATTTTAAAATCAACAACTTTATCTAAAAACTATATTTTGTAATCAAAGCCTAATTCAAATCAGCAAGAGTAAATAAGCAAGCATGTTTAGATCAATTATCTTTAACAAGGTAAATAAACATTTCTAAGAATATTTAATCATTTTGTAGCAATGATGCAATAATATGCCATGCCAGACAAACTTAGGTCTTAATATACACTACACGGGATAAGAATTTAGTTTTCATAATAGAAAGCTGACAAGAATAATGACAGAACCTATGGAAGCAGCATAGTGCAGAGCAGTAAGCCCCTTGTCATCTGCTAAGGCAAGATTTGCGCCATTTTCAATGAGATACAAAGTAGTTGATAGCTGTAGCCCCATAATTGCATGAATCAAAGGACTATTACCTGTAAAACGTTATACATGCATGATTATCACAACTTATCAACATTTCCACTATCAAAGTTGTTTTAATGGAATTTTGTTTTAGACAACTTTTCATCAGGAAAGATAAAAAATTCAACGCATTACCTGCATAAACATCATTTTTTTTGTTTAGAGAAAGACCAAAAAATTCATAAGCAGGTCCACTTCAATATAAAGGTACTGCAACCATACTCTAAAATAATGCTATATGCATCAGAGTTTAAATTCAATACAAGTAATATATCTTAGATTATGCTTCTATTACCTTTATATGGCGGTTACAAGTGACTACCTAATTAATACTATTTTTTAGTCATTATTTATAATGTGCACAATTAAGTAAAAGTAATATATATTTTCTAAGTAAAAGAAATATTATCCTATAGTTTTAACAAACAACATTTTTGACTATGTCTATATCAATACAACAACCTGTTTAAAAAGACCCTAATTATATCACAACAAAGCAAAAAAATATCGATAAGCTGGCTAGAAGACAATAACATTCCAAGTTGCATGTGGATAGATTAATTCATTACAAACTCTATTTTAGCATTATGACATCATCCAGTAAGTAATCATACATATGAGATTTACTAAAAAAATAATATATTTTGGAAAAAAACAAACACCTTTTGGTGCAGATTAACTAATTATAACTTGTAAAATATACTCCCTCTATTGACATTTTTTCCCGAAAATAAATTTTTTTATTGGCCACATCTAGACAATTTTTTGAACGAAATTCTTTTTAATTTTAAAAATTTTAGAGTAAAATTTAAATTTATAAAAAGTACATTGATATTTCCTTTAAGTGTGTCAAATGCAAGTATTAATATTCCCAAAAAAGTCAGGAGGTAGGATTATATATTAAAAATAAATAAAAAATATTATACTACTGCTTTAGAAGTATTTTCCAACACCCACTCCATCCCTAAAGGGTATCCATGGTGAATCTCACTACCTGTTCCAAACCTGAAAAATTTCTGAAAAAACACTACAAGGCCAAGGAAAACATACAGTTTTAAGTTATTTAAGCGATGAATAAATAGTAATACCATTTATATCTTTCATGTTAACATCAAGTTTCAAATCCTCTATCAGATACTTGCATACATAGATCTTCCCTCCATTAGCTGCTGCATGAAGGGGTGTTGAGCCTTTAGATTCATGCAGTCTTTCAAATATTTTCTTTGACCCTTGCCCCTCGAGGTCAGCTGCTTCTGCCATCTCTATATGTTCAAACAGTAAAATGTGGAAAATAATGGTAAAGTTCAGCTGCTTCTGCCATCTCTATACGTTCAAACAATAAAAGCAGAAAATAATGTAATAATTTAAAAGACAAAACCAAAGACCTAGAAAAAAAACAAAAAGGTTGGTTTCTTACTCTTAATGAGGTTAAGGTTTCCTCTAATAGCCATTTCTAGAAAATGTTCATTTATCTCACCTCGTACTGCAAAGAAGGAAAAAGAAAAAATAAAATAAATATTCACATGCACGTATATACATAATAAGTAAAAGTGAGAAAAAACTACAATTATAACAGAGACGATGGGATGAAGCTATGGCGTTTGCTTTGGAAGATGATTAGATTCCTGAGATTGTATGAAAGTTAAACTTCCTAAAAGTACAAGTACTCCTGAAACTAGCTGTTCTATTAGAAATAACTAATTCATAGTTTATTGGACTAACTGATGATCCATTTAGACAGCGGCGATGTGAACTAAAAATATTTTTAAATGTAAAAAATATTAAAAATTGTCGATTTCAAATAAAAATGTATTTAACAATAACATTTCAACTACAAAAGTAATTTTGAATGAAACTAATTAACATATTTTGAAAATATATTTATAATTAAACTTAAAAACTTATTAAAATATCTTTATATCATACTTTAAGAAGTATTTATCAAACAATATTTATCTAAGCACGTGCCCCAGTCAAGAAAAGTTTTGAATCAAAATATAATTAAGTAAAATTACTTGAAATTAGTCTGTTTGACCAATTTAAAATTAAAAGAAAATATCTCATTAAGGTGGTAAGATGACTTTTATCTTTTAACTATTCAACTTTATTCTACATTCAAGTTTCCAACTAGCATTAACCTGAATAATTCACTACACTAAACCTCTGTGAAGCAGCAGCAGCAGCTTCACTGCCAAAAAATGAAATATTTCATTCATATCAGTCAGTCAAGTACAACACCAATTAAAACAACCAACTTCAAAGATTTACTACAGATGAACATTCCCTACATATCTGATTCATTTAACCCCCAGGCAGCAGCTTCCCTGCCAAAAATGAAATATTTTGCATCTTTAGTGGGACAAAAGTCAAAACAATAGTAGAATCATAAGAAAACTATAAAAAAAAAAACAAGAATTGCTTCTTCATACAAAAAAATTGATAACACTGTTTACATTGAAGCAAAGATTGTAGTGTTTAAATCATAGAGAACCATAAAGACTATCATGCCATTTACATACCCCAACCCCAACCCGGACCCTTAGACCCAAACCAGGTCACTAGGGCAACTATAACTATGAGTGTTAATGACCTTGTTTAGCATAAGTAGAGGTAACTTGTGTACCAAAAGGGAGGTTATGAACTTCAACAACGAAACTCTTAATACATTAAGAAAATTTATTACACTTGCTGACCTACAGAAAATTACCCCAAAAGATTCCCAGAATATGGTAAACTAGGCAGTTGTTGATAGCTATCCACCACCATTTATTGTATTGAGTGAATGTAACATGTTTATCTGAACAAATCTACTACACTTGCTGACTTGCAGATATTTAAAGAAGGAAAAGAGCTACACTAAGTATACTTCTAAAGGTTTTTTTTTTTTTTGCTAAATACTTCTAAAGGTTATATATAGTGGTAATACAACAAACGTTTATACAAGAGAATGCTTTATATAAACACACACGCATGCACAGAAACAAATATACACTGTGTGGGAAAAGCTTGGTTGTGGTTGCCATAGCGAGTTGGTTGTGGTTGCCACAGTGAGTTGGTTGTGGTTGTCACAAATAGTTAGCTGCGGAACCACCCAAAACTTCGTCGTTTTGCACTTTTCTTTATGAAAATTATTCATTTCACCAATGAAATGCCCAAAACAGTTTCCCATCAAACTAGTTGTGTGGCGACATTATCCAAGCATTCCCCTATATAAATATATATATATATACACACACACGTGTTATTATTAGTGTTACTTTTTCTTGGAGGGTGGGGTGATCAAGTGTACAACCAGGTATCAGTTGGGAGTCTTTGACCTGTAAATTAGAACAGCAGCAGGCCAATCTCATTTCCCCACACCACATGCATGTAAAACAGAAACCCAACCACACAAATGAACTAAATCAACAAGTGTTTAAGACTGACAAAGGTTCTATTATTAATTACATCTGATTCAAGAACAAAGAGTTATAAATAATTATAAACAAATATATATACACGTTCAACAAATGGCCAAGTTTTCCCCTATATAAATATAAACACGTTTTTATTAGTGTTACTTTTTCTTGGGGGGTGGGGTGATCAAGTGCACAAATAGATATCAGTTGGGAGTCTTTGACCTGTAAATTAGAACAGTCAAACAGCAGGTCAATCTCATTTTCCCGCTTCACATGCATACAAAATAAAAACCAACCACACAATTGAACTAAATCAACAATTGTTTAATACTAACAATGGTTCTATTCTTAATTACATCTGATTCAAGAACAAAGAAGTATCAAGTATTACAAACAAAAAAAATTACCGATTAGCTGTTTGAACCTCAGCATCCTCAGGATTCAATTCCAAAGCCTTTTTTATTGCAAATGTTGATGCAGCGTATTCCTGTACACATAAAATGTAAACAGATCAGATGAACTGTTGAATCACCACTATTTAAATGATTTCTGAAAAGGAGGAAATAGAAAAGAAGTGGTGCAAACTTCAAGCAAATTCAATGCCATAGCAAGTCTGTAGTACGCCTCTGCCCAATCAGGATTTAGACTAAGACAACAAGCAGCATCAACATAAGCAAGGCCTCCCTCATTCAAGCGAGCATAGCACATACTTCTACTGGATAACAACACTAACAATACTTCTATGTCGGATGGATCAGCAGAAATTGCCTACAACCCCATTACAAATCAAAATCATGAATAGACGACAAACACAATTTGATAGATTTGTACTACTACATTAGAGGTACAACACAAGAAAATAAATAGGGAAAAAGAAAGTAAAAAAGCATTACAAAACCACATCAGTGAGACATCATACTATCTCACAACACAAATTGTAGGGTTATTCTTCTAACCAATGGTGCTTTCATGTCTGAAGATGGTGCATAAAAATATTTTAATTTAAAAAAAAAAAATAGCAAAAGCAACAAACAGAGTATAAGAATGAAACCAATCCTAATGGTAAGTCTAGTTTAGACTCAACCAACAAGACAGTACCAATTGTGTTAGATTGTTCCTCCTTCCAAGCACAAAATCTGCTTACCTCAGTATACCAATATATTGCCATCTTATAGTCATCTCTCTCGAAGCAATCCTTCCCCTTTGATTTTGATAATGACAAGTACTCATTCCATTTAAGCTCTCTCTGTAAGTAATTTTGTAAACAATATTAGATTTGACTAATGAACTGCAATCACAATAACAAGATCGGCTTTTATACAGTTTCCAAAAAGTAATTTATTCAAGCATAATCATGTATGACGACCATATAAGCATATATCTATTTTTTTTATAAAAAAAAAAATTACATTTCCAATCCATGTTCCACAACTATACGACATAAGAACTGTAATAAACTAAAAAGCTTTAATTGGTATCGAAATTAATTACAAAGGAACATAATAAAAACAATTACTTCGATATTCTTTACTTAGAAACAACGACAAACCAGTAGAATCACCTGGACTAAATGGCACCTTATAAAGATAGGCAAACTTAAAATGATAGGGTCCCTACTAATAGGTACGACCGCAAAATAAATACCAATAAAAATTTGAGCCAGAAAAATGTTTACAGCTTTCATGAACTAAATGTGTGTTCATAATTTAGATTAAAGTCATACATTTCTTCATCATAACAATCAGATCCCTAACAAATATGTAAATCCTCCTAATTCAATCCCAGTTTTAATTCCTTTCAGATGCTTACTAAAACATTACTATCCGGCCACTGGGCATTGAAAGTAAATGGGAAAAAAATCTCAATTGACAATCTCTCCTGATGATCAAGCATCCCAAATAATAAGTTCACAGCCCCAATGGTAAGCCCACAAAAAAATTGACATGGTGGAAGAAAATTTGATAGTCAGCAGTTTTAGCACAACTTTGAAGAATTAATTGTTCCAGTGTACATAGATTCAGAAGTTGTGCCACACATGGATGGAAATGTCCGGAAGCCTACTTTCCAACAAAAAATAAATAAATATGTTCCTAATTTGCTATTTTCTACATGTTTTGCCACAACATGTGCATGCTGTCTGCCTTTTCGAGAATCCATGTTTTTTTGAGCTTGAACCTTGCTTTTGTAAAGTTCTTGCCTTCATATTTCAATCTTATTTTGGTATTTTGAAAAATCTCTCTTGAAACTTGGTTCTTGGAAATGATCCTATTGCCGAAAATGTGTTCCTAGCTCTATATACAGGATTTTTTCAAATTGTTTAAGGGCATAGATTGATTGAATGAAATTCTGATTTAGCCTCTGGCTTAAGGAGTTTTTGTTTTCTACTCGTCCCTTTGGTGGATTCCATTGGGTGGCGAGTTACAATGCTTAGTGTTCACTTGTGTTAACTCCTATTTCTCACATATTTTCTGGCGTCACCTTCTATTCAAGAAAAATTAAGAATGGGACAGTTAGAATTATCTCATTTGTTAAGCACACAGAGCTCGTCTCTGAGAATATTGGAAGTTCATCAGGGGATGCAGTGTCCCCCAATCTGGAAAGGACACCTCCAGCATTTACCACCTATTTATGAAGGAAGAGATCCTGCTCCTTTTCTGGTTAAAAAACATCTCTTTGTTGGAGAGTATCTTGGGTTGTTAATTAGCATTTAATGTGATTAGGTGTAAATGCAATTAGCTGTAAATGTGTAAACTAATCTAATTAGGGAATCCCTGATTGATAGCTTTGGTAGGTTAGGAGTGATTTCCTTAATCTTTCCATTTATTACTCCTAGAATTAGGCTAACTTCAGTGTATATATTCTGTAATTCAAAATCTGAAAATAAATGAGAATTCATTTCTAAAATCTCTTTGTTCACTCTTATTGCCCCTTCTGTAGGCTAGAACCTGAACATATATTAATAAGCCAGTTGACCCCCCAAAAAACACCCCAAAAAGGAAACAAAAAACTTAATCTGGTTTTACTTAGACTCCCTTCATGTGCCTGGAATTTTTCCCATTTTATTTCTACAGGTTTCTCAATTTGGGGAAATCATGGTCTATATCAAATTGAGGGTTCTTTTATGAAAAACACTTGAGGGTCGTATTGTTAATTATGTCGATCTAGATGACATATACTTGAGGGTTGTATCGTAAAGATAAAAAAATTGTAAATGAACATTTTTGAAAGTACCTTAAAGCATGAGGAACATCATCCAGGTCACCCAAAGCACAAGAACTCACCAAATCACAGCTCAACAAACAGCAAGTGAAAAGAAATTGAAATTTTGAATGGAAATAACATAGTGATGTTTACTTAATTTAAAATTTTAAAAAGAGGAATGGCAGCTAAAAAAGTAAGAACCTAAACCCAAAAGTAAAATTTTAGCACAAATTCAATTCCAAATATCGTCATTTTGGCTATAACTGCAATAAAACCTATGGAGTTCAAATAGAACTTGCATGGATAACTATAAGACGTGAAAAAACGTAACATACAATAGTACGTCCAATAGTTCTAACCATTAAGAATTGCATGTGCACAGTAGGGACTAGGGAGGGAGGGGGAGAGATATTATTTTCTAATTCATGAATGGCCCCAATTTATATCACCCAATTCAAATATAGTTTAGAGTTTGCTGAGAGAAAATTTGCACAAGCACACAAGTTGTGGACCACTAAGTTGTTCGTATTCTATTAGCTATTTGGGCTCTGTGAGGAAGTTGGTGCACCACGCATACCATATGTTACGTTATAGATTCTACATCAGGTAACAAATATTATCGAGGGCCATGTAGGTATTAGAGAATAAAAACATCTCAAACATTGATATAAAAAGTGAATGCAGGTAATTCTTCACTACCTGACGCGAAGCTTCTTCAGAGCAGACATGCTTTCTCACTCCATCGATGGTCCATTCCTGAATACCTGGAATAGGAGAAGTCCTTGGGAAGAGAATCCCCACTGCCTCATCGAAATTACTCAAAGCTGCTGTTTCTAATAGTGCTACACCATACTGTAATAAACAAGAACTGTTAAATATAATGAATGCAAAAAGAGATGTATGTTCAGAGAATTGGTTATTCAGAATCGTATATAAATAAATTAACTCCCATCAGAAATCATGCACGGGCATTGGAGTGATAGTATTTCTAGTAGAGACCCCTCTGCTCACCTTTCTCCAGGCTAGAACCTGAAGCTCTGAGCTGCAGGCTAGAACCTGAGCACTAAGAACAGTAAATACAAGCACCACAAACATGATCCAGAGCAATGTCATCAGTAAACCACAAACAGGGAAGCAGCCAAGAAGTGCTTGCAAGCACCAAAGAGCTGACAGTTGGAATATTCTTCTTTGTTTTCCTAACTCGCTGCTTCCTCTAGGCTGGAACTCAACTGACAACAATAATGAGAATACTACCAGTTCAGGGAAGAAAATATAGAAGCTTAATCATGGTCCATACTTAGATTTCCTTTATGGTGCCTGGAATTTATCTTGTTGGGACCGAGGTTACCAGGAATGTTAACTTAATGGGTACATGGAACGAAATTGGGTATGAGGAACGATACCCCTATGATAGAATGCACAAGGCACTCATTCTCATATCACGATTCGAAATGATTATCTGGTTTGCAAAATGCAAGACAATAAGAGTTCCTAGGTAACCCCGGGTGGGATCTTCTTAATTTGATGAAAATCACAGCATATAGAGAATTGAGTTTCCACCAATGAAGAAACACTAACAGGGTTGCATTATTAATTACATAGATCAAGACCTGCACAAAAAAACTTTAAGGATGTGTTTGTTTGAAATTATGTTGCATGGGATAGGACTTTTATCTTATTATACTAGTTTAATACCTTTAAGTACTTTTTAATTCTTGAATTAGTCAGAAGGTGACAAGCTCATGGACTATTTTGAACTCCTAAGGCCATTTGATACCTCAAAAGGGGTACTATTTAATCTGAACTTCCTCCTTAGGGTTATATTGTCCCTCATAAATGACCTTGAAAACAAAAAGAATTAGCCTATGACAGACACAGCCCAAGTCTATGGAGGCAGTGATGTAACTACTTCTCCCATGTCGACTAGTTTATAATGAATTCCGGCTCCATACTAGCTTTACACCGAATAGATGATCCCCCTCTAGGCTCTAGTACAATTTCGTACAAAGGAATATAAAAAATTCTAAAGTAAACTTCGTTCAAAGTACCTAAACCATGAGGAACATCATCCAAGTCACCCAAAGCAAAAACTCACCAAATCACAGCTCAACAAACAGCAAGTGGAAAGATTTTCAAAAAGAAATAAATAGTGATGTTAAATCAATTTAAAATTTTAAAAGCATGTAAAATAAATCATAAAAGGTTGTCACCTTTTAAAATTGCTTGGGAATAAAAAGGGGTAGAGAGATTATTTCCTAATTTATGCATGATCCAAATTTACATTTCCTAATTAATATGTAATTTAGAGAATGCTAAGAGAAAATTTGCCTTATCGATAGATGTGAGAAACCATCAAGCCACAAAAGATAATTTGCACGAGTACATAAGGTATGGAACTCTAGGTTTGTATTCAATTAAGGATCTGTGAGGAGTTCGATGTATAGCATATGTTACATGATTATAGATTCTACATCAGTTAACAAATATAAATCAAGGGCCATGCAGGTGTTGGATAAAAAAATAATCTCAAACTTTGATGTAAAAGAGTGGATGCGTGTAATTGCTCACTACCTGAGGCAAAGCTTTTCCCAAGCAGAAATGCTTTCCCATTCCTCCAGTTGTTCGTTTCAGAATATCTGATTGAGAAGAAGTCCTTGGGAAGAAAATCTTTACTTTTTCATAGTGCTTAATCAACAACGCATCTTCTACTGCTGTTGTTCCATACTGTAAAATTCACAAGAACTGTTAGGATATCATGCCATATTAGTGTATCATCCTGATTCTATCTTTCACCTCAACTGATCAATTGATGGCCACCACATAAAATTTTAAGCAATTTTTAGTATACATAAAAAGAAATACCATAAACCAATCAGTGTTTAATGAAGAGCATTCAATTCTTTGATATTTCCACATGGTTCTCCTCACATGGATAGTGAATGAGACCTACATCAGTGTGAGAAAGACCCACGAGGAAATATTGGTTCCCAAATTATATTACTGTAAAGTTTCAACAAAACCATGAACAGAATCCAATTATCACTCACACCTCCAATTTATTAGAAAATGAAGTAATAGTAATAGGGAAAAAATAAAATAATGGAGGGGAAAGAAGGAAGTAAAAAGAACTCACTCCAATCAAAAATGAAAGTTCGTTAAATGCATATTAGGATTTGCTTGACACATTCAAACACTAAAAATAAAGTAAATAAGTAAATGATTGCCTTTAATATTTGATTTTAAGAACCTTTGATAATGGAATAAATTATTGACAATTTTATGTTGTGTATCCGAGGCAAATCCTTAGTACGCTTTAAAAAAAACAAAAAAGGTCAAAAAGTCAAATCGGAGTCGTATTTTCAAATGGAGTGAGTCAGTTATTTGGAAGTGTGGAGGCAGAGGTCAAAGGCTGACCATGCTGATGGCATTAGCATTTGCCCCAGCTTCCAACAAATGTTTTATAGCTACTGTATTGCCGACGAAAGCGGCAACACCTAATGGTGTGCATCCAAATGAAACCATGTTTTGAACAGCTCCAGCCTACACAATACAATACCAATTTTAGGTAAGCACATAAAAGTACTCCATTGCATTTGTATACACATGCATTTAGATTCAGAATTTAGCAAATGAAGAAAACTGAATTTAAATTCCTTATTGAAAATTTTGGCAGAGGAAAAGAATGATTTTGTTCAATTACGTGTGGCAACATAAACTAGGTTCCCATGTCAAGTCTCTCATCACTTGGTTCAGGAAGTATAGTAGTATTTCCAGTGATTAAACCCAAATCAAAACTCTTGCATTACATCACCTAATGTAACAACTGTTTATGGGATAATGGGAGGCAACAATTAATAGTAATAATATCACCTAATATCCTTCCAAGTTATTAACCATTTCTAAATCTATCCAAAATCTAGATTTTATGATGAAAATAAAATATACAACAAATCTTTCTCCTAATTAATACACATTATTACACAAGCACTCGTATTGAACTTGTTAGAGATTTACTAATTGGAAAGTTCAAAATACAACTTCCATTCCACTTTGCGTGTGCCCATCCTTTGATTATGTTTAGTACGCCGTATACGGTGTGACCAAAAAAGTGTTTAAATTATAATTTGAAATGTTTTCGCATTTTGTATATTATTCGTATGCTATATATTTTCAACTATACAGTGATTAGAAAAATATAATCTATAAAAAAAATAGCGCATCTTATGATCTTAAAAGTCATGCCACCCTCGAAAAGAAGAGGTCAAGTAAAGCATAACAGAGTATAAACCTGTAGAATAAGCACACCTCTGAACCATCAAGCGACCACCCAGAATGTGATTAATCATTTAAAGAAAAAACCCTTTCATTCTAATTTTATATGCCTAACTGGTAAAACCAACAGATATTTTAAAATTATGCACTCTGCCATTCAACACATCAGCTTTGGCGATCATATATACTTTTGCAGATAACCTAGAGTGGAGACAAATGATTAAAAAAGGTTAATAATGATAAAAACATCATACCGATGCGTTACTACACCACCCTAGTGCGGGGCAAGAAAACATGTAAAAATAAATGAAACTGACATAGCGATTTCTATATCACACATTCATCACCAATCATCTTGTTTCCTATTTATTCATAATTTAAAAGTATAACAGAAAATCAGCAAATTTAGATCCTCAACACCTTGCTAACTCCAGAGACAGCCAACTTGCAAGCTCCAGAAAATCAGCCCAAGCAGTATCTAATTACAATACTTGGAAGACTAATCATAATTTTGCTACCAGACTAAATTATTGGAAAATGGAAAGGGATCAACTCCACACTTGCTTAGACTTTCTATAATTCTTACCACACCTAATAACTTATTTTGTAATTCATATTTTGTCAAACCAATCATCCAGTTGGAATGATTGCTCTTCACAGTATTCACAGTTTAAGTAGATCAGAGACCAGGAGATCAAATTAAAATTGTTATATGATCAAATTTTATAATATCATAATTTCGAGCATAATATAGATAGAGTATCTTCCTATTTTCAAAGGAGTTGAAATTTGACAACAAAAGAGTTGAAACTAACATTAGACTTGCTTGGTATGAAAAAATATTAGTCAGACAAAGAGTTATACACCACACGTAATTGAATCCTATAAATCGTTATATAATTTTATCAATACACATGCTATGTCAAATGAAACATCAAAGGAAAAGAATAGTATCGAAAACATGTACATATATAAATAAAAAATGTGCAACAAAAAATGCAATTCATTAAAACCAGCATAATGTTGAGAAATATGCATAAAAAATAATACCTTCAGCAAAAGATCCATGCATTCAGATTTGTACCCAATTACTGATAAGATCAATGGAGTAAAATGCTGTACAAACAAATTTGGCTGCATTAAGATGAAACAGGCAATTAACTACAGTGTACAAAGATGAAAGAAATGAGGCGCTTTAGATTTCCTTTTTCTCAAAAAGGCCAGTTAAAAGCTTTGATTAACCACTACAGACAGCCGAAACCATTTAGCAAGCAATTAGCATATTTCACGGTCATGGACATGGCGGGGGGACATAACATGCAAAACTTCATCATAGTGGTTGTGTAATTAAACAAAATAAACCAGGGGGAAAAGGTAGAGAGAGGTGATAAGGTCATTCAAGATTCAGTCGAGGAAAGTTCTCTTCTTTCATGTAACAGAGACGAAATGGTGAGAAATTTGTTTGAACGTTCCTCTGCTTCCTGTGGGACTCAAATGAGATTAGAGGCATAACAGACCCCAGCAAAAAAGAATAAACCTCCATTGCAGTTATCAAATACATAAACTGGGTTCATTTGACACTCCAGTGCCTGACCAGTGTTATAGTACAGAGGTAGGTTCACCATTTGGGAAAATATTAAAGCTATTACTTCCCCAAATGGTCTAGTGAAATCGTGGCACACTATCCCTCTTTAAGATTCCATCAACTGAAGATTCTGGCCAAGTTGCCGAGGTTTCAAAGACAATGGTGCTATAATAGATCAAAATTTCCAGGTATATTGAATTGGAAGGCTGGAGAAAACACAGTCCCATAATTACAATACATTCAGTGAATTGTGACTTGGTGATGAACTCCGTATCTTGAAAGGGAAAGGAACTTCATAGTTGAGACTTAATATAATCATGCTACAGGATTGTCTAGTTCATATTGTTTTCAGAACACATGATAATCTAGATTAAATAGTTATTTTACATTATAAAAAGCATACTAGGAACACAACCATTTTTCTTTACGCCCTCATATGGCCAACTAGTTTCTGCCTAATAAAACTTCAAAATAAAAAACTAAGAGTAAGAGAGAACATGATGCAGACCAGCAGACAAATCAAATTTTTATTTCAAACCAGGTTAATCACACCTGAGTAACAAAAATGAAAAACTACTATCCAATTATTTTGCACATTACCCAATAGAATAATTTAGTGATCACGTAAATAAAAAAATTGACCTATACATTTATTTAACTACAACATAATCTTTCCTGACATAGTAGAAAAACTCGAAACATATCTAATAGTTAGACATTTCATTTCCCAAAAATCACCTTGATAAATGAAGGGAACATATGGACAAGTACATTCATATACACACAAACAGATTAGGAAAAACTGCGAGAAGAAATTGATCCAACTGAGAACCTATTTCAAAAATATTTATAATATGACAATTACTTCCTACCTCAACCATTTCCAAAACTAAACAGCTGATGGGCTAACCCTTTCTCTCCTTGAGACAAGTACAAAAAATCTATAAAAAAGTGCCATCTGCCACATAAACATGGCTCCAATCATATCTACACAAAAAAGTCTACCATTGCATTTCAATGGTTTTGAAATATACAAAGTTTCAACCATCTATCTGATCAGTTTTCCTTATTACCCGATAATTCTGAAGTAGATGGAAATGTAACAGTCCTAAAACAGATTCTCATATTACTCTCATATTACTATCAAGTGTCAAAATTTATTCTATTTCATATATAAATTTTAATACGAACCCAACTTTGTCTGTGCAAATAGTGATAAAGAAATCCCAATGCTGCACAATTATATGAAATAGATAAGCATGTACTGATGTTAACCTTAAACTAAAGTTCAAGGTACAAAGCAACAACATTTTACTTACATCAGCTTTGTGCTCTAGCAAAATCTCAACTGTTTTCTTCATTCCAACTTGTATAGCAAGTTCTAACGGTGTGCCATTAACAGATTTAGCATCTATTACGGCACCTTTTGAAATTAACAGCCGCATAAATTCTTCAGATCTTGAACCCTCCAGAGATCCTTTAGATTCCATTAGTAGTGAGGATTCGGAATATCACATTGATCAATCAAAGAGAGATTCAATAATTAAACGGAAGATAGATTCTTTGGGATCCTCCACTAAGAGAAACAGAAAATGAGAAGGAAAATTATATGAATGTCAATAAAATATGTATGGAGCCTTACTAAGGATTAATATCAATCACAAATTGTTTATTAATATTCATATCTCTGTATCTAGAAAATTGACTTCCTCAAATTCAGCAGTAAATTAGCTTTTAAACCAGAGAGGATGAGAACCAGTAAATTGTGCATTCCATCTTGGCTTACATCATGTCATAAATGATATTTTAACTATACATTCACCATCAAGTAAGGAACATAAAAGACAGTTCTCCCTAACTTAATTTTCATTACAGCATACAAATGTAAAGATAATCCAATCTGTTTCATCTCAACTCAACTCTTTAGGTTCACTCATTATTATAACATACGTGGCAACTCATCTATCTGGCTTCGACCCTAGATTGCAATTTAAATTAACATCATGGTGTAGGAATAGATTCTTCTACATTAAATTTATATCTGAAACTTATATTCAACTATATTTCCAACTTCAAAGTGTAAATAATTGGACGTGATTCTGAGCAATAGCATCTAATATAAGATATGAGTACATCGTTCATACAATTATGTTAATGAAATAATGCAATACTATGCCGTGTCAAAAAAAATTCCTCTTGCACCATTTTAAGAAGTTGGATGAGATAGATGTACTCACTGATAGAATTTCTTCTGAGGTATTCAACACACCAGGGGGGGGAAACAATTGAGGTACTTGGAAATAATAATAGAATGTGAGCAAGAGTATTTATTATATAATTCAAACCTGTCTCAACAGCACAGTGCAGTGCAGTACACCCGCTGCGATTTGCTAACATAACATTTGCACCATGATCAATGAGATAAGTACTAGTTCGTAGATTCCGCCTCCGAATTGCACGAAACAGAGGAGGAAAACCTATTAAACATCAATCAGGCATGACATAAGCACCATCATCATCATAGTTACCATTAAGGTCATTTCAATAGTTTTCTAAACTTTATTTCAGAAAACATAGATATTTTAATACCAAAAGCAACAACTTACCATCATAAATAACATTTTTTAAGTAAAGTTCAAACATTTGAAAAGTAGGCCCACTCAAATGTACTTCAAGCATAATATGTGCTTGGTACCCATTTTTATCTGTAACCATGAGCCAAATAAAAACGTATAATACACTCCCCTCTTTCCATATTAAGTGTCTCACCATGCCTATTCTGTTCTAGTTTATAGAACCTTGTCTCAAGACACCAGATCTCTTCAATAATCTCATGATATTCAGGCATTAATATTAGCTGATGACTGAATTATGTGAATTTTTCTTTTTAAAATTGGGCTAATTACAATATACATTTAGGCAACACAGCAATTTCACATGAGTGGCACAAACTAATTACAAATTAAAATCCTTCAAGGACCAAAAATCAAATAAATGTTTTCGGTGGGTTACCTACTAGGCTACTACAATACACCAAAATTACGGGATGAAAGGGTTGCACTCTAGCAGCCTGCAAGATATGCTCCGTTAAAAAACAAGAGGCTGCCAACCCAGAACACCAAACTCATAATTTAGAACTGCAAGATTTACTGATGAACAAAAGGGGTCAAGTGTATATGAAAAAAATTAAATTTTAATTAAGCGCAAAAGGTCTGACCAGAGTTAAGACTCCCTTATTTAATGGATTCGTCCAAAAAAATAAAAATAAAATATACATGGGATACATGCTTGTAGTTATCAAATTAGTAAAACTATTCTTTAATGATCAACCACTATGTAATTAACAACTAGTGCAGCAGATTAAGGAAGAGCTATTACTTACTCAATCAACGCATCCTTTTGTACTTCATAAGAATCTTAGTATTCAATATATATATATATATATATATATATATATATATATATATATATATATATATATAGTTGTCTAAATAAACAATAGAAATCCAACGACTGAACGAACAAACGAAAGCATAAATTTATATTTTAATAACTAATATCAATCTTCAAATAAATAACAATGAAAAGTAGATATATATATACCGCCATAATCTTTAGTATTAACATCCAGTTATCAATCTTCAAATAAATAACAATGAAAAGTAGTTATATATACCGTCATTATCTTTGATATTAACATCCAGTTTTACGACCTCGATCAAATACTGGCAGACCTTAATCTGGCCAGCCTCAGCGGCGGAATGAAGAGCAGTTCGGCCATCAAAGTGCCTCAGTATTTCAAACACTCTTTTTAGTCCTAGCTGAATATTTTCGTCAGCCGCTTCTGCCATCTCTGTGTAAGGACGTAATTCAAACCAAATCAAAAGGAAAATTGAAAAAAAAAATGTAAAGTGAAGCAATGGTAGTAAAAGTTAAGATGAAAAACTTAAAACCCTGGAAATCAAAGGAAAACTGATTTTCTCACCCTTAAGGCGCTCGAGATCTCCTTCCGCAGCCGTGTTGTGAAATAAGTCTCGCATACGACATTCTACACCAAAACAGTAACGAGAGGAAAATCAGTATCAACAATCATATATATATACACATATACATATATATATGTATGGTGAGACCTTCTTCTGATGGTTCCATAGCGATTTTCCAAGCTATCACACCCTACTATTGTTGATGATGATTACAGTACTACTGTATATTTTTATCTACTCTACTAGGCGGATTTTAGGATTTGTAGGGAGAGAGAGCAGAGTTTTAGGGAGAGGAAAAAAATGATGAACAGTAGATGAGCAGAGAGAAAGACGCGGTAGTATTAGTGGCATTTACATTTTGGGCGCCAAAATGTGGTTACTGGAAGTGGAAGTTTGCAGGTGGGAGAGGAGGAGGTGTACGGTTAGAAAAAGGTTACGGTGTTTTCAGTTAGCCCTGCCAGTTGTCAAGTCTACGCGCGAGAGTATGTTACTTAATTACACTCTCTGTCGAGGCATAGCTTGCCAAATAAGCTTTGTTAGTTACGGAGAAATTATTGTATCTTCTTAAAATAATATTATAATATGCTTTATTTTTTCATATAAAGATAAAATTCATACATTATAAGATTTGTATAGATCTCACTCTCATATAAAAAATAAAATATATTGTAACGTGATTCCAAGAATATACAATAATTTTTCTTTGCCGAGTGAAAAAAAGTTGACATGTTGTCTGTAGACTACAGTCACTGTATACACTCCCTTCATACCATATTAAAAATTATATATTTTATGTGTAAATATTAAGAATTTTATTTAATTTATTAATTAATCCCTATAAAGTGCATGATTATTTCAAAAATATAAATAAGAAAATTTTAAGTTAGTAGAGGACTTATTATATGTTAAAACGACATAATTAATAATTTTAAATAAATTAGTTATTTAATTTCACAACAATTATTTTAAAGCATGGTACAACTTCACACGCTAATGGTGCGGCCTTGCCATTTCATCGGTTACCATAGCACTATAGCAAGTTATATGTGTGCATTCATATCTATATCTATCTATTTATATACGAGTCGAGTGTGAGGTATAGCTAACAATAATAATGACAGTATTTTATTTAAGGTATTTTTTATTGTTAATAGAATATCTCAACGCCCAAAATTTAAATTTATTTGTAGATTTTCAAATAGTAAGAAAGCAACCTTTTAGGGGTTAGAATTCCGGAATGTATGAATTAATTTTATTTTATTTTTTTTCAAAAAAAAAAATTCAACTTTTAGCAGAGATTCTATTTTTGAAAATGATATTCGGACACCCAAATAAGAATTTTTATGTATTTGGTGGTGGTGGTCATGGGTTTGCACCAGCAACATACTTGTTGTATCTAGGTGGCCGACCGCCATAAAAAATTACTACCAAACAAATAGTGAATAATATGAAAGAAAAAAAAAAGAAGAAGAATAAATTCACGTATTTCAGAACTCTAACCCTCAAACGCTCTCTGTTTTCGTGCCTCTAACCTCCAAAAGCTAAAAAAAAATGATGAGATTTCCCATTGACAGCATAAGATGTAGGGATGAACAAGAAATCGAATTACCTCCGAAATCGTACCAAAAATCGCACAAACCGCACTAATTAAAATCGCACCAACGGTTTCGGCGTATGTAACAGTTTTAAATGGTTGAAAAACCGCAAATGCGGTTTGAGTTTGGGTTTGGTTTCTGAGCAAAACCAAATCTAAGAAACCGCACCGCACCATGCACTATTAAATGAAACATATCAAGAAATACAAATATTTAGAATTATCGCAAATTGTAATTATCTCTATTTAGAATTTTCATATATAAGGATAAATTATTATTTATGTTTTTAGATTCTATTTTGCTTTTGTTTAGACAAAATATTATAAGTAAAATTGTGTATTATCAAAGTAGTATTTAATATTGTATGATGCTGAATTGTTAATTTAAATTGCATAAAATTTAATTATTTCAATTGGTTTTGGAACCGAAACCGCACCAAACGATTCAAAACTGCACCGCACCAATCACAAGCGGTTTCATGTACGGTTTTGAATTTGTCAAACCACACCTAAGCGATTTCATGTGCGTTTTGGATTTCAAACCGCACTATGTTCACCCCTAATAAGATGTGTTAAGTAAACTGGACAATTGGTGTTTATATTTAATCATGGATCACTCCTCCTATCTATCTATCTATCTATCTATATATATATATATATATATTGTAATATTTTTCATATGAGAGTGTAGGGTGTCCCACTTTTACATGAAAAAAATAGTGAAAGTATTAAAAAAAATTAGTGTACTTTTGAATTTATTTAAAAACTTATAACTAAATACCGCAAATAAATACCCTATATATATATATATATATATATATATGTATATATAGTAATGATTCATAACAAAGAGTTCTAATGAACATTATTCTAATAAATATATTTTACACCGTCTATAAATAGATTTAATGGTTCATAATGCAAGTTTTTCAATCATGTCACTAGAAAATGTAGTGACAGGACTCTAAAATTAAAATTGTGTCGTCTAAGACTTATTGCTAGAATGAATAGCAGCAATGCTATAATGAATTTCAAAGTAGAGGTATTTTTGTCATTAGATGAGCCGATAATTTTTTTTATCTATTGCTACTCTTACTGGTGATAGATGTGGAAAAACTCTCATTTTAAGTTGTTGATCTATTTATGGATGGTATAAATTGCTCTTGATAGAATAATATTCATAACAACCATTTGTTATGTATCACTACATCCCCCCCCCCCCCCCCCCCCAATTTAGTATCTAAAATTTGATATTGAAATCAATGAAACATCTTCTTATCCATAACAAAATGATATTTTTTTAATTTTAAGTTTACTATGAATTTTTTTATTAAATATATATAAATTTATGTGTGAAAGTAAAAATCATAATTTCAACATTAAAAATATTGAACATGAACTTGTAAGTTGTAACAATAGGTCCCTCGTCTCATAAAGGATAAAATAAATACATAATTGTGTAAATTAAGAAATTTTGAACAGAAAAGAGTATCAAATAAGTTTTACACTAGGATGTTTTTCTCTATTTCTTTAATATGATAGACCTCGCCCAAGTATTTTTAAGAATAAAATAATTTTTATATAATATTTTAGTATACTTAAACGATCTTTTAAGTGATAAAATATTTTTGTATTAAAGACAATCTAAACATGAGATCTAAAAATTGAGTAATACTTTAGTGGCAAAATGTTATTACCGTAAAGTAGATATTAAATAATGTGTTAAATTATAATTAATTAATATTTCGTCGTACATTAATAAGTCTAAAAATTATAACTTAACCCATCATAATTAGACTCGTTATTTTGTATCTATTTCTAAACTATAAATTGAGAATTTGATTGGCATCTTGTAGCTATGTCTGACATTGGTAATTTGTCTATGGACAAATTATATATGATACAATGGTAATATCATGTAAACATCGGCGAGTTGAATTGATATATAAAGCTCGAGTGTACTTACGCTTAGGTTAGAACTCGATTACTTTAATTATTAACAAAAAGTGATTTAATTGAAATGAATGACGTTTTATCAAGTTTTAGCTGTCTGCTGAGTATATTTTTAGTTTATGATGATAGTTGAACATGTTTTTATTCTGCAATACTCTCGCTAGTATTGGATTAAGCTTGAAAGTAAAATATTAAATTTCCTAACACGTATTAATATTAAGCTATACATTCAGTTTGTATATTATATTAGGAGTAATTATTCAATGACCTATTTATGTATTATTATTTTAATACTTAAAGTAAGTTATTTTATTATATTAAGAGTAATTATTCAGTGATTTTAAAGCTCATTTATGTACAATTATTTTAACACTTAAAGTGAGTCATTTCACTTTAAGTGTTAAAATAACAACATATAAATGATATTATTCATGTACTGTCATTTCAACACTTACGCTCTGTTTTTGAGTTTTTAATGGAAAAGAAAATAATAGAAAACTTAAAGTTTTCCTTTGTATTGTTTCTGAGTTTTTAATAAAAAAGTTAAAAATTTTATTTTTCGCATTTCTGAGTTTCAATGAATATATATATATATATATATATATAACTTTTACAAATTTACCATTCTAATTATAATTATAACCATTGAACTATAAATAAAAAATATATAAGATAAAATTTAATCAAAAAAAAAAATTCATAATCAAATACAAATATTAAATAAAAACTAATTCTACGAAGATCATTGTCATACTATGTTCAAAAGTCATCATGTGACGCTCCTAAATCGGGCTCACATCACCCAATTTGAATCGTTAAAAGACTATAATAAAGTTATTACAATACACTGTTCAGTACCTAATAATACACAACTAAGTCTTCACAATTATTACTATTCCACAATACAGTGAAGACTACTATAGCAACTATCTCGGACAGCTACTCCATTCCCCTTTCCTCCCCGCTAGTCCCGGCTACGTTCTCATTTCTTAAACAACTGAACAAAAAGAAAATGGTGAGCTTAAATAGCCCAGTAAAAAATATCATGATTAAGATAATGAAAAATAAATTATTCTTAACCTTCAACAGTTGAAATCTTAATCGAATATAATAAACAACAAGTTTTAAATTAACAGTTACAGTTGAGTTCTTGATAGAATACTATAAACAACAAGATTAACAATAACAGTTAAGTTCTTAAACAAAGTTCAACTACAGTAAAATAACCACCACTAAGAGAATCAAGTAGATCATGATGTCTACTAACCTCTCTTTTTAAGAAAATCATCATCAACTTTTATTATCTAAAACACCACTACCCATGATCATGTCAAACAACAGTTCTTCTTTACTCCCGGCTAAAGAAAACATTCATCACGTGTCCTTGTCATCCGACCAAAGACACCCAACAATTATATCGCTTTTATCCTATATCGTTTTTAACCTATATCGCCTTTAATATATCATTTGTGTCACAGGCCATAGATATTCAGAACAACCTGATACTTGATGATTGAAATAACAACAAAGATATAAATAATGAACAGAAGAAATAAGATAAACAATAACATGAGGAGTTAACAAATTTGACTTTGTCCAGATTCAAATAATGTTCAAATTATCAACATGGTGTATAGAAAAAGGTGTTCAAGTCCAAGAGTAATGTCCAAGATCTACAGGGAATAAGTTTAACGGTAAGGTTTACGATACAAATAATTAGTCCAAAATGTTCACAGTTCAAATAAATGTTCATAATTCAAAAGTTCAAGGTCCATAAGTTCACAGTCCAAATAAATGTCCATAGTTCAAAGTCCATAAGTTCACAGTTCAAATATGACAATGAAAATTTAATAGGAATGTTATTGTTAAATGGTACTAGATGAAGTGCAAACTATTAAGGGAATATTAATGAATTATTAATTCAATAATTTTCATCGTTTAATAATATTAGAGGTACAAATGAGATACTTTCTTACCGTAGTAAGTTTAAGTGATAGAAGATGAAAAAGACGGTATCCCTAACAAGTAAGAAAGAAAATGATATCCTTTTATGATAATGAAAAGAATGATATCCCTTACTGTAATAAGTTTAAGAATTTGAAAGAAAATGATATCCCTTACCTTATCTCGTGACTAAATACAGTTTTTATGAGGTTAATCAACTTGAACAATACTCGTACCCTTTCAGATCTTTAACGCTTAAGATAATTTTAATATTTTCAGAAAGACACTTATACTAAGAAATATTTAGATAATAGAAATAAGATTTAGTGAAGAATGTATGAAACTCCTTATGCTAAGCCCCCTATTTATAGCTAGAGCCTAACCAATTTTTCTACATACGTTACACATTTTAATCTCATTTTTTAATCTGAATCATTCATCAACCAACCTACATTTCACGCTTTAATTTGCACCGTTCGTTGACTAACACGCGTTTCACACCTACACGTGTTACACATTTACACGCGTTACGCATTTACATGTGTTATACACTTACGCGTGTTAACACATTTACACGTGTTATACATTTTCATATTATTTTATTGATTTAATAGCACAATTATTAAACATACAGTGTTTTTAAAATAATAAATCTGTCTAACTGTTTAATATCCGTGACTACTACTGTAACAATTATTGACCCAATAATGCAAGATGTTGTGCATTATGACAATTATTAATTCAATAATATGGAATGCTGTGCAATTAATAATGTAAAATATTGTGTAACGATAATTATTGATTTAATAATATAAAATGATGTGTTATGACAATTATTGATGAAATACTATGCAATAGACACTTTATCAGTTTAATAATTTAAATATTGTGTAATATCGTGTGTTGTTATGCAATACCATGTGCTATTGTAAAATATCGCGTGCTACAGTAAAATATCGAGTGTTACCATACTTTTATCACTAAGTATTTTAACAGTTAAAAGTGATAATATTGTTGACCATTTTTATTTAAAAAGACTATTGTTGTCATTTTCTACATCCGACAATATTTCGTTGTGGGGTCCACCTATAACTGAATATTTCGGTACTATCGTACGAATATTCCCCGACAGAATGAATATTTCTCGACAAAATGAATATTCACCGATAAAACGAATATTGTCCGACATAATTTTTTTGCACATAACATCCTTAATTTTAATTTTTATTAATTTAACATCTTACTGTTAGACATAAATTTATGAGAAAAATTGAAATATATTTATTAAAATTTGGAGTCTTACACATCAAATATCATAAAATGTCGTTGAATCATAAAATCTCGAAGTTTACTCCCTTGATTATCCATCTATTTAATAAATAAAACTGACTAAGTTTCAAAGTTAAATACACAACAATAAATGGATACAAAACAATAATAATATAAATTTAACATGAAAAGTCTACGATTTTTTTTAACTGTACTAGTAAAAATTAATATAAAAAAGAAGAAGATAAATTTGTTTTACTTTTCCTCTCTCTCTTTTTCTTTGTGTCTAATTTTAAAATAAATTACATAAATTTAAGTTAAAAAATATTTGACTTTGAAAATTTAAATTTAATACTGTATTTTGAATTGAGGGAGTATACGTTATTTAGTATCCTTGAGTATATAAAATTGTTTTTTATACCATGTTATATAAAAATATTAACAAAGTTGTTGTGTTGGTGACAAATTCCATATATATCAAGTACAATGGGCCAACATGATATTTTGAAGTCCAATTTTTGTAATTGAACCTTGCATAATATCACGTGTTCAGGGGTGAGGGCGACTAAGATTTTTTTTAAAAAATAGGAGTTATAATTTAAAATTTATTATATTAAAAATTATAAAAATATTATTTATTTTAATTTTTTTTTCGTTTAAATTCTGTCAATTGTAGATGTAAAATATTAGCAGGAAAAGTGGTCAAGTTTTTTATTTTATTTTATTTCTATTTATTAAAAAACTTAGAAACAGAAGAATTAGATAAAAAAAATTTAAGTTTTTTGTCTATTTTAAAACTCAAAAATAGAGTATTAAAGTGAATTATTTTATTTTAAATGTTAAAATAATAATATATAAATAATATAAGGTATCATATAACATCTATCCGAGAGATATCTAATAATTTTTCTTAGACTAATAGATGTTGACGCTTTGATTTCATTTATTCTCTTAAAACTATTTGAAAGAAAATGTCGTTATTCCATTTGGTAAAAATAATTTTTTATGAAATTAAAATGATATATTCACATGTGTTTTGATCAAGTTGTAAGACCCCGAATTTTATGAAATACAAAATTTAATTTTTCTTCATATATATTTTTTTTGAAACAGTAAGTGGTTAAATTAACAAAATTGAAAGTTAAGGATGTTATGTGCAAATTTTATTTTGTCGGACAATATTCGCTTTGTCGGGGAATATTCGTTTGGTCGGGGAATATTCGTTTGGTCCGACGGCGCCGAAATAACAAATTATTGGTGGACCCCACAACGGAATATTTGTCGGATATAGAAAACGACAGAAATAACCTTTTTAAATAAAAATAGTCAACGGAACTGTTAAAATACCGGTGATAAAAGAATAGTAGCATACGGTAGTTATTGGTATTTTCTGTAGCACTCGGTACTCTACAGTAACACACGGTATTGCATAGTGTCTCATATTTTTGGTCTGATAATTGACACCGTAACTGTTACGCATCATTTCATCGATAATTGTCACTGCATAATATTTTATATTATCAATTCAATAATTGTTGTTACACAGTATTTTGCATTATTGATTTAATAATTGTCATTACACTGTATTTTATATCATTGAGTCAATAATTGTTGTTGCACTGTTTTTAAAATTATTGAACCTAATAATTGTCACAGTAACATATGCACAGTAATTCACATTATTGAATCAATAATTGTCATTACACAGTAACGTATGCTTTATTTTACATTATTGTTATCTCTATTATGATGTTATTTAAACAGTTGTATTTCATTAATTTATTGACTTGATATCTAAGAGCTAACTATACTGTATTTATAACAATTAGTCATAATAATTGAATTGATAAAGTTATTTGTTTATAATATAAAGTTAGGTGATTATTAGGTGATATGAAATGAATGGTGTAGATTAAAGTGTGAATTATTGTTGAATAATTGAATTGAATTGTTTATAATATAAAGTTAGGTGATTATTAGGTGATATGAAATGAATGGTGTAGATTAAAGTGTGAATTATTGTTGAATAATTAAATTGATTTGTTTATAATATAAAGTTAGGTGATTATTAGGTGATATGAAATGAATGGTGTAGATTAAAGATAATATAATATTTGAAATGGATGGTGTAGATTAAAAGGTGATCTTTAAATGAATGGTTTAGATTAAATGAATGATAAGATTTTTGGCTATAAATAGAAGCCTTAACTTAAGGATTTTTCATAAACTTCCTTACTTGTTCTTTCTTTCTCTCTCTAAATACTTCTTGTGAAAGTTCTCTCTAAGTGTGCTTAAGTCATCTTGAGTATTTGTGAAGATCTATAAGTATACGTGTACTGTTCAAGTTAATCAACCTCATTTAAATCAATATCCAGTCACGTGTTACGGTAAGGGATACCATCTTTTTCATCTTCCATTATTCAAACATACTATGGTAAGGGATTATTATTATTTGATTCTCGATAATAATATTGTTTCTTCCTTACTCATAAGACGTGCCTTTTATTTCCATGTATTAAATTGTGGGAATAACCTTACGGAGCGGATTGCCGCCTGTTGGTGAATAACCTTTCGTATTCATTCATTATTAATCTCTGAGAATAACCTTACGGAGCGGATTGCCGCCTGTTTGGTGAATAACTCTGTGTACTCAAATTCTATTAAATTGTGGGAATAACCTTACGGAGCGGATTGCCGCCTGTTTGGTGAATAACTCTTTGTACTCAAATTCTATTAAATTGTGGGAATAACCTTACGGAGCGGATTGCCGCCTGTTGGTGAATAACCCTTTGTATTAATTTCCTTCACCTTTTGTTAATCAAACCTGCTACGGTAAGGGATATTATTTTCTTTCATACTCCTAAATCGAAATTTATTATGGAATTATTGCTTCTATAATTCCTGAAAATATTATATGTTCCATAATAGTTGAACTTCATTATTTCAACTGAACCTTCCTATTTACGTGAACTTTTCTATTGAATTGTAACCGTTATTCTGAACTGTGGATCTTGAATATCATTTTTAAATTTCACTCCACATCATGTTGACAATTTGGACATTATTTGAATCTGTACAAAGTAAACTTCCGATACTTATTGTTATCCTATTTCTTCTGTTCATCATTTATATCATTCTAATCATCCAAAAATCAAGCTGTTGTGAATATCTGTGGCCGGGGGCACAGATGTGATATATTTGTTGAACAGATGATAGGTTAAAGGCGATATAATAGGTTAAAGGCGATACATCTATTCGGTGTCTTTTATGGCACGTGGTGAATGTTCTCTTTGGCCCGTAGTGCAAAGATGAACTGTTGTTTGGTATGATTATGACCAAAGGCTGAATCTGGTATAATCATGACCGTTGGTGCTATATTGAATATCTTTGGCCCGTAGTACAAAGATGAACTGTTGATGTGCATGATTATGATCAGGAACTGTGAATTTGTATTATCTTGACTAATGATATTTCAGATGATAAAAGTTGATGATGTTTTTCCTAAAAAGAGAACCGAGTGAACATTATAGTCTGCATTATTCTTCTAATAGATTACTCATTCCGCTGCTATTACTGATCTGAACGTTGTTTAAGAATTTAACTGCAGTTTTTGATATAAACCTTGTAGTCTATTGTATTCTATCAAGAACTCAACTGTTGAAGACTAATGATAATTTATTCATCATTATCTTAGTCATGATATTCTTTACTGGGCTATTTGAGCTCACCCTTTCTTTTGTTCCATTGTTTTTCAACAGGAGATGAAAACATAACAGGGTCTAGCCGGGGAATGGAGTGAGGGTCCGAGGAATAGTTATCATAGTCTTCACGTTTTGTAAAATAGTGTGGCAATAATAGTGAAGACTTAGTTGTGTATTATTATACACTGTATTGTAGTACGTTGTGCTTTGTTGTAATAATTTTGTTGTAGTATTTTGACGACTCAAGTTTGGGCTGTGTGGGCCCAGATTTGGGGGCGTCACAGTTGGCATCAGAGCTTAGGGATATGGTCTTTAATGGAGATCTGGGGTTAGAACTAGGAGGGGAGAGACGAATAGAATCAATTACTAGTGTGTCCTACCTAAATTAGATTTTTTTTATCTAATGAATCGATTTGAATGTAGGAACATGAAGAGATGAGTCAGTTTATTTGAACTAACATTTATTTTGTGACCACAGTTAAGTATGGCATCTGGAAATCAGGAGGTTAACTATGAAATTACCGAAACAAATGTAGCTGCAAAACAAGAGGCGACGAATAATCTTCTTACAAACTCAGAGTTGAATCATTTGCCTAAGGCAAAAATTATGCGTGTTCTATCCAGTAAGGATGAAGGTGAAAACTCTGCTACAGTCGTTCCAGATCCATTCTTAGAAGCAATTAAAGGAAGTAACGAACTTGCGGAAATTATTGCCTTTAATTTACTCACTAATTGGGAGAGTGATATCACCTGGTTATGCTCTATAACAAAGGATCAGAATATATGGACTTTTCATATTAGTCTTTGGGATTTATGGTGTTCCAGCTATGATTTTCAAGATTATTTAAAAATGATGTTTCTATACTTTTGGGCGTTACAATTTAGAGGAATTCAGGTTAAGTTAGTCACTATCGTGGAAACTGCAGTCTATCGAAAATACTATTTTAATGGAAATCATTGGTACCTTACTACTGATGAAGTTGATGAACCCGAGAAACAGTTTGCTAGAAAATTATTCAGTGGTATTCCCATGGTTGAAATACGTGAAGATCCGAATGAAGTATTCGGGATTCGATTTGACGATAACAGTCAAGAAACCGAATGAGGTGATAACCGGTAAGCTATTCATAATTCTCGTGAAGTCTACGCTTTGTTAGATACTGGCTCTACCCATTCTTTTATCTCACCTGCATGTGCTCAGCGTTTAAACTTAACTCCTGAAAATTTGGACTTTGACTTATCAGTTGAAACCCCATTAGGAGAAATGACCATTACATCTACTGTCTATAAATCTTGCCTAGTTCAAATCAACAACCTCACATTACCTGTTGACCTTATTTCTTTGGAGATGCATGAATTTGATGTGATTTTAGGAATTGATGGGTTGACTACCCATCATGCTAAAATTGATTTTTTCCATAAGATTATTAGTTTTCATATTCCTAATCAACCAGTCATGCAAATTCAAGCAACTAAACCATTGAAATCTATAACTGTTATTTCTAGCCATAAAACCATTCGTTTATTGAAAAACGGATGTCAAGCCTTTTTAGCTCATGTCACTGATTTGAACAAAAATACGTCAAACTTGAATGATATTCTCATTGTTAATGAGTTTTCTGACGTTTTTCCTGAGGAACTTCCTAGCTTACCCAAAACTGTGAAATTGAATTTTGTATTGATCTTGAACTCGGTACCAAGCCCATTTTCAAAGCCCCATACCGAATGGCTCCCATAGAATGTCAAGAGTTAAAAGTTTAATTATTAGATATTGGTATCATTCGTTCTAGTACAAAACTTATATCGAGCGAGGAATGCGAGAAGAGTTTCCAAGAACTCAAGAGGAGACTTGTTTCAGCTCCTGTTCTGACCATACCATCGGGATCGGGAGAATTCGTCATATTTAGCGATGCTTCAGACAAAGGTCTAGGCTGTGTCCTTATGCAACATGGAAAGGTGAGAAAAATTATGAGAAAAATTACCCTACTCATGATCCAGAGTTGGCAGCAGTCGTTTTCGCGTTGAAAATTTGGAGACACTACTTGTACGGAGAAAAAGTGGATATCTATACGGATCATAAAAGTCTCAAGTATTTCTTCACCCAGAAGGAACTCAGCATGCGACAACGACGTTGGCTTGAGCTGTTAAAGGATTATGACCACACAATCCAGTATCACCCGGGAAAGGCGAACGTTGTAACTGACGCTGTGGCGACCCCAAATCCGGGTTCTTTAGCCTCGGGTTCTTAACAACAATGAAATACATATATTGTATTCAAACTACGCGGAATAATAAAAAAAAGGTTCCTTATATAAAGGCTACACTTCCCAAGGTCTATTAACCTTAAATTGTAACATTACATATCTTAAGGGAAATACAAAAGATTTACAACAGTAATTACATAACCGCAATTTAAACTAGCATGTAATTACTACAACTAAGCATTCGCTTTCCCCTTGCCTTTGTTCGATTTAGAGCTTTCGGGATTGGCTGAAATATAGTCATGATATAGCAAGAATGAGCAACTAAATGGCTCAGCAAGTTTATAAACAACAATCATACGATATATCACGATGAAGGGAAATAACTTCAAGGTTTCAACAATAGCAATTGTGAAAGATAACAAGAATCAATGTTCAATAAAAGAAGGAATTGACTCTTTACTGCTGAGTGGTCTTTAATGATCATGAACTGCTACTAAGGTAGAACAGACATACAATGTCTGACTCCTTGTTAAAATAACGGGACACTTGAGGGGATCAGTCCTCTCATGTCCTATGTATATGCATCACATTTAGTTTTCTTGCGCGCTGTCGGGTCTCCGACAAATAAAAATCCCCTTTAACTAGGGTTGTTCTATCTCAGTCTTACTGTAAGAATCCGCACCAACCAATGGTTTGGATAAGCTTTTATAATATTCAATTAAATGAATTTAACATGCATTTCTCTAGCCGAAACAATTAGCTTAGACGTTCTTAGACAGTTTGCAAAAGCACTATGTGCGAATACAATAATCAATAATGATGTGAAGTAATTTTTGATAATTAATTCACTCAAAGGTCTGTCAAGTAACTACGGGTGTAGAATACTTGCTCAACAATAATTGAAATGTAAATACGGTTGAAAAATATCTGCAACAATAAATACAAGTTTAAGGGTAGAAAACTTGCCTGTCTGCACAGCTACAATAAATGTCTAGCTTTAACTACTTGCTTTGAAAGACCTAACATTAATAAAGTCGGTCTAATAATTAGCACGACGTATTTGCATAATTATACGCTTGATAATGAACTTATTTACCACACATAAGTACTAACACATAATTTACATTAGTCAAAACAATATTATTAACCTTATAAACCCTTAATCATATTAGATTAATAATTTAATAAGTTAGAAAATATTTTTCTTAAGTGTTGGACACTTATTAAACCTTTAAACAACTTATTATAATTGTTTAATTAAATTCAATTTATTTTATTAACTCAATCTCTTTTTAATTACTATTTAATATTGATTAAATAGAAATTAATTAATTAACTCTAGTTATTATTTAAAATAATTAATAACTAATTGTACTTACTTATTATTTAATTATAATTAAATAATAAATAATTATTAACTTAGTTTTAACCTTCTTTAATTTAATGTTAATCAACCAATAATTAACCAAGTAATTAACCTTACTTATTATTTAAGGAAATTAAATAATAGTTTACTAATCTTAATCCTCTTTAATTATTATTTAATGTCAATTAAATAATAATTAATTATTTAATTAATTTTAATTATTATTTAAGGTTAAATAATAATCAAATCATTCTTATTTATTATTTAAATTAAATAATAAATTATTACTCTAATAACTTAATTTCCATTAATCGTTATTTAATGCTAATTAAATAATAATTAATTACCTAATTATCCTTATTTATTATTTAATAATATTTAAATAATAAATAATAAATTTATAAATTTTATCTCTCTTTAAGTATTATTTAATGGGCATTAAATAATAAATGCTAATTTATCATCTTTATTTATTATTAACATTTAAAATAATAAACAAATAATAAATTTATTTAACTTAACCATGGTTTAGCTAACTAGATTAATATTTAAAATATTTAAATATTAAACTTAATGAAAAATATCCTCCCCAATATTATTTTTGTATTATAATTATTTTTGTTATAATTTTAATTTAGTTTTTAAATATTTAAATTAATTAAATTTAACCCGAATGGCATTTCCGTAAATAAGTCGAAATCTGAACCGAGGGCAGAATGGTAATTCTGCCAAGAAAACACGGAGGGGCATTCTGGTAATTTCGCCGGAATTTTCCTTACCGCGAATTGCGCGCGTTTCAGATTTTACGGCCCAAAACGGTGCCGTTTTGAGAAGCCGTAACCGGCTTCCGCGCATTGCGCGAAGGTTATTTTCTTTATGCGCCAAACGGCGTCGTTTGGCTCCGTGTCTGGCGGTGAATAGTGCGGCGCGCATTGCGCGGCCAGTGTAATTTTTTTTCTTCCAAGCAGAATGTGAACAGTGCTCCGGTACACACATTTTAAATAAAAATATACCATCAAGTAAGCTTTAACTCCTCAATAAAAATCCAAAAAAATTACCACTCACCTTATATTAATTTATAACATGAAAAAATTAATTTTTCATGATTTAATAACATATTTTTTTATAAAAATTTTTACATCACATAAACTACTATAAATCATAACTTTTTGTATATAACTCCATTTTGAGTGATTCAAACTTTGTTTTTCTCATGATTTAATGTTCTATAATATTAGAACATCAAACCTAAGTTTTATAAAAATATTTTTGGACATAAATTCCAAAACTTGTTTACACACTATTAAATACATATCTTAGCATATAAAATATACCAAAATACAAACCAAACATATTAAACTCAAGCATGACATAAATATTACAACTACACATTAATAACTATATTAACATGTTTATACTAACATGATGATTTATTTAATTTAAAAACAAACTACATTTAAAATAATCATTACCTTGTTTTAATGGCTATCTTTCTTTTTCTTCCAAAATAGGTGATGAGGTTTGAAGGCATGAACCAAGAACTCCTTCTCCTCTCTTAGTATTTTGCTCTCAATATTTTCTCACACTCTCAAATGCTCACACTTTGCTCTCTAGAAAATTCTCTAGCAATGAACTAACCAACCTAGAACAAGTGTGGAGTGTTTCTTTTATAGCCATCTACTAACACACCATTAACTCACTAATTCATCTATGTTGGTCAAATTAAAGGCTAATCAAGCTTACTATTTGATGGATTGACATGGTGATTGACTAGTTGATTGACTAGAGTTGTTGGCCAACTTTGATCTAGTGTAAAAGAGAAGCAATCTAGCAAATCAAGCAACATCAAGTGGGACAAAAAAAAAAATCAGCAAAATGGTATTTTCCATGCCATTTTTCCTTTATTTTTCTAGCTTTTAATGTGTATTTATGCATATACAAATATATCTATACATGGGTTCAATTGTTGACCAATTTTTGACTTCCTATTGGGCTCCATGTTGGACTTAGGAAATTAATATATTGGGCTCATCCATTGAATTGGTTTGGGCTCAATTTAATTAACACTTTGGGCTAGCATTTAAATAACTATGCTAACTTTAATTAAAATAAGCATTGGGCTTGTTTAATTAATTATATGGGCTAGTAATTAAATTAATTACATGGGCTACTAGGTTAATATCTTGGACCTAGTTTAACAACTCATTTGGATTAAAAATTATAATCCAATTAGATTTGCTTTAATTAATTATACCCTTGCTTTAATTCTTTAATTAAATATATGCACGAACAAGTACATCTATTTTATTATCTAATGCACAATTTATTAGTACAAAAATTTTAAATTCATTGCTAATTATATATTAATTATAATTACAATGTATAATGAAATTCGTGGTCATTACATTCTCCCTCCCTTATAAGAATTCCGTCCCCGGAATTACAATTTAAACTACTCAAAAAGATTCGGATAGTTAGCCCTCATCTTTTCTTCAAGCTCCCACGTAGCTTCCTCAGCGTTGTGGTTCCTCCATAGGACTTTGACAGAATGTATAATCTTATTCCGTAATTTCTGCTCTTTCCTATCTAGTATCTGGACAGGAATTTCCTCGTACGATAAGTCTTTCTCGACTTGTATTGGCTCATAGGATATCACATGTTTGTGGTCTGGCTTGTATGGTCGCAACACTGATACGTGAAACACATTGTGAATATGCTCCAGTTCAGGAGGTAAAGCTACCTCGTACGCCACTTCACCCACTCTCCTTAATATCTCGAACGGTCCTATGAACCTCGGACTCAGCTTTCCCTTCTTTCCAAATCGGATCTTCCCCTTCCAGGGAGATACCTTCATGAACACAAAACTCCCAACTTCGAAGTTTCGCTTTTGTCGATGTAAATCGGCGTATTTCTTCTGACGGTCCTGAGCTGCTACTAGCCGAGCTCTTATTACCTTGATAATTTCTACCGTCTGTTGAACCAATTCTGGCCCCAACAGTCGGCGTTCTCCTACCTCATCCCAACATAGAGGTGTTCTACATTTTCTGCCATATAAAGCTTCGTAAGGCGGCATACCTATGCTCGCATGATAACTGTTGTTGTATGCAAACTCAACTAGTGGTAGATGGATTTCCCAACTGCCCTTGAAATCCATCACACAGGCCCTGAGCATATCTTCCAACGTCTGAATTGTTCTCTCACTTTGCCCATCGGTCTGCGGATGATACGCTGTACTCATTCTCAACTGTGTCCCCAATCTCTCTTGAAGACTCCTCCAAAATTTTGACGTGAAGCGCGGATCTCTGTCTGACACAATCGATACCGGCACCCCATGTCTTGAAACTATCTCCTTGATGTACAGTTTAGCCAACTGGTCCAAACTGAACTTAATCTTGATCGGCAAAAAGTGCGCTGACTTTGTTAATCGATCCACAATCACCCATATTGCGTCAAATCCCTTCTGTGTTGCTGGAAGTCCTACCACAAAATCCATTGTGATATGCTCCCATTTCCACTCAGGAATCTCTAACGGCTGTAGTAATCCACTTGGTCTCTGATGTTCGGCCTTTACCCTTTGACAAGTTAGGCATCGGCTGACACATTCTGCGACCTCCCTTTTTAAATTCGGCCACCAAAAATGCTGACGCAGATCTTGATACATCTTCGTACTCCCCGGATGTATCGAGTATCTCGTACTGTGGGCCTCTTGCAAAATCTCTTCTCGTAGTTCAGGCACTAGCGGCACCCAAACACGATTTTCAAACCTTAGCAATCCCATGCTATCCTCCTTGAATTTGACCTCTTCCCCTTCGGTCATTCTCATCCTGATTCTGACACATTCTTCATCTTTGTCTTGAGCCTCTTTCACCCTATCTAGTAAGGTTGGGCTTGCTTCCACTTCCATTGACTCATTTGGATTTCTTACCTCCAACTCCATTCGAGCCATCTCTTGAACCAATTGTTCCTGATCTGTCAAGATGAACAATTTCTCCCTGCTCTTTCTGCTTAGAGCATCTGCTACTACGTTGGCCTTGCCGGGATGATATAGAATTTCACAATCATAGTCCTTGATCAATTCTAACCATCTTCGTTGCCTCATATTTAACTCCTTCTGTGTGAAGATATACTTCAGACTCTTGTGGTCCGTGAATATCTCACATTTCTCTCCATATAAATAATGTCTCCAGATTTTAAGGGCAAACACTACCGCAGCCAGCTCCAAGTCGTGGGTAGGGTATCCCTTCTCGTAATCCTTCAACTGTCTGGACGCATACGCAACGACCTTGCCGTTTTGCATAAGCACACAGCCAAGTCCTTTGTGCGATGCATCACTGTAGACCGTAAAACCTCCCGTATCGTCCGGTAAAGTCAATACAGGTGCTTCACTAAGTCTCTTCTTTAGCTCCTGAAAACTCTCCTCACACTTCTCCGTCCATACGTATTTCACCGTCTTCCTCGTTAGATTGGTCAGCGGTGTTGCTATCTTTGAAAAATCTTGAATAAATCTCCGATAGTAACCCGCTAACCCCAAGAAACTTCTTACCTCCGTCGGCGTCCTTGGTTGCTCCCAATTCATCACTGCTTCCACCTTTGCTGGATCTACTGAAACTCCTTCCTTGTCAATGACATGACCTAAAAATTGAACTCTCTCCAACCAGAATTCACACTTCGAAAATTTAGCATACAACTGCTCCTTCCGTAAAATCTCCAACACCAATCTTAGGTGTTCAGCATGCTCCTCCTCCGTTTTAGAATACACCAGAATATCGTCAATGAACACAACAACAAATTTATCCAAGTACTGCTTGAATATTCTGTTCATCATGTCCATAAATGCGGCTGGCGCATTCGTCAGTCCAAACGACATCACCAGAAACTCATAATGCCCATATCGAGTTCTGAATGCCGTCTTGGGTACATCCTCCTTCCTGACTTTCAACTGATGATAACCAGTCCTCAAGTCAATCTTTGAAAAGTACTTCGCCCCTTTCAATTGATCGAAAAGATCGTCAATTCGTGGCAACGGGTACTTGTTCTTAATTGTCACCTTATTCAGCTCTCTGTAATCCATACATAATCTCATCGATCCATCCTTCTTCTTTACAAACAGCACCGGTGCTCCCCATGGAGAAACACTTGGCTGGATGTACTTATTATCCAACAACTCCTGTAATTGCACCATCAACTCTTTCATTTCTACCGGAGCCATTCTATATGGTGCCTTTGATATCGGCGCTGTCCCCGGTACTAAATCAATCGCAAATTCTATTTCTCTGTCCGGCGGTAAGCCTGGCAATACATCTGGAAAAACATCCATAAACTCCCTAACTACTGGTATTTGCTCCATCTCGGGACTCACCACTTGTGTATCAACCACATGAGCCAAATACCCTACACAACCTTTCTTTAATAATTTCTTGGCTTGCATCATCGTCAGACAAGATGACTGTCTTGACGATTTGCTGCCATAAAATACGACCTTAGACTTATTTGGTGTCTTAAGGTGTATGCACTTCTTTTGACAATCAATTAAAGCTCCATGGTTAAACAACCAATCCATTCCAAGTATAACGTCAAACTCCCCCAAGCGTATTGGAATTAAATCTACACTCAACTTCTGACCCCTGATTTCAGCACAACAGTTTCTATGTACATACTCTACAGGAATCACTTCTTTATTTGCAACTTCTATGTTCATTGGGTTCTCTAGTTTTTGTCTAGGCAATTCTAACCGCTTAGCGAATTCATCAGACACAAATGAACAGGTAGCGCCCGAATCAAATAATACATAAGCATTTATATCATTGATCGGAATAATACCTGACACCACGTCTTTTGATTCGACGGCGTCCTGCACCGTCATGTTGAAAGTCCGTGCCGTTGGTTTGTTCTGTGGCACCGGCCCTCCAATGGTCAGTTTGGCGTTGTTGTTGTTGTTGCTGTTGCTTCCCCTATAGCCCGAACTCCCTCCGGTGTTCTTCTTCTTCGGACAATCTTTAAATTGATGGTCCATGGCCCCGCAGGCGAAACAACCTCCTTTCCTTTTTGGTGTGGGACAATTAGGAGCGATGTGCCCCTCTTGCCCACAGTTGTAATAAACATTCCTTCCCTTCATGCACTCCCCTGAGTGATTCTTCCCGCATTGACTGCATTTGCTTGCTTTCTTTGACTCACTGCCCTGGGGTGTCCCCGAACTGCTGTTGTTATTCCACTTGCGTTTGTTCGAGTTGCTACCCCCGCTGCTACCCTCTCTGTTTCCCCCATCGCTTCTCTTCTTGTTCCGTTCTTGATTGTGCTTATTCAAAGCTTCATTTCCACCCTCAGCTATGATAGCTTTCTCCAACAGTGTTGCAAAATTTGTGATCTGGAGAACAGCTACCCGACTGTAAACCCATGGTTTCAGCCCCTGTTCGAATCGTCTGGCGCGTCTTGCCTCCGTGTCCACCTGATGTGTAGCAAATCTTGCCAATTCATTGAACTTGGCGGCATATTCGGATACCGACATGTTACCCTGCTTAAGCTCTAGGAATTTAATTTCCATCCTAGCCTTTGTACTCTCTGGAAAGTAGTTTTCCAAGAATACCTCTTTGAATCGCGTCCACGCGATCGTTCCCTCCCCTGCTCTACTCTTATTGGCCTTCCACCAGTGGCTGGCCTCTCCTTTCATCATGAAGGTAGCAAATGAGGTCATTTGCTCCTCCCTAACTCGTGCAACCTCGAAGACTTTTTCCATCTCCTCTATCCAGGTTTGTGCTTCTATAGGATCTGTGGTCCCTTTGAACTCGGGTGGTCCTATCAGTTTGAAGTCTTTAAAGGTTGCTAGTGGAGCGGCAGGGTTTGTTGCTCCAGTAGCCTCTGTGTTGCGTCCGCGAAATGCTCCCATTAGCATTTCTACGAACTCTTGGACAGGGTTTGGCGGTACCCCTCCGGCGTTCACTGACTCTTCGAGTGGTGGTGGGGGTAGTCGTTGATTTCTTCTCTGTGGCGGCATTTTCTGTATAAAGAAAATTTAATTAATTAAAGTTGTTTCAATCTTTTTACTTTCGTTTTGTAGCTTAAGTATTTTAAACTAAAGCACCAATAATCATCTTGACACATATAAACATAAACGAAAATGCATTTATATTCATATGCTAAAACACAGTGCGTAGCACTTTTACATCATATGCATACTGCTATAAATGCTACTAACCCCGATAGTTAAAACAAAAGACGGGATCTAACATATCCCACAACTTCATAGAGTTGGGATTTACAACATACTAACCCTCTATCAAAACAAAAGTTGGGTTTCTACTGCATCTATGTACATACATCATAAATAAAGAAAATACAACTAACGGCGCATCCCTCGACGAACCGCATCGTCGTACTCCTCCTCTCCAATAGTCCTGACCACACCCCTACTGATGGTGTGCAAGGTCTGGCCCTCCTCAGCAGGGTAATAGTGCACCCTACTCTGGATCCTACCAACTGATGAGCGATAGACGTAACTGAGTCTATCTATCCTCACCTTTTTCTCCCTAACCTCCTCCTCCAGCTCCATCATCTGCCCGTGAGCTGCATCACGCTGAAACTCCATATCTAACCTTGCCTCAACGGCCTGCTGCATCTGGCCCCTCATGGCCTCCCTCTCTGCCTGTGTCTGCTGAATCTTCAGCTCAGCGGCTACTAACTTGGCCTCCATCTCGGCCATCCTCGCCTTCAGCTCTATGTTCTCGCCAGAGAACATATAAGCTGTATCTCTATACTGCTGCTCTGTCTGCTGGTGGATCTGGTTCTGCTCCTCCAGGTGCTGAACCCTCTCCTCTAGCTCCTCGTTAGCCGTAGTGAGAGTATCGATGATGTCACTGGCGACAGTGCCCATGCCATCAACATACTCAGCTGGCTCCTCATCCTCATCATCATCAGTATCAGCCTCCTCCTCACTGTACTGCCCCATAACTCCGCCCCAGACAGTGTCCTCTCTATCTCCCTCCTCGGGATCTGACTCTGGCTCCTCGATCGGTGCAGCCACCCGTGGCTGTGCGGTATCCATAGGGATATCCGTATAAATCACCTCATCTACAGCAGTGCTCGACTGGCCTATCTCCGTCATCCTACAATAACATAAATAACACATGTTAGTACAGCAATAAAATATATTCATTGATGAAATGAAATGATATTTTATCATGTACATCTCGGCTCGATGGATTTTCTCAATCCACCTCCAAAAATACACAACATGATGAATCTCCCCGATTCATCTCCTAACGCACTCGATAAGAGTTTAGTACTAAGGTTATAACCTAGGTTTCGCAATCCTAGAGTTTCTAACCTACAGCTTTGATACCAACCTGTGACGACCCCAAATCCGGGTTCTTTAGCCTCGGGTTTGGTTCTCACTGTACAATACTTAACAACAATGAAATACATATATTGTATTCAAACTACGCGGAATAATAAAAAAAAGGTTCCTTATATAAAGGCTACACTTCCCAAGGTCTATTAACCTTAAATTGTAACATTACATATCTTAAGGGAAATACAAAAGATTTACAACAGTAATTACATAACCGCAATTTAAACTAGCATGTAATTACTACAACTAAGCATTCGCTTTCCCCTTGCCTTTGTTCGATTTAGAGCTTTCGGGATTGGCTGAAATATAGTCATGATATAGCAAGAATGAGCAACTAAATGGCTCAGCAAGTTTATAAACAACAATCATACGATATATCATGATGAAGGGAAATAACTTCAAGGTTTCAACAATAGCAATTGTGAAAGATAACAAGAATCAATGTTCAATAAAAGAAGGAATTGACTCTTTACTGCTGAGTGGTCTTTAATGACCATGAACTGCTACTAAGGTAGAACAGACATACAATGTCTGACTCCTTGTTAAAATAACGGGACACTTGAGGGGATCAGTCCTCTCATGTCCTATGTATATGCATCACATTTAGTTTTCTTGCGCGCTGTCGGGTCTCCGACAAATAAAAATCCCCTTTAACTAGGGTTGTTCTATCTCAGTCTTACTGTAAGAATCCGCACCAACCAATGGTTTGGATAAGCTTTTATAATATTCAATTAAATGAATTTAACATGCATTTGTCTAGCCGAAACAATTAGCTTAGACGTTCTTAGACAGTTTGCAAAAGCACTATGTGCGAATACAATAATCAATAATGATGTGAAGTAATTTTTGATAATTAATTCACTCAAAGGTCTGTCAAGTAACTACGGGTGTAGAATACTTGCTCAACAATAATTGAAATGTAAATACGGTTGAAAAATATCTGCAACAATAAATACAAGTTTAAGGGTAGAAAACTTGCCTGTCTGCACAGCTACAATAAATGTCTAGCTTTAACTACTTGCTTTGAAAGACCTAACATTAATAAAGTCGGTCTAATAATTAGCACGACGTATTTGCATAATTATACGCTTGATAATGAACTTATTTACCACACATAAGTACTAACACATAATTTACATTAGTCAAAACAATATTATTAACCTTATAAACCCTTAATCATATTAGATTAATAATTTAATAAGTTAGAAAATATTTTTCTTAAGTGTTGGACACTTATTAAACCTTTAAACAACTTATTATAATTGTTTAATTAAATTCAATTTATTTTATTAACTCAGTCTCTTTTTAATTACTATTTAATATTGATTAAATAGAAATTAATTAATTAACTCTAGTTATTATTTAAAATAATTAATAACTAATTGTACTTACTTATTATTTAATTATAATTAAATAATAAATAATTATTAACTTAGTTTTAACCTTCTTTAATTTAATGTTAATCAACCAATAATTAACCAAGTAATTAACCTTACTTATTATTTAAGGAAATTAAATAATAGTTTACTAATCTTAATCCTCTTTAATTATTATTTAATGTCAATTAAATAATAATTAATTATTTAATTAATTTTAATTATTATTTAAGGTTAAATAATAATCAAATCATTCTTATTTATTATTTAAATTAAATAATAAATTATTACTCTAATAACTTAATTTCCATTAATCGTTATTTAATGCTAATTAAATAATAATTAATTACCTAATTATCCTTATTTATTATTTAATAATATTTAAATAATAAATAATAAATTTATAAATTTTATCTCTCTTTAAGTATTATTTAATGGGCATTAAATAATAAATGCTAATTTATCATCTTTATTTATTATTAACATTTAAAATAATAAACAAATAATAAATTTATTTAACTTAACCATGGTTTAGCTAACTAGATTAATATTTAAAATATTTAAATATTAAACTTAATGAAAAATATCCTCCCCAATATTATTTTTGTATTATAATTATTTTTGTTATAATTTTAATTTAGTTTTTAAATATTTAAATTAATTAAATTTAACCCGAATGGCATTTCCGTAAATAAGTCGAAATCTGAACCGAGGGCAGAATGGTAATTCTGCCAAGAAAACACGGAGGGGCATTCTGGTAATTTCGCCGGAATTTTCCTTACCGCGAATTGCGCGCGTTTCAGATTTTACGGCCCAAAACGGTGCCGTTTTGAGAAGCCGTAACCGGCTTCCGCGCATTGCGCGAAGGTTATTTTCTTTATGCGCCAAACGGCGTCGTTTGGCTCCGTGTCTGGCGGTGAATAGTGCGGCGCGCATTGCGCGGCCAGTGTAATTTTTTTTCTTCCAAGCAGAATGTGAACAGTGCTCCGGTACACACATTTTAAATAAAAATATACCATCAAGTAAGCTTTAACTCCTCAATAAAAATCCAAAAAAATTACCACTCACCTTATATTAATTTATAACATGAAAAAATTAATTTTTCATGATTTAATAACATATTTTTTTATAAAAATTTTTACATCACATAAACTACTATAAATCATAACTTTTTGTATATAACTCCATTTTGAGTGATTCAAACTTTGTTTTTCTCATGATTTAATGTTCTATAATATTAGAACATCAAACCTAAGTTTTATAAAAATATTTTTGGACATAAATTCCAAAACTTGTTTACACACTATTAAATACATATCTTAGCATATAAAATATACCAAAATACAAACCAAACATATTAAACTCAAGCATGACATAAATATTACAACTACACATTAATAACTATATTAACATGTTTATACTAACATGATGATTTATTTAATTTAAAAACAAACTACATTTAAAATAATCATTACCTTGTTTTAATGGCTATCTTTCTTTTTCTTCCAAAATAGGTGATGAGGTTTGAAGGCATGAACCAAGAACTCCTTCTCCTCTCTTAGTATTTTGCTCTCAATATTTTCTCACACTCTCAAATGCTCACACTTTGCTCTCTAGAAAATTCTCTAGCAATGAACTAACCAACCTAGAACAAGTGTGGAGTGTTTCTTTTATAGCCATCTACTAACACACCATTAACTCACTAATTCATCTATGTTGGTCAAATTAAAGGCTAATCAAGCTTACTATTTGATGGATTGACATGGTGATTGACTAGTTGATTGACTAGAGTTGTTGGCCAACTTTGATCTAGTGTAAAAGAGAAGCAATCTAGCAAATCAAGCAACATCAAGTGGGACAAAAAAAAAAAATCAGCAAAATGGTATTTTCCATGCCATTTTTCCTTTATTTTTCTAGCTTTTAATGTGTATTTATGCATATACAAATATATCTATACATGGGTTCAATTGTTGACCAATTTTTGACTTCCTATTGGGCTCCATGTTGGACTTAGGAAATTAATATATTGGGCTCATCCATTGAATTGGTTTGGGCTCAATTTAATTAACACTTTGGGCTAGCATTTAAATAACTATGCTAACTTTAATTAAAATAAGCATTGGGCTTGTTTAATTAATTATATGGGCTAGTAATTAAATTAATTACATGGGCTACTAGGTTAATATCTTGGACCTAGTTTAACAACTCATTTGGATTAAAAATTATAATCCAATTAGATTTGCTTTAATTAATTATACCCTTGCTTTAATTCTTTAATTAAATATATGCACGAACAAGTACATCTATTTTATTATCTAATGCACAATTTATTAGTACAAAAATTTTAAATTCATTGCTAATTATATATTAATTATAATTACAATGTATAATGAAATTCGTGGTCATTACAGACGCTTTGAGCAGAAAATCTTATGCAAGTACAAGTGCACTGCTGACAACACAAAAGTGTATTTTGTACGACTTGCAAAAGATGGAGATAGAGCTAAAGACACCAGGGACCCACTCGAAGATTGCTCACGTGCGAGTAGAACCAACTTTAATCGATAAAATTAAAGCTGCTCAAGCTACCGATCCGGAACTGATAAACATGATAAAGAAAGTACAAGAAGGTGCCATTCCCGAAACAAGAATCGACGAGAAAGGAATACTTCGAGTCAACTCTCGACTCTGTGTTCCTAACGATCCTGAATTAAAGCATAAAATCATGATGGAGGCACACAACACGCCGTTTGCAATCCACCCAGGAGGTACCAAGATGTATCCAAAAATCAAGCTGTTGTGAATATCTGTGGCCGGGGGCACAGATGTGATATATTTGTTGAACAGATGATAGGTTAAAGGCGATATAATAGGTTAAAGGCGATACATCTATTCGGTGTCTTTTATGGCACGTGGTGAATGTTCTCTTTGGCCCGTAGTGCAAAGATGAACTGTTGTTTGGTATGATTATGACCAAAGGCTGAATCTGGTATAATCATGACCGTTGGTGCTATATTGAATATCTTTGGCCCGTAGTACAAAGATGAACTGTTGATGTGCATGATTATGATCAGGAACTGTGAATTTATATTATCTTGACTAATGATATTTCAGATGATAAAAGTTGATGATGTTTTTCCTAAAAAGAGAACCGAGTGGACATTATAGTCTGCATTATTCTTCTAATAGATTACTCATTCCGCTGCTATTATTGATCTGAACGTTGTTTAAGAATTTAACTGCAGTTTTTGATATAAACCTTGTAGTCTATTGTATTCTATCAAGAACTCAACTGTTGAAGACTAATGATAATTTATTCGTCATTATCTTAGTCATGATATTCTTTACTGGGCTATTTGAGCTCACCCTTTCTTTTGTTCCATTGTTTTTCAACAGGAGATGAAAACATAACAGGGTCTAGCCGGGGAATGGAGTGAGGGTCCGAGGAATAGTTATCATAGTCTTCACGTTTTGTAAAATAGTGTGGCAATAATAGTGAAGACTTAGTTGTGTATTATTATACATTGTATTGTAGTACGTTGTGCTTTGTTGTAATAATTTTGTTGTAGTATTTTGACGACTCAAGTTTGAGCTGTGTGGGCCCAGATTTGGGGGCGTCACACAAGTGGTCTCTGATGCAATTTAATGAGTCACTTTCTAGTTCATTACATAATTTATTGGGGAGAAGGGGAATATGTGTGGATGGCTAGGAGACACATTTAAATTTACACAATTCTTTTATTCGGTAAAAATTGGTTTATTTTATTTTATTTAATTAAATTGACTAATTTTGCAATCAAATTTATAGTATTTTTTTTATAAATATAGGTGAAAAAATTATAACTATAAAAAATTATGTCAAATTTACTATTCTCTCTAAATTTCATAGGTTTGAAAATATAAATAAATATGATTAATTTTAAATTTAATCTATTTAACTAAAAAAGTTAAACTAAATTACTCTATCATTTTCATCAAATAGACCGTTTTAGAAAAAAAAAATTATTTATAAAATATAAGACGTTTTACATATATTTAGGAGAAAAAATTTAATAATTTTTTACTTTACCCTTAAATATGAAGTAATTGAGAGAAAGAGAGGGGAAGATGAGTAATTAATTAGTGCATTAATAATAATAAAATTTCAAACTAGTATTAATTACCTAATATTAATATTAATAAATTATTTTAATAAATATTATTATGTTTTAAATGATTTATATAATAAAAAAATAGAGTCATTTTTAAGAGACAGAAAGAGTATTTACTACTACGAAGTAAAAGTGTTTTTAATTAGTAGTAGTGCACAATTAAACCGTTAGATAAACCGAAACGGGTAACAATACTGGGAGTGGGAACTGATCAGAATTCAGAGGACATAAAATAACCCAGTCCTAGTCACCCGAATCGCCTTTAGCCCGACCCATATATAGTATTGTACTAAATGTACTCAATACACTGATTCTCATATATCGCTAGCTCACAGAAGAACTTGAAGAAAACCTCATAACTCCCATTCCCACAGATCGAAGACGGCCTTTGGGAATTTTTTATTTCTCTCTCTATATCCATATATAGATTACATACACAATGGTTTACATAACATCGTGGGACGATTTCGTTGAAAGATCAGTTCAGTTGTTTCGCACTTATCCTGATAAAGTAACAATTTCTCTCTCCAGCTCTGGTTTGTTCGTCTTTAATTCTATTTGTTGTTCTTTCTTAACGAGTTATTGAATTGTGTGTTTTCCTGTAATGAATTTATGTTGGCATGTAAATTGGGGGTATAGACGCGTTATGTAATGAAATACAGAAATTGCGACGGTAAATTGGTTCTCAAAGTCACCGATGACAAAGAGGTAGGAATTCCTTCTTCATCAAATAAGTTTTGTTTGTTGAATTTGATTTGGATTAATTAATTATTGTGGGATGGCAAATTATTGATGGTCTTAGTTGCACATTTAGTTTGTAGTACAATTTGTTATATTTGAGTAACTTACTTGGACCTTAGCTGATCTTTTGAACCTTACTTGTTTTTTGCTTGTGCTGTATCTTTTTTGTGTTTGATTTCGTAATTAGGGAATTGCATGGATTGCTTGCTAGTTGCTAATAAGGGTTGGATTGCTCTTTAGAGTTCAAGAATTCTAATGAAATTGGAGATTCTTGATATCTATATTGAATTTTTATATAATATTGCATTATGTTACTCCCTTTAATATTAGGTGCCTATGGGATTTTGTTAATTTTAGTTCTGGGCTGTAGGTTTTGCATGGGTAGGGGTGGGGGCTATAGGTCGGATTCTGTGGGTTGTCTATGTTTGTACATGTTATTGTTATGTATACCAAATGTGACTGTTCACTGCCATGACTGAAGTTCATATTTTGTACCCAGTACACAGATACGTTGATAATCTCCTTGGTTTTTTTTTACGCTTGTTTGAATATGAACACGACTTGTAAAAAATAAAAAATAAATGAAAAACATGAAACTTGAGATAGAACTCTATTGAATATGATAGAAAGTTCCATAAAAGTACTTATCAAACAAAAAGAAAGTTCCATGGAAAGTAGCTCTAAGGCGTTGGTTTTGTTACACGGCATAGCTACAAGTGGTGTAAATATAGTTTTAACTCTAACAATCAAGTTAATGAGCTGAAGTGCTGAACCAACTCTAATAGGTGAGTTTGCCCTTGTTTAAACTCAGCTCATGTAGTAAACTGTCCTGAAAATTTAGCTTGAATTCTGCTTGCTTCCCTGAATCCTTATCTAGCGGATACTTTGCGTTGTCTGCACTTTTTACCTTAAGAATTACTGAATTATATAATGGTATTTTATGTATCAAAGTTTTTGTTTTTCTAGTAGTGTCGGTGGACACCAAGTGGCATACTTGGTGCACTTCCTAACCTTTTCTAATTTTTCATCACTCATTAAAATTTTGTTTGTGTAGATAATCATCGGCATAACTTGCATTTGTAAGACCCATCTAGTCTCGGTGTTTTTTAGTCCATGTTTAAGAGCTAATTTGTTAGATGCTTGAGTTTTTAAGGGCATTTTTGGTCTTGACTATACTCTAAGAGAAGTCTCATGTGATGTTGCTAGACATCGTGTAATGCAGTCCAACTATCTTATGGCTGTTTAAACACCCGTTTCTGATGTTTTATCTAGACCTGGATTTGATTTTCTCTCTTATTTTCCTTTTAAACTTTTAATGAGTAAGATTGTATTTGATCTATCCGTCAATTAAAGTGCTGGTGAGTTTAGTGATGTCATGCATTTTTTGAGCATCAACTTGGTTTTATGGGGTCAAAGTTCTTTGAAGTTTAACTTATTTGATACTGTCCAGAAGCTTACAAGTCCATCGTTCTGGATGAGTAGTGGAAAAGTGAAAAGGGAAAAGAATAGTATGTTCGCATTACATATTAGAAGTTTGGATTGTTCTGCCAGTGCAAAGAATAGATATTTTTAAGAAGGCGTTGCTTATGAAGGAAATAAATAAATACTTTTGAAGTCCTCTTCCTGCCTCAAACTACAGTAATCAAGTAAAGATATAGTTAATACTGACCACGTAGAGTAGAATTGAATTTATTTACTCTGTTATATTTTCTCCAATTTATCTTTGCTTAATAGTATAAGAAGATGATACTGCAGTACTCTATTTGGAACATCACAATATCTCCTTAGCTTGTTCAAGGTCGAACACTCGTGCAAATGAACTTGTTCATTATTAGAAATTTAGAATTGTTGCAATATGATCTTTGGTAGAAAAACATCCCTTTAGGAAAAGTTGAAAAGGGAAGAAATAGTTTGGGCATGTTTCAAAGTATTCTATAAAAAAAAATTTATCAGTCAAAAAAACATAAAATAAGGTGTCATCCTAATTAGTCTTCAGTTGATATCTTGATTAGAAGCTGAGGTTTTCACAGTTTCTTTGCTATTTTAGGCTTTGGAGTGGCCATAGTTTTCTGCTGCTCTTCCAATTTATTGTTATTGATGATGCCTCATATAAATGTTGAACTACAAAACTTGTTCTTGTTACCCTGTATTAGTCTGGCTCTTGTAGTCTTATGCAGCATGAAACTGTTTTTGGATGCTTTTTAAAAGATACATGTAGGTATTAGGTGGCATAGGTGCATACATTTTAATCTTGAGAAATAATGGACTTGAAGTATGGTATTGTTTTCTGGTCTATGCCAGGTCTTGCTTGTGGAATTGTATGTATAAAAGTTGTAGGTTGTAGCCTCTTCAAAAGAAAGTCATGGCATATAGTTTATCAATTACTGTTGCCTCAGATATTATATCTGAAATTAGAGCAGTACTGTGTGAGCTTTCCATGTGATGATTTACTGATTTTTTAATTTATTGGTTTCATTTTTTTGCCAGTGTCTCAAGTTTAAGACAGATCAGGCACAAGATGCTAAGAAGATGGAGAAGCTCAACAACTTATTTTTTACTTTGACGGCCCTTGGTCCTGAAGGTACAGTTTGAATTCCATAATTTATTTTGTCCACATTCCACATTAGCACATGTTGATTCCCCATGAAGTGGGACCAATTATGTCTCGTTATTCATAGTTTTTGTGTCCAGAAATTTTGCTGCTTTCTATATTTGTTTAGCAGAAAGAAAGTAAATCACCCTGATGATGGAAGTAAATGAAATGTTTGAAATTTGAAAAAACAATTATTGCATATGTAAATTAAATGAACATAATGGAATCACTATGTAAATCACTGTAAACTCGTTTTTAATGCTAATTGTACCCAATAGGATGTAGTTTGGTTCTGTTTGATGAACCGAATCTCCATAGTCCATTCTTGTGTAGCCCTTGACATGCTCTAAAATTCTATAAAAACTATGTAGAGCTTAGTTACCTTCCATGTGAAATTGCAAATTGGTGCTCGTTTTTCATCTAGATATTTTTGTCTAACGCTCTTAACAATGTTCTAAATTGTGGTGTACTATAACATCCCTGCTGGTCATTTTAACAAGGAATCATCCCTTCTTTCTTCTTTTTCTCACTTTTGCAGCGGATGTTACAAAAGTTACTGGAAAAGAACAAACAGAAGCACAGCCAGCAAAGAAAGGAAGGGGAAGGAAACAATGACACTGTTGAGCTTAGCAGAACTTCTTCTTTGGACAAATGTTACATAGGACTTGTGGGGATGATTCAAAAGATTCACTCATTTTCCTATCCATTTGATTCTGTTTGCATGAGACTTTTACCTGTTCTTCCCCTTGGCTAACCTTCATTATTGTTTTAGTGAACACTAGTGCCTGATCAGCGAATTGTTGAAGAGTAGTATTTTTCACCAATAGTATTCTGTTTTTGTTACCTTTTTCCAGTTGCAATGGAATTTACATTAACATCTATACAAAGGTCAATCTCTTGATCTATATAAAAGTTAATGCTTTTGTTTTTGCGTTCTTTATTGTAGCTATGTTGCTTGTGCGTGGATTACAATATACTTGCTTAAAATTGTGGCAACTGATGGACGTGCTATTGAGTTTAGATTTTCAGGCGATGAAAAAGTCTGCATGTCCTTCAAAAAGACTAATGATAGGGGATTAAGGATTATTGCTAAACTCGCCAGGCTGCTTTGAAAACTGCTCTTTTATATTTTAGCTTATTTTAAGTTATAAATAAGTATATTTTAAGATGATTAAAATTTAATTTCTTCCCAGAAGTGTTTTGACGCCTTAAACTTCTACTTTAATAGTAGTTTATTTGTAAATGAATTTCATAATTAACATGAAGGTCCCTTAATTACAATATTAAAGTAAACTTTGTGCTGAGAATATAATCTCACAGCAAGGTAAAAATAAAAATCCACAAAAAACTTGAAATAATCAAAACTTAATTGTCCCAAGACATCATTTTTATTAAGACTTCAATGACCTTCATTATGTTACTTAACATTATTTTAGAATAATAAAATGTCAAAATATTGTTAATAAATTACAGAAATGACAAACTATCATAGATAAAATAAAGTTGTCAAAAAGAATTATTTATTACAACCACAGCTAGATTAGGCGGTTGATTTGATTAAAATAAAAATGAATAATACGTGTTGTTTAAAATATTATATTTTATTAAATAAAAATATCATTCAATATGTATTTATTTTAATTGACTTGTGTATATATAAAGAATTGCCTTCCATATTATCCTTTTCAAAATATACGAGTGGTGTGGTACCAACCATTTCTTTCGACAATATGATTTGGAGTTATTGTCTAAAGTAGTAGGAAATTGACGGTCGCACTCTTTCATTAAAGATTTTTCTATTTCGACAATTTATATTTCCCTTTTAAACAGTTAAAATACCCATCATTAGCACCGAGTTAATAATATTGCAAACTTGCAAGCATTACAATAATTAGAGATGAGCAAAAAATTGAAATTGACCTCAAAATTATATAAAAAATCGATCAAACAGCATCAACGGCGGTTCCGACGTATATGACGATTTTTAGTTGGTTGAGAAACCGCGTTTATGATTGATTTCGATTTTTGGGTCAAACCGCACTGTCGAAATCACACAGCACCAATAATTGCCAAAATTAAAATATGTTTAAGTGATACATTCTGATATACACTCTTCTCAGGGCCGGCCCAACCTTAGAAAATAAAAAGCCCACGCTTTAGGCCCCATTTTAAAAAAGGCCTCAAATTTTTGAACATCATAAATAATTCATATAAAAATGTCTTATAAAAATATAAGCTAAATAATTTTTTAGGGCCCATAATCCAATTCTAATATTAAATAAGGAAAAAAAAATAACAGTATAAAAAAAAACCTCATTTAAATAAAAATTATTAATACTCCCTCCGTCCCAAAATAAAAGTTCTCCATTGATTTTTGTAATCAAATTGACCATTTTTAAAATTAACAATTAAACATATATATTTAGATTTTTAAAAAAGTAAACATTGAGATTAGTACTAAATTTTATATAATTTATAATATTTATAGGCTTTTTACATATATATTAAATAATAATAAGATATATTTATTTGAAAAATGATTAATTTGACCATAAAAGTCAATATAAGATGTACCAAACATAGAATGCCTCATTAAAAATATCGCTTTAGCATTATAAAAAAAAAATATCACTTTAGGCCTCATATTGTCTTGAGCCACCCCTGACTCTTCTAAATAATTTAGATCCAAAAAAAAAAAAATTACAAGTCAAAATCATGAGAAATATCAAGTGAGCACAGTTATTAGACAGAGATTGGAATCAAGCTTGAAAATTGGAATTTCCTACTCCACATATACTAGTAACCGGCAGTAAGCTAATGAAAGTATAAAGTTCAGGCATTTCCTAGGTTAAGTTGTGTTTTAAGTGATCTTTCGAGATTTCATAATGAAGCCCTATTATTCATGTTAATGAACAAGTATAGTTAACAGTATCTGAAAACTCTTTTTCCTAAACTTAATCTCAAATCCAGCTGTCTCATGCTTCCAAAAACTACCAATCTGACTAGAAGCCATAAACCGCTCGTGCAACCGCAGAGTCGCTTTGGCTATGTAATTTTTTTTCGTATATGCTTGTCAATGATGCACCCTTCTCCCATTCTGCAACTGTTAAAAAGTAACATTAGCATCCCAACTGTGTTGTTTTCATCTCTGCAATTAATGACTTCAATTGTCTTTTCATGGTTTTATATTCACATCCAAGATTACATTTTAATTACAAAGAAATTATAATTTTCAACACATAACATTCAATTGATTTTAGAACTTAAATCACATTAAATAAAGTCATATAGTACATTTTAAAATCATACTTCACTCATAAACGATTATAAATTTATCAAATCGTATCTCAATAATTTTACGTGCGTTTAAATTTTAAACGCACTATAATCACCCTTAAAAATAATTAGAAAAACACGCCAATCTTGTCTTCTGTAGAAAGTGGACACACGGGAAGACGCACATACTCCTGATTTTTCCTTTTCTTTTCTCGGCCTGATGGTGAATTATTTTTAAAAATAAATTGAGTAGAATAATCACGACCTTGAATTATAGCACAATATATTTGATTGTGTTCACGAATCCCAATGCCAGTTCAGACACCACTTTGCTTTTCTTCCTCCATCTCTTCTACTTTGTTACCCGTGCAAAAAGAGTGTATTTATTTTCCATGTGCCTCAAAAGCAAGTAAAGTTGTTTCTTCCCTTTTGCCGCTATGCTCTCCATATTTAACGGTAACACTTAATTTATGATATTCATAAAATTAAAGATCAAATTTTAATAAAGTTAAAATAAAATACGCACGTATATTTAAATTTAGTCAGAATTATTAAAAATAAATAAATTTATTACACCGTGTCAAAACAAATTGTATATAAAAAAATTGGAAAAGTATTCTTCCATTAACGGGACACCTTTTTATTCACGTGCAAATAGACAGATTGTTCTCAAGGAACAAAGTGCATGATGATACATCTCTTTGTGGTTGCATTTTGGAAGTAATTAATATTTCTACTTCAACATTCAGCCTTACAACTTGTTTCTTTCTCAAATTTGTTTCATAAAAGTGAAAGTAGGTTTTCCACTTTCATTGACAGCCGTTGGGGATGAAGTTTCCTCTTCGTTTTTGGGTCTAGTAATTCACTTGGTGAACAAGTTATTGACATTGGTACCTCAACAACATTTTCGTCTTTTTCTAATTTCCCTTTTATGATAGAATATGAATATTGATTTTTAGATCCATTTAAATTTTTGGAATGATAGTAATATTAGTTTTACATAAGAAGCTTCCAAATTACCTTTTCAAGTCAAATAGCGAACGACCATTCACTAACTGAAAGCGTTCGAAAATGAGTACCTATCCCTTATAGGAATCGAACTCGTGTCTTCGACATAAAAAGACGATGGTCTAACTGATTAATAATTTAGTCAACAATTTATTTTAGGTTATATTATATAACAAACTCTCAATTTTAGCTAATGATGTTAGTTTGGTGATCAACATCCAGTTTAACAAATCTAAAATTTCTATCATATCTTAGTATATAGCACTTTTCTATTTTAATTTGCCCATAAATTGAACAAAATTATAGTTGTTTTTCTTAATACTAAAAGCATTAGCGATTACTAAGTTGGATACACAATTTTGCAATACTACACAATTTTAGAATAGATTAAATAGGATAATTATCTTTCTCCACATACAAGAGATTATTGTTTCTCTTTAAATTTATAACTTTTAGTCATCTTAAAATATTTTACTATTATATGATTAAATATCAAACTTTATTTAATAAGCGACAAAAGTTTCACTTATTAAATATCAAACTTAAACACATGGTATATCTAATTTCTCATTTTGCTTATTTCAATTTTAACATAACCAATGTATTAATTTTTATTCTATAATTTTTGGAAATTAATATTTTTACAAGGTTTTTTTTTTTTACATAAATGTGAAACTCATTTCTACATGTTCTCTCTCACATGAGTTCGGAATTTATTTATTATTTATATGAAGAAAAAATTGTAAAATTAACATTTTTACTTAGAAAAATATCAATTTCTTAATTTTATTGTACTAGACAAAAGCATGAGGGAGAGAGAGGGAAGCTTATATGCTTTTTAGGGTTGTAAACGGATATATATGGATCTAGATACAGTGATATTTGTTTATATCTAAAAAATTAATACTTTATCCATATTCGTATAGGATTATTCGACGAATTTTAAAAATATTATTCATATTTGGTATTCGAAATAATATCCGAATACGGATACTATCTATTTTTGTTTATTTTATTTGAACAAACAGATTATTCAAATATTCGGGTATTCGAATTTATTTATCAATTACTTAATAAATAATTTATTCAACTTATTTACAAAAATTAAAAGAAAAATTGAATAATTACTCATCATCAATTAAAGTTCTCAAGTACGTTATCATCTATTATTAATCATAAAAATCAATTAAAATTTAAATATTTTAAGAAAAGTATCAAATTAATCGCATTTTCAATTAAAGTTTATCATTCATTCTTCTTCTCGCATGTAAATTTAAAAAAAAAAATATTTGTAACAAACTAGTGATTATAATTTTGTTCTTATAGTATATAATTTTTTCGTTAAATAATACATTTTAGATATTTTATACTTTACAATAGTAAAATTATATTCATTAAAATTTAATAAATTTATTTTAATTTTTAATATTATGTTTAAAAGTGTTATTTTTCATCGGATATCTATTATGCATCGAATATATTTATGATTTGATGTTAAACGAATATAAATACGTCTATATCTGTATTAATATCCGCTTATTTACGGATATATTAAAATTGAATACAAATATATTCATTTAATTTTAAATATAAATAATATCTACTTTTTTTAAATCTATAATATAAAATAAAGCGGTTCAAATCTCAAGGTTTCAACATTCAACGACCTGAAATCAATTTGAGCTTCAATATTCAACAATCTAAAATTATTTGGGCCTTCAACATCTAACAGTTACTAATCTATCTCTCATTTTCCACCCAAATTTATCATTTTTTTTCAAAAATTTATCCACTCACATTTTTCGCCCAAATCAAATTCACCACTACACTATAATAATAATTAATATAATAATAGTAATAATTATAATAATAATAATAGTAATAGTAATAGTAATAATAATAACAATAATAATTATTATAATAATAGTAATAATTATAATAGTAATTATAATAATAATAATAATAATATAATAATAATTATAATAATTATTATTATTATTATTATTATATAAAAAAAGATTGTACGTAAACAACATGTCACCTTTTTAGCATTGACGCATTTTTTCTGTTTTTCGGGTATTGCGGTCGTTATGTTTTCACATGTAAATTGATTTGGGCAGGAAATCACATGGACGGTTCAGATTCATTCTAATTGATTTGTAAGTTATTTTAAGTTGCAAAAAATCTTTAGGTAATAGAGTATTTTTGAAATTTTAATTTACACTGTGTCTTCAGGCACGGGTAATTACGTGTATCTCTTTGGTGTTTTTGCGGGTTATATCTAGAGTAACTATTGTAGTAGGCTCTGATTCATAGTATGAGAATCTTTTGCCCAATTTCAAGAAAAAATATAGAAAAAAAAATGTTATGGTAATGCGATTTTGTTGGTGTTATGACAATTCTTTTTTGTTTGGACTTAAAGGGCTCATTTTATACTTTTGGGTATATATGCAAAAGTCCTTCTTTTAAATCTTTACATCTTTTTTTTCATCATTGGATTCCACCAAATAGCTTGCAATACTATCATTTTTCGCATGAAATACTATTCATGGATCATATTGATTGATTGTTAGAGATACTAGAGGCAAATAAATGCTGTCAAATTTCTCATTCCGTTTTGTCAATAAAGAAAAGGTGTGTGAGATATCTGAAAATATTATATTACATAAATTTGAGCCCGCTATCGTTAATCAATTAATTGTTCAAACCTGTCAAAAACTAATTTTAAGTTGGGAATGAGTAACACACTAATGTTTTGTCTTAAAAAGAAACTATGATTAGATTGAGTATCAATCTTTTTGTATTAATGGTTGGACTCTCAATTCTATTATAAAACTGAGAGTCCACAATAATTTAAAATTTTTTAATTTAAAAATATTATATATAATATTTAATTATTATATTAATTGTACCGTTTCTTTACATACGAATTATCCCTGGTATAAATATGAATAAAGACAAAATTTTCAATAACTATTTACAACATTAATGCTTTTAATAAAGTCAAGAGTATTTTTCAACAAGTGGACCCGTGGTCCGTTACTCAAACAACTTAACCGCGTTTTCCACCTGCGCAAACAATGAACTACATGTAGTAGTTTCGAGGAAGACTTGATTTTTCTTTTTTATTTAAAAAATAATGAATAAAAATACTCTGCCTTGATTTTCTATTTTCTCTTTGAACATTTGGAATAAAAAAGACGTCCTAAATTGATTAATAAATTTCCCATATTGTCTCTATTTTTGTTTTTATGACAATGGAGGAGTTCTCACGTTGTAGTGATATACTTTATTCGTTTTTTTAATTAAAGTTTTAAGAAAAAATACAAAACTTTAATTAATATTTTGTCTAATAAATTAAAATAGACAGAAAATCTCAATATTAATTTTCAAAAATTATTTAAAAAGATGAAACATAAATAATTTAATATTTAATAAAGAGATAATATAATAAAATAAGTCATTAATATTTTTTTAAAATTTATAAATCACAAATAAAATAAATTTATTTATTTTCTAAAAAGGCAAAAAAAAACAAAAAAAACAGAGAGAGTAACATTTTATCAAATACAGTAACAATTAGCGACCATAGAAATAGCAACTTTACATTTCTTTTCATTTTAGTAGTAACCCCTTTAAACTCTTTACGCTACTTGATATTAGCAAAAAAATTTATTATGAAAAAAATTATATATTGATTAATTTTATGATAAATTAATTTACATTATAACAACATAAAACTTTAAAAGATAAGTTAGAATATAATGTGTGAGTTTTTTATTTTTATTTTTTTATTAATATATCCGTATATATTAATATTTAATATCAATATAAATTTATCTTTATATATAACAACTCTCTATAATTATTTATCCAACAGTTTATTAAATATAGTCTGATCATGATCACTCTGATTAGAATAATTTATTAGTGTGAGATAAATTATATAAATTTATTATATTATTTTTTAAATATGACAACTACATCTATAAGATTTGTGATGTTAATTAGCATAGAGAAAACAGACGTGATTATCATAATCTGATTATAATGTCGTCATAAGGGCGGATACAACATTAAGCCAGCTAAGGATATTGTCATATTCGAATTTTGATAAAATAAATTAAAATTAAAATGAAGGTACGAAGAAAATTGTTAAGGAGAGTTTTTGAATTAAGGAATTGTAAATTCTTCGATATTTTTAGAAAATCTTACTTATATAAATACACATCTTATTTATTATTTATGTGAGAGAAATTTTATAAAAATATATATAAATTTTATTAAATGTAATAATTTATATAATAATAATTTATAAAATAATAAATTTTATATTTTAATTATTTTATAAAATTTATTATTTTATAAATAATTATTATATAAATTATTACATGAATCATTATGTAAAATAAAACTGAATATTAAATTATCCGATAAAACTATCCATTTCTTTTGAATTATTATGCCATAATTAATGCCTGCCAACTAGCTCCCCCTAATCCTATTAATTTCCGATTAAACTGACTTAGTCTTATCATTTACCACTTTCTTCTATTAACAAATCCACCTATTTAACACACTTTTTGTACTCATCATCTCTCTTAATTTGCTACAAAAGTCTGATCATAAAAACAGCCGCTGCTAATGGTAGTTCTGATCTTGCAAAGTGAAAAAGGTAATTAAAATCATATTTACTTTTAATTTTTGCAATTTGTTCATCTGCTCGTACGTGTATGGTGTATGGTGTATGGTGTATGTGCAGTTTTTTCTAATTTTTTTTTTTTTTAAATTGAATAACTTTCGGTTAATTTGGTAATTTGCTTTCAGTAGAATTTTTTAATCCCGTGAAAAAGATTGAGCAGATTGGAGGTATGTAATTGTTTATTTATTTTATTTTATTTTATTTACATGCCGAAAGTATATATCATGGAGTTTGAGATTTTATATTTTTATTTTTTTGGGGAAAATTTTGGGCAGTAGAATCGTTGTGGTGTTGGGAAATATGTCGAGACTTATTAACCCACTGGCCCACTGCAAACTGAAATAATGATTGTCCTAGCTATAGTCCTATATAAGGAGATATAGGCAATTAATTAGAGAGCAAAAGAATAAGACAATTGATAATGTATGGACCCCACGTAAGGAAGTAGGCTATTTTTTTCCGAATAAATATAAATATACACAACACTTAAATATAATATTTAAATATTATATATATCTTAAATATTAAAAAATAAAATAAAATATTAATATTTATGTCATATTTTATTTTTTAATAATTAAAATAAATATAATATATAATTTTATATTTTTAAATTTATTTTTTTTCCTTAATAATTTTTATTTAGAAATATGTATAATTAAATAAAATTAATGTAATAATTTTATAATACAATAGACTATTACGTTATTCGGTTATTGTAATATATTATTCACATATTATGTATAATGACTTATTACGGAAGTAATCTTAATACATTAATTTTGAACTTTTTTGTTATATTTTTCATTTGACGTGATAACCTATTAGATGATGTAACGTGATAATTTATAAAAGAAATAAAACATTAACGGTTATAGTTGATTTAACATTTTCTTTCATAATTTGTTTGATTAATAGCATTACATAGTAAATCAAACATAATACAAGATAATATAATGATATTACAATTGTTACATATCGGATACTAATTAAACAAATTAATTATAATATTTTATTATTATTTTATTATAAAAAATTATTTGATAATCTTAAAATACTACGTGGTCATATTTCAAAATCATAAAATAATTTTTTTTCTATTACCTTACAATTTTATCGTATTATATAACTTATATCATTATATCAAATTTTCATTCAATGAATCAAACCTTAACTATTTCTAAAAGTAAAAACTTTATATAATAACTTGTATGATTGAAAGGAGTATTAGTCTATTTTAGTACTCTATTTCACACTGTAAATTTGTTAACAATTTAAAAAGTAGATCTCAAAGCATGTAATTATTTAAAGAACTATTTGTTGTAAAGTTAGGTAGTAGCACTTTCTTGGTAAGTTGAAAAAAAAAAAGAATACCCCCAATTAATGATCCATCAAATACAGAATACTAAGATGGTGGTAGTAGGACTAGTACTTGCAAGGAGTAAACAACATGATTGGGAAGGAGAAAAGGAAAGGAATAAAAATAATAATAAGGGGCCGACTGGGTCTCACTTTGAAATCTGTGACGGAGACGACGCCAGTTTTATTTTAAACAAATAAAATTAGCCCTTCTCTTATTTTTTCTCTGCCTAGTCTCTGGTGAGTTCCCTTTCTCCAAAATAAATACTATTAAAAGATTGTGTCTTTGAAATCTTTTGGGCGTGTGAATTATCTGGCGAGGCAAAGTCTTCTTGTTCACACTTTTCAATTTCTCCCGTAGTATAGAGATTGTGAGGAATCTAAGCTTCACAGCACTCAAATCTCTCCCAAAGGTCTGTTTTTTGGTTGTGTTATTGACATTTAGTTTCTATTTGGGTTTACTGCTTCTTTATCTTTTCTTACCATTTTTTTTTTGTCTTTTGGTTGATTCTTACAAACCCCAGTTGAAAAATGATCTTGTGGGTAGTCTTCTAATTGAAAGATTAGTGATTTTGCTGAGTTGGGTTTCTGATCAGAGTTTGTTCTTGCTCTTTCAGTTGTCAATATGGGGTTTTTACTATTTGAGCATATGTTTTAAAGTATTGAGAATTTGAAGGTGGTTTTAATTGTTTTTGGTCTCTTGAATTTGGGCCTCTTGGGTTTGTAAATTTAGGTTTTTTGTCCTTTTATTTTTGGTGCAAGGGTGGTGAAATGGAGGTTGAAGAAGCTAACAAAGCGGCAATAGAGAGTTGCCATAAAGTTCTGAGTCTTATATCTCAACCCCAAGATCATCAGAATCAGTATAGGAATTTAATGGTTGAAACAGAGGAAGCTGTTTTTAAGTTCAAGAAAGTTGTTTCTACTCTTAATGGTGTCTTGGGGCATGCAAGAGTGAGAAAGGGCAAGAAAATTAACACCCCTTTTCCCCAAAACATACTTTTACAAGAAAGCTCAGTTGGTAGAACTGATTTTCAACCCAAGGCACTTCAGCTTCTTCCAACTAACTCCCTTGTGATCCCAATTCATGATATGGGTTCAAATGTTAAAAGTAGTCTTACTTTGGGAAACTCATCATTGGAATTGAGTTCCAATGGGAAAAACCCTCTTCAACTTACCCAACAAACACCACCATCACAAAACTTTCACTTCTTGCTACAACAACGGCAGCAGCAGCAAAAATTTCAGCTTCAGCAGCAACAGGTAAAACAGCAAGCCGAAATGATGTTCCGTAGGAGCAATAGTGGCATCAACCTGAATTTTGATAGCTCTACCTGCACGCCCACCATGTCGTCAACTAGGTCCTTTATCTCCTCTCTGAGTGTGGATGGGAGTGTGGCTAATTTGGAGGGCAGTGCTTTCCATTTAATTGATGCCGCTCGCTCTTTGGATCAGAGCTCTTACCAGCACAAACGGCGGTGCTCTGCTAGGGGAGATGATGGTAGTGTGAAATGTGGAAGCAGCAGTAGATGTCATTGCTCAAAGAAGAGGTTAATACTTAAATACTTTTTTTTTTTCCTGGGCTGTTTATATGTTCTGTTAATATTAAAGCTTGCAGTTACTAATTTTTCCTTTTATTTTCTTGACAGGAAACACAGGGTAAAGAGATCGATCAAAGTACCTGCTATCAGCAACAAGCTCGCAGACATCCCTCCTGATGAGTATTCATGGAGGAAGTATGGGCAGAAGCCTATCAAGGGTTCTCCTCACCCCAGGTACATCGTTGTGTGCTCAATTATTAGATGCAACTAGAATGTGTGAAATGCTGCCAATTTCTATTCATAGTATTATCATACTTTGCCTGGACTTTCAATTGCTTAGTGGAATACGCAGCTTAATATGTTATACATGCCAATAATGTAGCTCCACTTCTTCCTTTTTTATGCTCGTTTATTCCCCTTTTCTTTCTGGTATAAAAAATTTCTTCTTAGATTGAGCTCCTATCTATCAAGGAAAGCTTACCGGTACTAAGAAAGCTTCTCTAGTTTAGTACTTGCACACATGGAAAAAGCATTGGAACATGGAGGTTTTCTTTTGGTTGTAGGGTGTAGTATTCGGTCTACTTACTTCACATTTGGATGAAACACGTTAATGATCACAATTATGAATTTGATCAAATTGTGTTGCTGTAGATTGAGCTGTAACATTAAACAGAAAAAAAAAAATCATAGGACCAGATAGTTGAAGTCTTAAACTCACATTTGCCATGTTGCTAGGAGGACAGGGCAGAATAATATTTACTTGTACTTGTGGAACCATTAATTCTCAGTCACTTTGTTGATGAAATGTTGTGAATATCTGGATCCATTACCATATTTAATGAATTAGATAAAATTTTAAGTAACCTGGTTCAACTGAGAAGTCTTTATTGGGCTCGTGCAGAGGTTACTACAAATGTAGCAGCATGAGAGGCTGCCCTGCAAGGAAACATGTGGAGAGGTGCTTGGAAGATCCGTCTATGCTTATTGTCACTTATGAAGGCGAGCATAACCACTCAAGATTACCATTCCAGTCAACGACCACATGAAGAAACTTCGTACAAATGCTTCTATACATACTTTGTGTGGGTTAAGCTTAGGCAGATGGACACATTTCTGGTTTCGGAGAATTACCTTCCAAAGCATTGGGGCAGGCAGACAGGGATAGCAAGGGCCAAATGAAAGAATTCTGTGGAATTGGCGGGTTCCTGATCCCAAGTGACAAATCAACGTGGTTTTTAATTTTGCCTGTAGTTTGAATATTTTTGCTGAAAACCATTTTCTTTATTAGGGCAGCTGTAGTTTTGATTGGCTAGAATTTATCTAGGCCAAGTCTCTTGCCCTGTAATAATATCACAGCAGCAATAGCTCTAGTTTTGGGAACCTTTCAGGTGGTTGCTTATATCTTTGGATTCAGTTAAGTAAGAGACATTAATGTAGTTTGGTCTAGTTTCAAGTTCAGATGATGTTGAAATAGTAAAACATGGTATTTATAAATGCTCCGTTAAGTAATAATATATGACAGATTTATCGTATTGAACCTATCTAGTAATTGTGATGCGGCTTAAAACTAGTCCATAAAATAAGAGTTCTATTATGGTAGTAACATTGAATTCTGTCTATAGCGACGGACGGTTAACGGTCGTTTTATATTTATGATAATATTTTTGAGGGAATTTATAGGTGAAAATATAAGCTTTCTTGTTATATCCTCCTCCAAATCTTTTTAGTGTAGAAAGAATTATTTAGGTTCCAATATCCGTGTAAAGTTTGCAATGTGGGTAATTTTTACTTGCCATCTTGTTTTATAATATATCTACTGGCATCTAGTAGGAAAGTTTTGATACTATATTCAGTTGCCTTTTGACATATTAGTGTAGAATCCAGAGTTAGTTTTCCTGATTGGGTTTCTAGCAATTTTTTCCCCTTTCCATTCTAAAATTAGAAATATATTTTTTATTCCAAAATTATATATATTTACTTCATTTCATAATTAAAGTTTTATTTATATTTTTGAACTACAAAGTGATATTTTTTTTTAATTTGTCATTAATCTTTTCCTATTATTTTTGCACTCTCCCTACCTTTCCAAAATTTTTCAATTTTTGAGAATAAAAATTATTTTTAAAAATCGTTATTTTAAAAATATATATTAAATTTTGTAATGGTGGGTGGGGGAAGTATTGGTTTGTCGCATTATGGTGGAACAAAATTCAACTTGACGAGGCAATGACGAATAAATTCTCTATAGCATGGAATATATGGCTGGCTATACACTTTTGTCAAGACTTTTGAGTCTGGCTTTTACGATGTTTAGTTGAAAAATTGTACCACCTTATCTTTATGCGTGGCTTGTTCTGATTTAACATGTTGCAGTTGGGTTACAATGAAGTAAATTTTGTACCACATTGAAACATAATTAGTATGATGGGGTGGTGCGTGTATCATTTAAGGAAAAAATATATTTTAAAAGGTCACAATAATTCAGTCTTAACGACTTGACTAACGGAACTCTTATTTATTTATATGAGAAGAAAAAAATTATAATCTAAAAGGAGATATATACTTGTTGTTGCTTGGACTCAACAACATGCCATCGGAAAACTCAAATCAAGCAAAAAGTTTTGCTTGTTTGAGAGGCAATCATTTTTGTTTGCTTCCCAACGCGGAGCTGGCCTTGATTAGGCATGTAATGTCTAGGCTTTACATGGCAAAAGAAAATGGAATAGGATTACTATTTTTATATCTGTTATTGATATTTTCAAATGAATTTTCTTTATACAAGAGTAAGATGAATTTTATCTCCATGTGAGTGAAGATAATATGAAAATTAATAATTCATTTCATCCGTTTTAAATTATAAAATCACTATTAATTTTTGAAAGTCAATTTAAGATATTTTCAAACTCAAAATTGAGATGTTTAGTTTAAAAGTATGAAATAACAGATCTTTCAATAAGTAATACATTTTAAATAGTTCATAATACTCATTATTGTATTGATTAAAATTTTAAAATTTTATGTTAATTTTGAATTTAATGTCTTAAGTTGATTTCAAAAAATCAATAATAGTCTTATATTTTAGGACGGAGATGAAATTAAAAACACATAAATAATATTCTTTCTATTTTAAATTATATGACCGTTATTAATTTTTTGAAATTAATTTATAAAAATTTTAAATTTAAAATTGAGATAAATTTCTTTATTTTAAATCAATGCATCGCATAGGCTCTCTTTTAAAGGTGGTAAAGTATTGGTATAGCCAAACAGGGGTAGAGAGTGGAGAGGGAGAGTTATGGGAGTGGCACGTGAAGCAATAGTGAGAGAAGGATATTATTATTTTTAAAATATCTCAAATTAAATTTTAACAAATAAAATTGGTCTTTTTTTTATTTTTTTATATTTAACGGAGAAGATATTATTATTTTTATTGTTATTATTTTAGTGTAACAGAGAGGATATTATTATTATTATTATTATTATTATTATTATTATTATTATTATTATTATTATTGTTATTCTTCTTCTTCTTCTTCTTCTTATTATTATGATTCTCATTCTCATTCTCATTCTCATTTTATTTTTATTCTTATTGTGATTAATTGTTTATTATTATTATTATTATTATTATTATTATTATTATTATTGTTACTAAAAAATTATTTTTAAAAAACAAAATCGACGAGTTCAGTGATGCATTTGTAAATTCAAGTCGACAATTATGTAAAAATAATATTTTTTTAATTATTTCGTTAAAGTCAATTCAGACTAACGGAAAAAATAACGGTTTGTAAAAAATAAGTAATTCAATGAATTAATTGTAAAAAAATTTAGTTCAATGATGTATTTATAAATTGAGATCGAGTAGAAGAGGAAAAAATATATTTAACCCACTTAACTTAATCTTAAATTAAAATACCATGTCACTTGGGAAAGAAAATTAAAGGAAACCTAAGCTTCAATTTTTTTATTTTTAACATGATTAAACACGGATAAATGTTTCATGCTTAAAAGTTTGGATTTACCCCAAAATAAAATCTTTATCTCAAGCATGGTTTTAAAAATGGAAGCGGACCGATGGTCTGATTGATAAAAATTAAAATGAATTAGCTCTTCGATTCGATTTAGCCTAGAAAACTAGTTTTAACGTGACTCGGTCAAAACTTAGTAAAATTAATAGAATTGACCCAGTAAACTGCTTTTAAAATATTTTTTAATATTTTTTTTGTTCAAATATATTTTTATTTTTAAAATTAAATATTTTAAATAATATTATAACATAATTTTACTATATTTTAATTAACAAAAAATTATTATTATTATTATTATTATTGTTCTTGTTCTTGTTATTGTTGTTATTATTATTGTTATTGTTATTGTTATTGTTATTCTTCTTCTTCTTGTTCTTCTTCTTCTTATTATTATTATTATGATTCTCATTCTCATTCTTATTTTATTCTTATTCTTATTGTGATTAATTGTTGTTTATTATTATTGTTATTGTTACTAAAAAATTATTTTTAAAAAACAAAACCGACGAGTTCAGTAATGCATTTGTAAATTCAAGTCGACAATTATGTAAAAGTAATATTTTTTAAAATTATTTCGTTAAAGTCAATTTAGATTAACGGAAAAAATAACGGTTTGTAAAAAATAAGTAATTCAATGAATTAATTGTAAAATTTTTTAGTTCAGTAATGTATTTATAAACTGAGATCGAGTAGAAGGAGAAAAAATATATTTAACCCACTTAACTTAATCTTAAATTAAAATACCATGTCACTTGGGAGAGAAAATTGAAGGAAACCTAAGCTTCAATTTTTTTATTTTTAACATGATTAAACACGGATAAATGTTTCATGCTCAAAAGTTTGGATTTGCCCCAAAATAAAATCTTTATCTCAAGCGTGGTTTTAAAAATGGAAGCGGACCGATGGTCTGATTGATAAAAATTAAAATGAATTGGCTCTTCGTTCCGATTTAGCCTAGAAAACTAGTTTTAACGTGACTCGGTCAAAACTTAGTAAAATTAATAGAATTGACCCAGTAAACTGCTTTTAAAATATTTTTTTTGCTCAAATATATTTTTATTTTTAAAATTAAATATTTTTAATAATATTATAACATAATTTTATTATATTTTAATTAACAAAAAATTAAATATTTTAAAATTTTATTAATTATATATATATTTATAACATCACTAAGTTAATAAATATTCGATAATTGATTAAATTTATCTATCTCAATTTTTTTTTGATTCAATGACTAATCCGGATATAAAATCTTTGATCTGAAGTTGACCTTTTGACCCTTCCACATGTTCCCTGACAAACAATTAAACTAAAATTTTCCGGGGGTTTTGTTATTTTCCTCCCGCGTATTTTCTTTCCTTTCCCTTCCTTTCCTTTGTTTGGCCAAACAAAACTTTACGAGTCTTGCCATTATTGAAATATGAAAGAAGAAGAAAATCCAAAACTTTCACCAGGAAAAATTAATCTAATACACCGAAAAGGCGAAAATACAAATTCAGTAACAAGTGACAAAATCAAGTAAACTTGACATCATACTTATCAACTGTATTTAAATATATATATATATATATATAACTAAGCAATACTAATACGAGCTAATTAAGCACGACACTAATAACTAACAGAACGGGGTAAAACTCTCTACTCAAAGCCACCTGTAAGTACTCAACTTTCCTCTTCCTTAAACCATAAACTGGTCACCGCCGATCAGAAAAGCGGCGCCGGTAAATTGAGATCGAACAGAAACGGCTTCTTCTCTGTCCTCATCTTCTTCTCTTGTCCGTTCATCATCCTTCCCACCGTCTCCAGCTTATAACCGGTATACTCCGATCGCGCCGGAAAATTCACCTCCGTCGTAGCCGTACCTGAGACCGTAAAACTCCTATCTCTGGCTATGGAGAAGCAATGTGCCAAATTATTAATCCTAATAGCCAGCGCTGGCGAGGGAGTTGGCGGCGGCGAAGAGACGGATGTTCCTCCGTATAAGAAATTAGTTTTGGCCTTCGGTCCGCGGAGGTTCCTAGCGGCCTCGTCGTAGGCTCGAGCGGCCTCCTCTGCCGTATCGAAGGTTCCGAGCCACCGCCGGCTCTTCTTCCATGGATCACGAATCTCTGCGGCGTAGCGTCCCCACGGCCGCTTGCGAACGCCTCGAAAGCGAGACTCCTTTGGCAGTGCTGGCTTCGGCGCCGGCATTGGCGTCGGCGGAGAATCTTTGCGGCGGAAGACGGCGGTCTTGCGAATGTGAAGCGTTTCTAGGGCCATTAGTTGCAGCGAAAAAGTGTGAGAGCGAAAAGGGTTATGGGATCTGGGTATTTATAGCTAAGAGCCTAAGGGTAAGAGAGAGCTGCCTTCTAAACGCCGACAGGATTGATTTTTCTAATTTCCCTCAACATTATTATAATCCATTTATTGGTGGATTCAAATTTTCTATAATAATTTTTTCTGTATCCTATAACAACCATTTTTAAAATTTATGGTCATAGTCCTATAAAAAAAATTATAACAATTATACATACCGTGTCATCATAAATTCTAAAAATTAAAATTATAAATCTCGATAAAAAAAAATAAAAAAAATTAATTATAAAAAATTTCATGTCATTATTGATCATCACATTCCATAAGTATTTGGCCTTCAAATCTCTTTTGTTGCGTTTCATTTATTTTTTTATAGTAATTATGTTTTATATTACATAACATGAAGTCATGATATATATATTTTTAAATTGAAGATTTTAAAAAGATATTTTATATTTAAAATATATTTTTATATTTGTTTAAAAATAAAACTAAAGTCAATCTTAAATTATTTATTTCATTTGAAATAAGGTATTTTTAATTTGAAAGAGAGAAAAAACTACTATATTTTTGGAGGGGATAGAATAAATCAAGTCCCTTAAAATAAGAATAAGTCTAATTGGATAAATTTTGAAATACATACTCAAATATAAAATTTATCTCTATTATTAAAAAGTAGAGTCTGATATAATTTTTTTTGTGAGATTTTATTTTTTAATAGTAAAGATAGAGTTTGAGTTTGTGTCCTAAAATTATATTTATAGACTTAAATTGATAGTTTCACAAATTTTCTTACATGAATTATACAAGAATAAATTTTTTTTATAAAAATATTAAATTTTATTTATAAAAATATTAATTTTCAAAATAAATTCTCATATTTCAACAGATATACGTACCCAAACACTGCTACATGTGTACAACTACAAATACATGTCTGACTCTGTCAGAAGAACCTAATTAATTTATTAATTGTATTTTTTCTAAAAGTGAAAAGGTACCGGTTGGTTTACTCGGTCAAATATGCAGCACGTCTACTCAAAAGGTAATGTTGTGCAAATAAATTATTAACAAAAAATTATGTATAAATAATATAAAAAAGAAAGAAGAAGAATTAAAATTTATCGTTAAATATTTTATATATTTTTATTAATAAATAATATATGAGTTTTATTTTTATACATAAATTTTTGTGTACATGGTATTATTTTTTATCAATACATAATATTCCTTCCGTTTTAGTATAAAATTAATATTAATTTTAAAAAAGTTAATTTTAAATAAATTTATTTAACTTGCTTAAATATAATTATAAATATCATAAACTATTTAAAAAATATTAGTAATTATAAGATTTATTATTTTAAAATTAAAAAAAATTATATTAATTTTAAATTAAAAAAAATTTAAATTAATTTTTATAAAATTAACAGTGATATTATGGTTTGAAATATTATAATAAAATATTTGAAAGTGTAGATATTATTTTTTTTATGTCGAAATCTCAAGTTTATAGTTAAACGTGTTTATCTACAGGAAAACAAAATGATTAAGAATCGTCAAAATAGAAAGCTTTTATTTTTGAATTAAATTATAAGTGGAGTAATATCTAAATTAAATTAGAATCAAATTGGGTCCATTTTATTGATAAATAAATGAACAAGTCAGTCATATATCACGTGTGGTGTGTTGTGTTTGTGTCAAGTGTGAAGGGGTAGGGAGGGTAAAACTATAAAAGTCCGAAAACATGCATAAAACACTTGACAATAGTGTCTACGTGTTAATAATAAACTATGAATATACACCCTGTCCCCTACACTCCCTCCCTGTCTCCCTACATATATATATCGTTTTACAGTTGTATGCAAGAATTAAAAAAATAATTATATTATAATATTAAATATAATATTAAATTATTTATATTTAAAATTTTATTTAATTGTATAGCTTTTTTTTTTTTTATTATTAGTGATATTTTATAAGTATGTATAGAGATTAAAAATATAATAATTAATATTTAAGATATTATAAATAAATTATTATAAAAAATAAATTATTTAAAATAAATAGATATTTAATTTAAAATTATCTAAAATAATAATAAGAACTTTTATCTTAAAATACAGAAAAAATAGTAAAATGATTTTCATTTTTCTCTTTATAATATTTTTTCTTTTTTTATTTATTATTATTTTACACTTGAACGTATCTTTAGATATATAATTTGGATATATACACAGGTATATTCATCTACTGTATTGTGTTAATAATCTACCATAGTATTAAAGAAAGAAAAAATAAGTCGTTTTTTTTGTGAAGTTATGTAACATGTTATACTATAATAAATATTTTTTGATATTATTTATTTGATATCTTTATTTTTCTTTATCTTTAGATTATCTTATTACAATTGGCTGACACAACAAAGAAGTTTGGTTAAGAAAATTGATTTTTAGTTTTTAAATTATAGAAAAAGGTATAATAAGTAATAAAATAATAGTATATTTATGTTCATATTCAGTACTATATTTAAAGATTCATAAAATTGAAATAATACTCCATTTGTTTAAAGATAAAAATCTTAGTTGATTTTTTTTCATATATTAAAAAAAAGAATAAAATAACAAAATTGTTATTATTTAAAACTAAAATTATAAAAAAAAATCTCATTGGAATTAATTTCATTAATATACTTAATACTACTTTTAACTATAAATATTTGAATTTCTTCAAAAAAGTCATTATAACCTCCTTTCTAGTTGCACAATTTTTTATACATAACAAATAATATTTTATAAATATATATAAAGAATAAAAATATAAAATACATAATAATAAAGGTATTATAAGAAAAATATTATAAAAAATAAATTATTTAAAATAATTAAATATTTAATTTAAAACTATTCAAAATAATAATAAAAATTTATTCTAGATTGCAGGGAGTAGTAAAAATATTTATCTTTCCTCTCCACGCAACACTCTCTGTCTTCTCTCTTTACTTTTTCATCCTTTATTTGACGTTTTAAGAAAAAGTACAAAGATTTTATTGTAATTAATATTTTTATCTAATTAATCAAAATATTTATAAAATTTTAATATTATCTTTTAAAAATTTATTAAAAAAGATGAAATTAATATTTACTATAAAAATAATATAAAAATTTAAGTCATTAATACTTCTTTAAAAATTACAAATAATTAATAAAAATGAATAAATTTCACTTTTCAAAAAAACAAATAAAACAAAAACGAAAGGAATATTATTTTATTGAATATATCTATATATACACTTAAATTATATATCTAAAGACAAATATAAAATAATAATAAAATATTTAATTCTTTTCACTCTATAATATTTTTTCTCTTTTTATTTATTATTATTTTATATTTAAATGTTTTTTTAAATATACACTTGAAATATATATAGATATATTTTATTTTATTTTTATGTGAGAATGGATGGTCGCGTTAATATATTCATAAAATAATGTGAGAGTGCATTTAATAACTGAGTCGGGAAATTAAATGTAAGGGCGGCTAGCGTGCATAGACTTGCGAGGAGGAGTCATGTGGGTTCGTAGCGGCGGCGGTTAAGTTGATAACAGCCATAGGTTTACTCATATGTTATGTTTAAATTAAAAAAATAAAATAGAGAAGAAATTGAATATTTTTAAATATTTTAAATATATTTAGTTATTGTTAATAACGAGAGGGGTGTTAGGATATTAAAATTATAATATATATTTAATAAAATGAATTTAATTTCATTAGTTTTATCATGAAATAAAAATTAAAAAAATAAAATAAATTTTTATTACATTAAAATAATTTATTATTTAAAATAATTTTTTATTTCATTCCATAAATGCAAACTTAACATTACTCTTCTTAATTAGGGAGAATCTCACAAACGGACAAAATAAACTACGGACGGTGACCACGCTAATTTGTAGTAGCAATGATTTAGCTGACCAAATCCTCCTTGGCATGGCTAGGGTCAATGTCAGTGTCAGACACTCAGACCTCAGCCTAACCCACCTTGTACGTGCTCTGTACACGCCAAACGCGGTTTCCCGATGTGTTTGCTGGCGCCCCCAGCATTCGCATTCGCATTTCCATTTCCATTTCCATTTCCATTCCCAGGTCTATTTATACAGAAGAATCTATGTATAACGATGTTTTATAATAATTTAATTAATAATTTTTATTAAAAATAATAAGATTTATAAATTATTGATTAGATCATTATATATAATATTGTTCATACAATTGAAAGAAAAATTGCTGTTTTTTAATATAAATAATTTTGTAAAATATTATTTATTTTTTTATTTTATTCTTTTTATCTTTTATTATAAAATTTCCACGTTTAGTGGCCATTTTTTTTGTTAATGATTTTAAGTTATATATATATATAAAAAAAAATCTTAATTATTCTCTCACGTAAAAAGATAAAAAAAAGAAATTAAAGTTAACATATTTAAATAGCTATTAGGAGAAGTTGAAAAAATATAACTTTTTACTAATTCTTAAAATAATTGGAGAAATTATATCATTATAAAATACTAAAAAATATCCCATTTTCTTATAACTCTCAATATCTCTTCCATCTTCTCTTTGTCTCCCTCTTTCCCAAATGAATACATGATCTATTTTCTTCTTTTTTTCTTTTCCTTTTATCATTGTTGAGAGTCCATGATAAACTCTCAAGTCTAATAGGCTTGAGTTGTTGAGTATTAGTCCTCACTCATCAAAAAAATTAAAATTAAAAAAGAATTTATTTGTTAGTTTAATTGGTATCTAAAATAAATAAATATCCAAATTTAATTAAAAGAATAAATTATTTTTAATTCAAAATAAAAGTAGATTAGGAGTACTATAAATAAGCCTATGAGAGAGTCTTATTTTTACTAGAGAGAAGTTCAATAGTAAGAAAGCAACTAAAAGAATAAATTAAGAGGATTACAAGTTATTACTCATGGGTATCAGCCACCATTTCTATTCAATTGAAAGCTAAAAGACTTTATTATTTACAGTATTTTGGGTGATGAAATTAATTAGATAATCTAATTAAAAGTAAATATGCACTATATCAATTTGTGTAACCTCAAGATTTAGAGTATAAAACTTAAGAGAATTTTTATAAACCCATTATTGTTGATATAATGGACATTTAGAGTTTTACCCACATTTTTTTTCTTTTAAGGGTTTTTCATGTTAAATATTGTGTCTTACTTGTGGATGTTTTTCCCCCCCTCATTATTGAGTTTGTTGATTTCCTATTTAATTGAACAAAGACGAAAAAATAATTCTTAAAATTGAGATTATTTTAGCTTCACTTTTTTAACAGTGGTATTAGAGTTTGGTTGTGTTTGCGATTTTCTTGTACGAATTAAAAGTAGGGTTGGACAATTGATTGCATGATTAAACTCAATACTTAAAATTATGCAATTTGAAAACCAAGAATGAAAGTTTGTTTTTTGTTTTTTGTTTTCAAAGATTTGTATTAAATATTTGAGAATGATGGAGTCAAGCCTATAAACAAGAGTGACGTAGTGGAACAAGATGAACATGAAGATTATTGGTTTGAATAGATCGTGAATTGATCAAAGTGTGTTTCATTATGTTGCCACGGAACCAAAGCATATCCTCTATGGCAAAAATTGGAATCCATGTACAAAAGGACGATGATGCAGAATAAAGTTCTATTGATTATGAAGCTTGTGAATTCTAAGTTCAAGAATAGAAACTTCATTGCAAAACATTTGAGTGATTTTCAGAGTTTGATTAATCAATTGAATATGATGAAGATAGTCATTGATGATGAGATAGATACAATCTTTGTTATTGTTAAGCTCTTTACCTCATAACTGGGAGACGCTAGTTGTGCCGTTGAGTAACTCTACTCCCAATAGTACACTGACTATGGATACAATTAAGGATAATTTATTTAATGAAGAACAAAGTTGAAGAGATACTGTAGTAACTAATATTGAGTTACAAGTTTTTATCATGTATAGTAGGAGAAGAAACAAAGAGAAGCTTTCTTAAAGATGACAAATCTATGGAAAGATCAAGAGATAAAAAAGAGGTGATTTATTTTCATTGCTAGAGACCAAGTCACATAAGGCGAGTGTGCAACTTTTTTCAAGAACGAATAGTTTAAAAAAAAGATGAGAATAAAGACTCGATTGTGTATCTATCCGACGTTGATGTAGTCATTATTTGTGATGGCAAACCCAAGTATCATGTTAATGATTGAGTTATTAATTTGGGTGCTTCGTTACATATTACTTCACGTGGTGAGATTTCACATCCTACACTAATGGTGATTTTTGGCTATGTACGGATGAGAAACGATAATGTATTTAATATTTTTGACATTGGAGATATTTGTTTGAAGACTAACGGTGGTCACATGTTGATGCTTAAAGATGTTAGACATGTTTCGAATATCCGCCTTAATTTGATATATATTGGTAAGTTTAATGATAATGGTTATAATAGTTACTTTGGTGAAAGTTAGTGGAAAGCTCACCAAATAGTCTCTAGTGATAACTAGAGGTAAGAAGGTTGACACTTTTTATACGATGCAAGCACATGTTAGAGGTATTAAAGATAGGAGAGTTAGTTGTAAAAAAAAAGCGATAAAAAGCTGTGTGAGATGGGAGAAAAACCTTACACGAGAACCATGAGAAGAAAACTTTTCGCTTTAAATGGGTACCAAAAGTGAAGAAGGAAAGTGATAGCTCGCATTCAGAGTACAAAACAGTTATGAAAGAATTTGGCAAGCAAAAATCTGTCAAGTTGAGAGGAACCATGCCGACGAAACTAAGCTGGACGTGAAGAAAGTTGAACATTCCAAAAAGCTTGAGTTGAGTTAAGATTTCATTGAAATTAACTTCAAGTAAGGAGTTGTGGTTATTGATCACTTGTTTTATAGGTTCGGAGGGGGAGATTGTTGGATATGAGTCCTCACCCATGAAAAGAATTCAGGTTGAATTTTTTTTACTTGTTAGTTTGATTGATATCAAAAACAATTACATATAATCCTAATCCTATTAGAAGAATAAATTATTTTCAATCCATAATGAGAATATATTAGAAAAAGTACTATAAGTAAGGCTATACTAGAGTCTTATTATTATAAAAGAGAAGTTTGGTAACAAGAAAACAACCTAAAGAATAAATTGGGAGGATTAAAATTTGTTATTCGTGGGTATCCATCGTCATCTTTGTTCAATTGGAAGCTGAAACACTTTATTACTTGGGGTATTTTGGGTGGTGAAATTAATTAAATTTCTCAATCTAATTAAATGTAATTTTGTATTATCTCAGTTTATTGTGTAATCTTAAGTTTTCTTGAAAGGATTTTTGTAAGCCCATTATTGTTGATATAGTAGAGATTCGGAGTTCGACTCTTGATTTTTTCTTTTAAGAATTTTTCGCGTAAAATATTGTGTCTTGTTACTGGATATTTATTTATTATTTTTGTTCTCATTATTAAATTTATTGATTTTCTATTTAATTGCACAAAGACAAAAAATAACATAAAATTGAGATTATTTTAGGTTCACTTTTTCCAACATGGGTCACCATCTTGCCAATCAAGAGATCATTCAATTATACCATATTCAATACCAACTATTATATGGTACTTATCTTTTTCAATCTAGTCTCTATATACAATTTCAATTAAAAATTGTAATCCTATTGAGCCGGTGTAATTAAATTATAAATACGTATATGTACAAATAACATATTCTAATCTACTAAATACTTTTTTTCTTCTATTGTTAACTCATTTTAAAACTTATTCTTAATCGTATTTAAGTTAATGGTTGAACGCGTGAACACATTAGAATGTTAAAAGCATGTATCTAACCCCAAACAAATTTATGTCTAAAAATTCTTACGTGAAAAAATTAGAACTTCTTAGGATCGCAATTAATCAAATAGCAGGTTGAAAGGTTAGATTAATATACTACTCTTTTTCAATCTTTCTGGAATTTTTTGTATCCTTTATTTTAGATTTTTTTTACATGATAAATATTTTTTTATTGTAAATTTTTTGTGTAACACATAACGTGTGTTGAATAGTAATTTTTATTAAGGCTCTTTCACTCTCTTATCTTTCTTATTTCAAATCACATACATAGTGTATATATAGGTAACTAGTTATTAATAATAAGACTTCTATAGTTCTATTGCTAGATTTACCAATTTAGTGTAACTGTATAATTGCAGCAGTATAATTGCCGTGATAATATTATGTCTTTATATGAGAATAAGTTCAAAATTTTATTAGTGGGCCCTCTAAGTTTACAACCCTATCTATTAAGAATGGGTATGCGAACTTTATTGCAGTTTAAATATGATTCAGGGCATTTTATTCAAATTCTGTGTAAAAACTAGACCCGGGTCGGTTTGTCCCGCTCTTTAAAAAGCGGGTTTTGGGCCTTCAACGTTTAATCCTTACAAATTTGGATTGTTTCGGCTCGACTCGCGTGCTAATTTTTTATTTATTTGTTTTTAATTTTAATAATTGAATCAGTTGAGCAACAAGAGCAAAACTATGTAGAATACACCTGAGCAGCAAACCAATTGACTCAGTTGAAGTTGCAATATTATTGTAATCCTTTAACCGGGAAGTTGGTAGCTCATGTCCTCGAGGGGAAATCAAAACATGAGCACATTTTCCTTTCCATTATTTTCTCTGGACCGTAGTTTGAATGGTTACATCACATTACAACATCGTACACATGATGCAATATTGGCCATGAGGCCCATGATTACACAGTACCATTCAACAAATGAAATTAATGCACATATCCAAGTACTGTTGTTATATATGAATAGGGGAGATATCACTCGGTTTTTTTTACATAGATATACGAGATAACTGCACACCTCTTACCAAAATAATTGTAACTCTGTTGCAAGCATTTTGAAAATGTCAAATTAAATAATTAGGGTTAATATTTATTTAAAATTATGTGTTATAATTGTAAAAAAAATTTAATATTATAAAATAGTCAAGAAGGGTCACAGATTTTATTTTTTCAATCCATAATAAGTTGCGACATTTTGACCTGATCCGCCGATAACCCGACCTATTTGTCAGGTCTATTAAAAGCGTATCATTGTTCAAGCACAATTTATAACCATACAATGTAATATTTCTACTAAATAAAAATAATTGTACTAATAATATTATTTTCTTTTAACGTTAAATGTAAATTGATCAATTTAATCTATCAATGAAAGGTTGAAAGGGAAAAATAATAGATTATTCTCTACTGTCTAGACGCTCTACTAATAGTTGTGCAATATATATGTATATATATATATAGAGAGAGAGAGAGAGAGAGAGAGAGAGAGAGAGAGAGAGAGGGAGAGAGAGAGACTTGTATGTACAATGTACTAGTAGTGTTATTTATATAAAAAATTAATATTTTTATTAAAAAAATTAATATTTTTATAAGATTCATGTTACCTAAATAATAAGTAAAATTCACTTTATGTGAATGATATCTCATCAAAATATCAATTCTCTTGTGTCCAGACTAGTTAAGAGAGTTATATGTACTAGTGGCGCTATTTATATTAGGGATATAGACTGTCCAGACAAGTGAACAAGGCATTATGGAAGTTGAAAGCGTGCGCCGAAAACCAACCGCCCACCGCCTATCAGTCTAATACTACTTACCGCTTTACTCTAGTAACTTCACGCTCTGCTGAGAAAAATAATGTCCTGGATATTAATTATTTATAAGAATATGTAAAATAATGTAATTAATGACATACAAGTACAATCATAATTAATAAAAATATAAATTATTTTTATAATATATTTATGTGCACATTTCAGTTTACATTCGCGCACACTCAAAAATAAAAATAATATATAAAAAGGAGAGAGAAAGTATTATAGAGAAAAATTAGTTTAGTTTGATTTTTTTAAAGTTAAATTGATTATTTTTATAATTAAAATTCATACTATTTTTTTGTAAATATATATGTGCAATAACTATAACATAAGAAATTACATCAAACATATTAGTACTTTCAATTTTCACGATTTTGAAAATATAAATAAATATGCTTAGTAATTAATTCTAAAATTTGTCAATTTGATTAGAAAATTCAAGCTAATTTTTGAGGGATGGAGGGAGTATTATTTTATCTTTGAATGTCTGTGGGTGTAAAGTTGGAGTTGTACATAGATAGACTCTTATGTTATGTTTAGATGAAAGGGATGAATGAGTGAAGCAATAAAATAGAGAAAATAATGAAATGAAAGGTGAAATGATTTATTCAATTTTAATTGGAATGAATCATTCTATACTCTTTCTTAAAAAATAAAATTCATATATTTAAAAAAGAGGAAAATAGTTTATTCTATTTTAATAGAGCAACCGAACACAATTTTTTTTTTCTTCCCATTTCATAAGAATAAGTTATTTTATTTCTATCTTCATTTCTCCAATCCAAACGTATCATTAAGTTTTAACTCAAGACAATTTATTTAGGGTATTAATATTTTTACAATGGAAATTAATATTTTCACAAGACTTTACTCACATGAATAGTAAGTGAGGTCCACTTTCATGTGAGTAAAATTTTACAGAAATATCAATTTCTCTCGTAAAAATATCAATTCTACGTATTTAATCTGTTTAACTCAATAAACATGTAGTAGCCAAGCATTAATTATTCTTTTGAGACACATTGGTAATTTCTTCTTTATTTCTCCATCACACCTTTTTTTTTTTTTTTTTTTTTTTTGTAAATAACTGAATTCTCATTAAAGGAACAACTAAGCTCAATTATCCATGCTTTCCTCCTAAATTGAACTTGAACCTAGACAATTTGGTAAAGATGTACTAAGATGATTCTATAGATGATAAGCTAATAAAGATCATCATACATGCAAACATACGTCTAGTTGTTACAGATTTGCACAAAGTAATTACGATATAATGTTTACTCTTATATAAAATTCATTCTCTTCCCCTATTGCAACCAGAGAGTGTCATTTGAGTTCAAACTCAATTCAATGCACTAATTCGTTCTATCTTTCAACCCCTAACTCGGTAACTCACTCACGTTTGGAGTCTTGGACACAGACGGACAGACGGACGGGCCTCCTAATGGAGTAAATCTTTTTATATCGGTCAAATGAATCCCCGCTTACAACACCCACAGCAAGTCTGCAACAGTCCTCTGATGTCTAGATCACCACGGCACTGACATTATTTTGCTCGGCTCTGTAACTATCTGCAAAACTTGAGTGCTCCGGCCAAGGACTAGCAACAAAACTAAGGAGAAATCTGCGAGGACTCGTATTTTTTAAGGAAAATTATAAATATGTTAAATACTAGTAGTATAGAAAATTGCTATAACCAAATGTTTTACCAACTCAAGAAGTCTCTTTTACCTGAATACTGGAGATCATGTGAAAGGGACCTAGTACAAGTAGCAAAAAAGTTGAGAAAAATACTCGCGTTAAGAATATATATAATTTTGGCAACATCGAAAAACACTTTACAACAATTGAGAGTCATGTTGGCATGAAACGATCTTTGATAATTTCAGGTACAAGCTCAATGCTATGTTTAGATTGGAGCAACGAAGGTAGAAATAAAATAACTCATTCTTATAGAATGAAAAAAATTATGTTTGGTTATTCCATTTTAAAAATGGAATGAACTATTCCTATTCTTACCTAATTTGTGAATTTTATTTATTAGAAAATAATATGGAATGATTCATTTCAGCTGCAATAGAGTGAATTATTTCACTCTCCATTATATTCCATTCTTTATTTCATTTCTTTCACCAATTCTATTCCTTCGATCCAAACTTGAGAGTATTCTATTCCCTTCTCTATTCTATTTATTTATCAATTCCATTACTTCAATCCAAACATAGCACAAGAGTTTTAGCGTAAAAGATTGCAGAATTTAACAATTAACTTTTATTAAACCCCATCCAAAAAATCCTTTCATTTTCTTTCTTAAAAATAATGGTAAAATGATCATCTTCATATAGTTTAAAAACCAAGGTAACAAGATTATTTTGAACATTAACTAAAGGAAAAGGGAACAAACAACTAATTCATGGTGACTAACCAGGAGATTGAAAAAATAAAATTTCCTGACATATTTAGTGAACGGCATAGGTGCATTATTTGTTTAGTTGAAGTTCGTCTCAATTAGAACAGCAAAACCAAGACAACGTTTCACAGAAAAACATATTATAGAAAATTTTGGTTATTGCTAAGCATATCATAGAAAATGTGCCAGGAACCCGAGGAGACCACAGCAAACCAAGACAATATTTCACTTGAGAGGAATGAACCCAGAAGAGTGGGTAGCACCAATACCAGGCCTACCATGCTTTACAGGCTTGTAGGAGATTGAAAACTCAGCTAGATACTGGCCAATCATTTCAGGCTTGATTTCGATTTGATTGAAAGTCTTGCCATTGTACACCCCAACAACGCTTCCAATCATTTCAGGAACTATGACCATGTTGCGAAGGTGAGTCTTGACTAGCTCAGCGAGACTTGGAAGAAATTGAGGGAGAGTAGAAGAAGAAGAGGTTGGAAAATTTATATTTTGACATTCGATGATCCATTTTCAGCACAAATGTAGCCTTATATAGGCTTTATTACCCAAGAATAAAAAAGGTCCTCTTGGTTAAATACTAATGAAATGCTTCGATCCAAATAAGACTCACCAAGTACAGATCAATACTCAAATTTATTATCTGAAAGTATTATTGAGTCATCTTGATTCTTGACCAACCCAGTTCACAAAAAATAGTCAGGTTCTTTTGATTGTAAGGGTTAAAAACAAAATAGGGCGTGTCTTGCAATTTTAATTAGGAAAGAGAGGACCAAAAAAAAAAAGGTATAGTACGAGTCATAGATAGATGAGGGAAACCAATTAACAAACTCTAAGGATCAAGGGAAAATGGAAAGGACAAGAAATAAGAGAGGTCAGTTACTCAGTTTGTGAGACTTTTTAGGTTAACCATTTTCTCTCTCCTTGAAATTGCAAAATAATCACTCGTCGAGAATAGTATGATGAGTCATAACTTTAGCATTAATCATGCTGCTTTCTTATGCAAATAATAAGATTTTTTTCTTTTAAAAAAACTGTATTTTCATTTTAAAAAAATCTCTAGCAGCTCATACAGAACTGAAAATCTTGTTTGTTTTGTCGTCAGAGAATACCTTCTAACATTAAGAAAATATTGCAGAGATATAATTTCATATGCTAAGCTGAAAATTATATATAATTAAGCTGTGATGTGATGTTTCAATTCAATGTGAGGTGAAAAATATTGTCCGACATTATGGATCTCAAAACCCCACACACTCCACATTTTTTTCACCTGTTGAGCGGAACTTGCCCTAACGATCTCCCTAGGGCAAGAAATGACTTTATGAATCTCAAAACCCCACACTCAACATTAAACTTGCCCTGGCCATCTCCCAGGGTAAGAAATAACCAGTCAAGAGGGGAGAGGGTTTCGGTTTCAATTACAAGAACTGCCATCCGAGTTCTATGAAAAAGTTGCACTTCTCCTTTGGTCTAGTCTTCTCTAACCTTCCTAGTCTCTCCGAAATCTTCCAAAGCTAGAACCAACATATCCCTTTCATAATGAATACAATTCCAAAGCTAGAACCAACATATCCCTTTCATAATGAATACAATTCGTAGAGTTCGAAACAGTAATTGCACTTCATGGTCCGATGGATTTTAGCCCCACCCTGTGAAATCAAGTTTTCAAGCGAATTAACTACTTTCATCCATGAGCGGTCGTTATGGGTCACCCACATGGATCCAGTTGGGATGGTCGGGGTAATGGATGTGGTTGGGTCCAGTTGCTACTAGACGAGATCGACCAAAAACGGATTAGTGGATTGCGTTTTGGTAAGAACATTCCAAAACATGCAAGACTTTCATTTCGAAATATTAATTTAGCAGTCCAAAACTTTTTTTTCTTATTTAGTAACAAAGACTGAAATTTTTATTTCACAATAATGATTACAACTATGTCTTATAATTTTACAAATGAGTGACATGTTTACTTTACAAACAATAGTTAGGATCAAATCTAACGGAAGACTAAGATCACATATCTATAACAATACTCTAAAATATTTAAGAAATCTATATAATCTATGACATTCTATCAAAACCCTAGTATTTATAAGTAAATTTTAAAAAATATCAATTAGTGTCACCAAGTGAACACCTTTTGGGTGTCGAATAAGGGTAACATGGTATAGTCTCTTGAAAATGTGCATGTTGCGACACTCACTTAACTTGATTTAATGACATCTTTAATAAAGTCATCATAATGTACTACATTTTGAATAATTAATAAACATATTGCGTACCAAAAAGACCTGAAGAACCAGCGACGGAGCCAGGAATTTAAATTGGACTGGGTTGACAAGGCTATTCCAACTTAGGCCTACTTTGGGTTAGACTGACCAATGCTATTTCAACTTAAGACTATTTGATTATATAGTATATCTAATAAAAAATAATAATTTTAGGACGGACTACAGCCGACGGAGCCAACTAATAGCTCTGACCCTGTGAAGAACCCTACCCTTACTGTACTCTGTACTATAAAATGTGACATTCTTCGCTCCTGTTTTCGTTCGACTTACCAAATCAAATCGCGATTCGGGTAAAATTGACCTATACACAACACATGTCGATCAAGATAACTGATGGATTAATTGTTTTCTGACTAGTCACTAACTTCATTACCCTTCCCCCCTTTACTCCTTACCTTTATACATCAATTAAATTTACTAATTTCCAATACGCACCACAAATCCACTTGGCTAAAATAAGCCCTCAAAAATAAACTTTACTCAAAGCTGTATTTGGCAAAAGAGCCATTGAAATTAGAACTAATGTAGTAAAATTTTTGCAGTCTATGAGCCTTGATCCTGGTCATAACCATCTAGTTCGCTCTCGGATGTCAAACCATAAAAACATACAAACAGTCCCCCTAGTTTGCCAACCAGCCCCAATCCCACATACAAAGCATAACATTCAGAATGATAGAATAGAAGTAAGAAGGATTCAGTCACTTGTAAAAGAATTGGACATGGATTATGAACACACACTTTAACCAAATACGAAGTCGAATGCATATAATAGACATAGTACACGAAATATTAGTGAACAGATACGAATTCCAATGGAGTTAACCACTAAACATGTGAAATACCATACTAAATAAATTGGTTAAATCAATTATTTTTTACTATACTTGATCCCAATTTATATGGGCATTATTGTACTGAATTTTTTACAATCGAGTCATTGTACTCAATTTTTTTTACAAAAAGTGAATTTTTTGTCAAAAACAGTTAACCATTTAATAGAAAAATGATGTGACAGTATTAAATATCATTTTTATCATTGAACTGAAGATCAATTTACAATTGTATCACTGAAAGCAAAAAAAATAATAACAATAACAATAACAATAACAATAACAATAACAATAATAATAAGAATAATAATAATAATAATAATAATAATAATAATAATAATAATACCCCCTCCATTACAAAAAAGAAGAAGAAAAAAAGTAGTTTTTTTTAAAAATTTATTTTTAAAATAAATTTTAATTCAATAATAATAATAATAATAATACCCTCTTCATTAGACAAAAAAAGAAAAAAAAATAGTTTTACTTTAAAAAAAAAAATTAGTTTTGCTTTTTTAAATAGCAAAACTAATATTTTTTGTGTGTGTGTAACGGAGATGGTATTATTATTATTATTTTATCTTTCAGTGATTTAATTGTAAATTGACATCCAGTTCAATGATGAAAATGATATTTAATACTGTCATGTCATTTTTCTGTTAAATGGTTAACGGTATTTGATGAAAATTTCACTTTTTATAAAAAAATTCAAGTACAATAACTCGATTATAAAAAAAATCAGTATAATAATGTATATATAAATTAAAATCGAGGATAGCGGAGAATAATTGATTTAACTCCTAAATAAATGCGGTGCTTACTTTAGTAATGAACGTCTATACTAACAGAAGAACTTCAAACAAATATAACCCCCAAAAATTTACACATCAATAATCAAATACAATGTTAAAAATTCATATCAATACAACAAAATCACCATTTATTAAAACTGACGTATTCTAATAATAACTTACAGCCTTGCGCAGCCATTGCCTAAACCTAATATATATATACAAAATGAACAATGTGGTTTAGCAACCGAAAAGAAAATAATGCATAATGTAAAATTGTTGTTGTTGTGTGTGAGAGAACCTGTGACGAGGACGAACCGGAAAGAGCTGAACGAGTTGATCAGTGGGCACGTCCAACAGAGCATCCAAATCAACGCCTCTGTAACTGAACTTCTTAAAAGTTCCCTTCTTTGGCTGCGCCTCCACATCCGCTGCCCATTTTCAATTTACACCCAAAACACAATCAAACACAGATTAATCTACACTATTAAATATATAAATAGGGAGAGACGGTACAGTGGCAGCTTAAAGACTCACCATGATCTTAGCTTGAGATGTACAACACCAAAACCCTAGTCTACTACAGTCACTCCCTCCGTCACTCATAAAAAAACTCAACTCCTTTTTCCCATTTTTCCAGATTTTTTAATTTGTTTTTGTTTTAAACGGAAGGGATTATTTGAAACCTCTTTTAATTTTGAATTTCAAAATTAAAAGGTAATAAGAACACTTATTTTGTCAATAGTTCAATTCTCTTGTTCTAAGATTACTACTCCCTGTTCGAAGAAATAACTCATTTGTCCAAAAAAAATATTCTTTTTTTAGTTCTCAAATTTGATATCATAGTTTTACTATCAGGTTCATATTACAAAATTATTACTTTAATAAAACGCTTTGATTCCAAATTATAAGAATCACCAAGTACAAATTAATATTCAAATTTATCATCTAAAAGTATCAATGTGTCATCATCTTGATTCTTGACCAACCAATTGAAAAAACCCTGAGGATCAAGGAAGATGGGAAGGACAAGAGATATGAGGGGTCAGTTACTCAGTTTGTGAGATATTTTAGCTTATGAGGTAACCATTTTTCTCCCCTTGAAATTGCAAAATAGTCACACGTCGAGAATAGTGCCGTCTTCTTATGCAATTAATAAGATTTTATTAAAAAAAATCTGTAATTTCATTTTAAAACAATCTCCAGCAGCCCATACAAAACTGAAATTCTTGTTTGTTCATTTTCCCGGGAATATACACATTAAGGAAATATAGCTGAGTTTTCATTTCATATTCTATGCTGAAATACATGTAATTAAGTTGTGATGTTTGAATTTAATCTGAGGTGAAAAATATTATCTGTTTAGAAGATGTAAAAAACAGAGCTAAATGAATTAAAATGGGTGCAGCAATATTAATTTATTAGTCTTTCATGCTTTCAACTTTCTGGATAGAATACTTGAGCTCTTGTTGAATGTTCAACCTTGAAGGCGACATGACAATGTCTTTCCAAATAGACCCTTCTTTCTGAGCTGGATTTGGGCGCTTGTAGAGTTCGTATATGGAGTCGGCTGCCTCGTTCAACGTCCCCACTGTTTTTAAACAATGTATCTCATCTGGATCGACCAGCAAAGTCCTTTCTTTGTCCTTCCATCCTATCAACTTCACAACCATAATTGCAATGGTCAGTATCATTTCTTTATAAATTTCTAATGGTTTTGTTGAAGAAATACAGATACTTTAAGCACTTGTTTGGTAGAATATTGTTGTCAAAATGGCTCAGTCTCGGGCTAATAGAGCTGCGTTATGAGGCAAATTTAGGCCGCCTTTGGCACAAAAATAACCTCCACACACGCACCCCCTGAGTATCTATTCTATTGTATTAAAGGGAACATCCCTTTTAGTTTAGTGTGAGCCGCATACTGGCAACATAAAAAGAAGCTTGTTAAATAAATTTTAAACTTAAAAAACCTGAAAAAACACATCAGCTACCCATAATTCCAGAACTGTAATAGGAAATCTATGATTCACGGCACACGACAAGAGCATAGAGCACCTCTAGGACATATAAACACACTGTGAGTCAGTTTTAGAACTTGGTGGGTTTAAATATGCATCTGAGCTGATCAACTTCGTATATAAATATTAAGGTCTGCGGATCAAGAGTTTACAAAAGTCTAAGAAAGTTGGGGCGGAATAAAAAGGAGGGTCAGAAATACCTTGGGTGGTCCTTCCAAAGCATTGGTGCAGTATAATCTTGCATTGTCTACAAGATTGCAGTATGTTGAAAATGCGTTGGCAAATCTCTTATGTGAGGTTAACTGTGATTTCACCCTCACAGCTCTTCTACATATGATAGCTCTCCTGCAATATGCAGAATAGTTATTGACAAGTGCTGAATTTTTTGTTTTTAATATTAGAAAGACGAGTTAAAAACATATGTACAGCAATAAAAAGTTCTCGCTCCTTTTTGCAACAAGGTTCTGGAATATGGATGCTTAAAGCAAAATGGTAATGCTGTGTGGGTGAAGGAACATGTTTGAAAGTTCCATTCTCAATATGTATATTACAGAATATAATTGTCCCTTTTTCAAAAATACATTATTTAAAATATTTAGATTGTCGAGCATTAATATTGTTGTCATTCTCTAAAGACTAATCTTGAAAGACTAACTAGTGTTTCACATACCTTATGCCTCTATTAACAGCCATATATGCATCACAAACCACTCCAACAAGCTCTATCCTGTATGATCTTCTCTTTTTAGTTCCTTCTTGTTCTGGTTCTTCTTCAATCTGTTCCCAGTAGTTTTCAGTTACAACTCCATCTTCAACCTTGTAACCAGCTCCCATTCGGTAACGGCGGCGGTGAACATTCCTAGCCATTGTTATTGTCTGCACAACAAAGGGTACCCAGGAGAGAGTGCCATCCATAATTACATCTCTCCCTTCATTGAGTGCTGTAACCAAAAGGGATGATGCAGCGTCTGTAGACGATTGGTGCACCTGTTTAAAAGTTTCTTGTTTATGTTGTGACATACCAAAAAATATAAAATAAAATTTTGAAGTTCCCATACTTGGTCCAAGCATACCTATATGTGCACGTGTGTGTGTAAGATTCTGAAGCAGAAGAAGTTTAGGGAATGGACATGATTTATAAAGGAGATCAAGTAGAAACTCTCTAGTCTTTAAGACCCTGTACACAAACAGCATTCTCAAGGGTCTATGACTCTATGGAGGTTACTCCACAAAATTCTAATGAAAGATGTGAATTTCCTCCTGAGATAGTATTATTGTCACTGCTCAGAAGATCAAGGAGGCAGCTGCTAACCAGGGGGTGTAGCATCGAATGATAAATTATAACCCTTGATAGATAAGTTTTTCTCTCATAGTTCAGTATAGAACTTTTCAGATACATGCGTGCCTCTCAAAAGTTGTTCTTTTCTTTACTTTTTTGTTCTTTTCATTAGCAAGTGCTTGATTTGGGGACATGAAATTGGAAATGGAGAAAGTTTTTAATGAATCTTCAACTAGTTTGATTAAGGTTCCGTTCCAAGTTTCAATACGATGCAACCAAATGAACCAAATGCACTCCATCAGGCCAAGAGTCCTATAGTCACTTGCATATTTGTTGATATAAATTTGAGTTATCTGTTTAGCTAAACTTCATGCTTTTGTTGACTCAGGTGTGGGGTAGAAAGACTGAAAGAGTGAAAGAAAGAAAAGCATACCAGTTCAGCTGTTTGAAGCATGTCGTGATGACCGCTTGAGCTAAGAGCTTTGTAAATGACATCAGACTCTTTGAATGCATCTGCCTCTATTACAACAGCATTCCCTGCTGCTCCTGCCCAAAATGGTCTGTATAAAGTAGAAAATTCACTAACCGTGCAGCTTTAGTTTATAATTGTTCATAAAAATCATATTATATAATAACGAGAATAATCAAAATATGAAATTATCTTATGACTGTTCTTACTCTTTCAGAATGTCCTTAAGTACTGTGCTTTTCCCAGCTCCCATCCCACCACCCATGAAGAGGAGGACAGGACTTCTATCTTTATGTGCCATCGGAACCATTACATCTGTACATTGCGAATCATCAAGAGATACAAGCCCGATTGCTTTCATCTCCTCCACCAATGTGGTAAACACTCTTGCCACTTTCAGATTCTTTGTCACCCTCTCAAATCTTTGTTCCCTATCTCAATTCAAAAGTTTAATAAGATTACTTGCTATTGTAATACTAGTCAGAAGATCATCAGGATCTTTGATTACTGTAGCTGAGAAATTAGTGTTTGCTGTTGATTGTTTTTACGGGGTGGTTTGATTTTTTTCATCATGAATTGCTCAATCTTCCTATGAGTTTTCTTTACATGATGAAGATGAATTGCCAAAATCAATGAATAAAACAATTATGGACTGCATTAAGTGTTAGAATTATTAGTAGAGATCTACATAGGAAATCTAGCTAGCTGAATAACTTTATGGGTTTGGAAATTGAATTAATTATTCAGAATAGTCTCAAGAGTTCAGCAGGATACAATCAACACACAAAGACTCTTCTTCAAGTATCCCACTATTGAGCTTTATTTAAGTTTAAACTCTAACAAGATTTCTAGCTTTTCAAATTCCAAAAAATTCTAACACTGATAGGTAATAGACTTTTGAGTATTGCTGACAATAACGCCAACAAATATACCAAACAAAGATGGACTTTATTAATGAACAAACAAGTAAAGCTTAAAACACTCGCAAAAATATAGAGAGGAGTAAGAAGTCTGATCGAGATCTAGTTTGTAAATTTTCTTCCAAAAATTAATGTGAGCCACGTATATACGAAATTGTAATAAATCATGCCGTCCAATCAGAGATAATAAATATGTAGCCTACGAGTAAATCATGATTTTATATTCCAAATAATGTTTTCTCTTCTTGTACATGTGTGTGCTTATTTCAGTATCTTCACAACTAGCTAGTCATGCGGCATTCTGTGATGGCAGGATTAAGAAGAAAATTGCACCTAGTTGCTGCCATGACAATGTGCTTAAGCTTCTTTTTTGGCTCAGAATCAGAACCCAACACCTGCAACATAATAGCAAGAAATTCGAGGATATCAATTATATGTGAGGTACAAGGTACTTGAGGTGAATTTGAGTTTTTTTTTGGGGGGGTTTACTAAAATGAATTGTAATTATTGTTATATGTGTAGTAGGTATAGATCTTCAATATAACCTGACTGATCATAGTATGAGCGTGCCTCCAGTGAAATGCAAAGTAACTAAGGGTGCATCTTTCTAACTCCTCAATAAGCTTTATGAAGAGGGAATCCGCATCCGGGTCATTAGCAAAGAATTCATATATATTCTCCTCACACCCTTCTGTTTTTTTAATGTAATCAGAAGCTAATTTGCAAAGATGTGGACATTCTCTTCTATCGGCAAACCCCATTTGCCTAGCTGCACCACATACATACATATCAGATTAAGCACGAGAAATTATATCTATATCTATATATGTATATGTATGTATGAATGTATATGGTTTAATGGTTGTAGGAAAAAATGGATCTTGTTATATATTATTACCTACATAATGGGAGAACCTTTCAAGCTTTACGGGCTGGCCGGTATCTGCAACTTTTATCCTAGGGACAATTTTTTGATCCCTGATCCTTTTAATACGATAATGCATGGCCGCGGCAATGATCAAGCCCAGTGATGATGCTAAAATGATCTGTGTGTACGTAGGTTTGCCACTGCTATTGCAATCTGAATGAATGAATCATTAGAACATAGTTTTTTGCCCATGCTTGAATTTGTGTCACATAACAGTAGAATTAATCCAAAAATGTTGGTGAATGTGTGTGTGTGTGTACAGAGAGAGGGTGATTTTACCTTGATGCATATCTTGGTTACCCAAGAAAGAGATGAGAGAAATTGTTTTTGTTTTGAGATTTGCATATATGGGAGAAACAGATCTGTCTGTCACGGGGAGTGCCTTCTGCACTTGCTGGTTAATCGTTATGGTTGTTTTTGCCTTCTGGACAACATAAAAGGAGACCGGGAGTTCAACTTCTCTCTACAACAGCAAATCAGGGAATGACACATCTAATACTTCCTGTTATTTTGAGTGTCATATTGTAGTATACTCCAATAATAAAATCTTGACTTTTAATTTTAAATTTTATTATTTATTTTTGGCAGAATATGAAATTCCAACATGGATATTATATTTATGGTTTCTTTTAACTACCATCTTGATCTCGACAGCCCCATTTCTCTAATTTTTATTTTATTTTTATAAAAAGATTACCTCTTTTTGTTAACAATTGTAAATTACAATCAACTGATAGCTTAGCATCTTTTTTAATGACTAAGATAAAAATAAATAAATAAATTTTGAAACTTGAAAGTCTTTTCAAATAAACCATAATACGAATTAAATCTTGCCCAAAATGTTCAGTAAAATAAAAATAGAACCATACCAACCCAGAGCACCATACACGTTCAAATTTGAACTTCATATATTTACGAACTCTAAATGAAATCCTAAGATAATTGAATTCCAATTGACTATGCAATTGTACCCTGTCGAAAGCTGTAGTCAACAAGCAGATGGGGGCAAAAAATAGTTTACTGTAATATTCTTTCTAAGAAGTAAGAACAGGCTAAGGTGCCATGTAACCCCAAACACTTCTACAACTAGGCTAAAACTTGAATTTTTTTGAGAAATTCATTGAGCCCAAATATAATCTTCCCTGTCCCACTGCATATTTTTGGGTATATCTACGTGTGCATTCAATATAACATATAAAGACGTACATAAAAATAAAAATATTTTTCTTTTTATTTACAACATGTTCTCTCTCTTCTTTTTACTGGTATAATTTTACCTTTTTGATGTGGCATTCATTTTTTTCTCTCCAGGTACATAGAGACGGTTTTTCATCAAAACTATTTTTTAATAATTAGACTTGGTAAATGGGTCAGACTAGCGACGAATTGGGCCAAAACGAATTGGGCCAAAATGATTTAATTTTTTGCAAGCTATGATAATATGTGTCCGTAGCCCGCCCGTGTCGGGCCGGTCCGCAGGTCATTTTTAATTTTAATATTATATATATATATATATATATATATATATATATATATATATATATATATATTTACAACTATAACAAATAATTTGAAATAAATATTAACTCTAATTATTTATAATTATGACGCATAATTTTTACATAATAATTTAATATTATTAGTAAATAAAATAAAATAATCAATAATTTTGTAGACATTTTGTACTCATATATATTAAAATGTAACTAATCTTGTGATTAATTAATCGATAAATGTATATAATATCAATATTAAAGATAAGAGAGTAAAATAAAGACTAAAGGTAATATATATATATTATATACATAATATTTTTTTATTATTATTATTCAATATCAAATGTTAGAATATATTCTTCATAATTCTCTACTTGATTTATTTTTTAAGTTAACATTTTTATTGTCAACAATGTCAAACAATAATAATAAAAAATATTAGCCAACGGGTCGGGCAGCAAAAAAAACCCAACTTTTGCGGGCTACATTTTGACAGCCTAAAGCCTGCTTTTTGAAGGGCGGGCCAGCCCGGCCCGCGGGCCAATTTTGCCAAGTTTACCAATAAGTGTTACAAGACAAGATAAGACAAGATTTAAGCTTTAGTCTTCAACTTAAGACAAAAGGTTGTTGATAATTAAATCACGTAAAATAAACAATACAATATTATTTCGATATATTAATTTTCACAGTATCTTTTTGTACAAAATAAAAATTGAGAAACTCTCCCTCATACATTAACTCAAGGCCTAATTAAACCATCTCTTAACTCTCTAGGATGTTACTTTTTCTTGATTGTGCTACACTTGATCAACTAAATATAAAACTTTATTTTCGAGCGCCCAGAATCATCTTCTTATTCAAAATAGGAATCCAACATTATAATAAATATCCTATTAAAAATAAGACACATTCCAACTACTTCAACTTGTTTGAATAAAATTTGAGGAGTATCACAACAATTCCTCCTTCGACTCAAATCCTCAAACACTTTAAATTCATCTGTCACTGCTGTAATAATCGCCACCATCATCTGCAAAATATGCACCATCCACATCATTTGCATCATCCGCAACATTCATATTATTAACGTCCCTCACACTATTTGTATTATTTGCGCCATCTGCATCATCTTCATCTTCATTATCATCTTCATCTTCATTATCATCTTCATCATCTAGCGGCTGCAACAATGATCACCCATAAGCATAAAATCTCTTGTTCATTATTATTGTGACGAATATCAATTCCAGCTCTTTTAAACTTCATTCTCTTTATTTGCCGTACCAATGCGACTAATTCCCCTTACCTTGGATCAAATTAATCTAGCTTATAATACCACTTGTTGGGAATTAAATCACGCAAAATAAATAACACAATATTTAATGTGGTTTGGTCCTTAATGACCTAATCCATAAAACTAATTTCGATATATTAATCTCTCTCACACACTAATCCAAAGACCCAATTATACACTATCTCAACTCTCTAAGATGTTACTTCCTCTTAGTTGTGCTACACTTTCAACTAAACAGAAGACCCTATTTATAGAGCACTCACAATCATTTTCATATTTAAAATAGGAATCCAACATATAATATAATAAATATCTTTTTAAAAATAGGTCATCTTCCTTTCCATAATAATAATTATTTTTTTGAATAGAATTCGAGGAGTATAACAACAATTCCTCACTTGTCTCCGACTACTTTAACTTCATGTCTAAATATGATTCGAGGAATATCCCAATAGAGGTAAAGCTTTCATCTTTCTTCATGGAAATTCCTATATCTGATTCTACTTCAAATTACGAACTTACTGAAAGTTTTGCAGCAACTTTTAAGCTTTCATCTTTTCTCCAAGAAAATCATGTACCCACAACATAAAGCTCAATTCCCTATATTCAAATGAGAATTTCCTCTAAATTTACTGCAAATCGGGAAATATCAACCTGAATGATGCATTTTTCAATAAGATGCTTCTTTTGCAACCCTTTCCTTCAGTTAATCATTTGATATATTGTTAGGTGCTGTTGCTAAAATCGAGGGTTAAAATGTTGCTTTTTCTATTTATAATCAGATATATGCAGTAAATATTTATAAATCACATTGAATATTCTGCTCAGTTTTTACTGCAATTAATTTGAATCGAGTGGATTTTGCATTTGCTATTTTGGGTGGAATTTCAAAGAGGGGTCATAGTCCTAGAACTGTTACTTATACATCACTAATTAAGGGTTGTTTCTGAAGGACAAGACCTATGAGGCTGTTGGCTTGTTCAAGAAGATGGTTGAATTGGGTTGTAGAGACCTCTGAGTAACCATGTAGGACCGGAAACTCAGTGGTTGCCGTTCGGTTGCATGAAGAAATGATGAGTGGCAATAGTAGTTTGAATTTCTTACATAGACTTAATTCAATTATTAATACTGCAGTAATTGATAATCTATGTAAAGAAGGTTAAAGTCGGTTATTTATACTGTAGCAAGATGTGGCTGTTTAAAGCTGTTTAGTTCATTGGTTGTGTTCTACGGCCAATTGGGAGGAGACCAAAGGTCTCTTTAATGAAATGGTGGATGCAGGCATACGTCCTAACGTAATAACATTCGATGTCTTGATAAATGCTTTATGCGAGGAGGGGAAATTCAAAGAAGCAGGCCGATTGTTAGAGTTAATGGTCCTAAGAGGAGAAGATCTTGATACTTTTGGTAGTATGTAATTGATGGACTATGTCTAGAGGGTAAGATTGATGATGCATGGGAGTTGGTCCTCTTGATGGTGACTAAGGGCCATGAACATGAACATGAACATGAACATGAGATTGTAAGTTACAATGTGTTGATCAATAGATATTGCAAGATTGGAAGGATGGAGGAAACTATGTGGCTTTACAAAGAATGATTTGCAAAGGAATTATGCCAACAGTTGTTACTTATAAGACCTTATTTACTGCTCTTCATCAAAAAGGAAGAGCCATTCGTGCACAAACTTTTTGGTAATTAAGATTCAAGTTTATGACCTCGCACCCAATTCATCTACCTAAAATAGTCTTAGATGGCCTTTTCAAGAACAACTGCCCCTCAAAGGCTCAGGAATATGACATCTTGATGTGGATTATTTTTTATTTTATTTTATGAAGATTGGTTTTACTGACCGGAAGTTAGGAAACCTGAAGCACATCTACTGAAGTCTTGAATTTTGCCTGGGTTGGATAATCACAAGGAGGGCTTGAATTCGCAGAGATGAGCGTCTGCAGTGTGATGACTTCTTGTATTTGGACTTCAAAATGGAAATATAGGTGTCAACTGCAGATTATATGACTTAATTATGAGCATAAGCATTTACTATGTCCCTTATTTATGCATAAGGTTAGAGAGAACTAATTGAAAGGTCCATGCCTCTAATGACGCCTAATCTTGTATTTGATGGTCGGCATAGTGATAGCCAATCCCCTAGCAGTAATGCTACTACCATGATGTCAGGAATAGTCTCTCGGTCCAACATGGCTTGCGCTCTGCAGTGCACCTGGTGGCATTATTTATTTTTCCTGTTTCGACAAGAAAATCTAAAAATAAATGGTCACATTCTCTCAGAACTTAGCTCTTAGCAGGAACTTAAACTTGTCTGCTTCAGTGATGAGAGGGATGAATTTTGTAACCACAAAGTAAAATTCTAAATAGGGGTCAGAGAGCTTGACATCTCTGGAGATCCAAGTCACTGTTGAGCACTTAACATGTGATCAAGCAGCAAAGAGTTGATTTAGTTTAGACAATTCGTCTTGGCCCTCACAAAGAGTTCTTATGAAGACTTTGGTGGTGTCTTTTGCCATTGATATGGTTTATCTTCAACATTTTTGCTGCTTCAAAAAAGATTGTTCTAAGAAGGGCTCTCTCTTCAACTTCTTTCTTTGATACCCCTTAGAACAATGAATGGAAATCGAAGAATGCTATTACTTTCCATGGGTAACTTCAACACACAGAATATGTTGGACTAAGTGAACAAAAGAGACAACAATGAGATTTGATTGCTTGGGTTAATTGCCATACATAGCTGGTAGAAATATCTTTGTTAGTTTATTATCATTACTTCTTTTATATTTGTATTAGGGACATGTGAAATTCTTCTTGTGTTAACTGTTCAGAAATTTAACGTGATAATGTATTAACTCACAATAACCGATCCAACGATGTGTTCTTGACCTGGTAACTTATTAAATATAACAAGAAGTAAAAAAAATATTTTTTTTAGTAATCATGGGTGTCCGACCCTCATAGAGCATTCTACTAAATATTTATATGTTGTACTATTTTTAGGTTTGCACATCTATAGCAATTGGACTCCTCAAATCCATACAACAGAGAAGAAAAGAAAGTCCCAAAATTGCTGCCTATATCACATATTATTCCATACTTTATGCTCAGACTTCAACCATGTTATACAACTCCACTGACAAAAAGTGAATCTGATTAAACCTGGGAACCAAGTAATTAACAAATAATTTTGGTCTAATATAGCATGCAGATGATGCTTTTATTGCTAGCAGTTGACCTACAAAAGCAATAGTAGATGGTATAAGATGCTTACCTGGGGGCAAATCACATATCTCACTGAAATATAAGTTGGAGAAATTATTGTAGGAATTGATTGGGGACTTGCCCATTTTCGGGATAGTTGTAAGTAATCAATTTATAATTATGTTGTATGCAAGTGGAAGGCAGGAAATTTCCTTGTGCAGTATCATAGAGACTTACTTTGTTTTATGGGGGTTGATAGACTGTCATGAATAATGCTCAAGTGACGTGTCTTATGGTAAAACTATAGAAAATAATTAACTACTCGTTCCGTTTTAAAATTAAAGATACATTTATAAAACGACAACCTGTAAAGATAATTTTATATTTTTAAATATAATCATAGTATTAGCTACGAATTCAGTTAGAGTGATTTGATATTAAAAATAATAGTACAAAAGTAATGAACATCATGTCACTTTATAATCTTAAAATAGAAATGTATCTTTAATTTTAAAACAGACTAAAAAAAAAGATGCATATCTAATTTTGGAATAGAGAGAGTATAACAATGTTGTGTGGAGAACTAAATCCTGCATAGCACTGTACTATTGCTAGAATTACTTAAGCTTTTGTTGGTAATTTTTTTCAAAAAATAGGTTTTAAAAAATAAAAATAGGGGATCATTTTTATTGTTTTATACAAAACAACAAATATATATACCATTTATCTAGAGTATGAATTTGTTACTAGTGCTGGGTTGAATTAACATGTTTTGAAAATTCGTACAATCTCTAGTATCCTCAAGATCTTTCCTTCTATGACATTATGTTGAATCTGGAGTGTGACCTCTAAAATACTCTATTGAAAAAACCCTAATTGTGTTTTTCCTAGGTTAACAGAGAAAATACGAAATTTGATATTTTTTTCTGATAGATAAATCTCCAATTACATTTATGATATATATATATATATACTCTCCTATAAATCTGATCCATATTAGATTAGGAAGAGGATCCTAATGGATTTCTCTTTAGACTCTTCAGTTCAGGAATTAATTAAATAAACTATTTATTAATAAACTGTAAATATTTTCTCTATAGATGTACATAAATATTTTAGAATTAATATAATCCCGATACATTTAAACTAATTTCATAAGTCTATAATTTATCTTTATTTGATCATAAATTGATTTAACAATTAAATCAAACTTTGTAATAATAAATATTAAAAGACTTGACCAATATTATATGATCAATGATAAATTATCTAATGAAAAATCTTATAGATATTTTGACAATAACAATGTTCCTAATATTAATTAAATATATTAATCGACATTCCGAGATATTAATTAATACAATGTAACGTCACTAATTGGAACATCAAATTAATATATATAATAATATTAAGTCTATTATTATTTCAAAATTAAGAAATTTCACAAATTAGTATTTCTGTGAAATTATTTTATAAATAAAATATTATCACATGATTCGTTTAATGCACACCGTTAATGCACTAGTACTTTAAATAGAAGTCAAACTTTCATGATCAAGATAATTATTTCTGTTAAAGTATTATAACCTACATGATAAAATCTTCAAATTATCATTGGTTATAAACCATTATTTATTTATTTATATATTATATATGATTTATATTTTCTATGTATAATATTTATTTAATTATACACATAAACCATAATATATTTAATCTGGAGATTTATAAAAACAAACTAAGCGACAATGATGAATTATACTTTTATTAACAAGTAAATGTCCAATATAAATGAATAAACATTAAATAAAATACATAAATAAGATTTTTTATAGCAAAAATCCAATAGCTTTAATCTCATCAGTTGTTCTTTTAGCACTTCAATTTATTACGTTTTATATGACAATATGTTGGTATCTAGGATGGCATGCCAAAATGTTGTTCAGTGAAAAACTAGAGTTTGAGCTTCAATCTAGAGTCTTTATCTTGTAGTTTGAGTTTTAGTTTGATAAAATCATTGATGGTTCTATCAAATGTCTTAAGCAGAAAATGAAGTGTTTCTACTAAGATGCTCTTATCAAAATCCTGACTGCTGAACTTCGACGCCTATTGTTACTGATATGTATCTGTTGATTTTGATGTTTCCACTGCTTTTTTGCAGGCCACTGAAATCGACTGTCAGTTGATTAATTTGGAGGAAGTGCAGATATCATCATCATGATTTGTATTTTTGTAAGTTCTATTATCTCAATTCAGTTATATTGATCAGTATTCAGGTGGTTTCGTCAAAAGGAATATGTGTGTATATATATATATATATATATATTTGGAATTATTGAAAATTACATTACTTCATGTGGTGAGGAAGAAGACAATACATTAGATAGAGTGAAAGATCTGGTTTCTATTGTATCTTTTGGATACCTGAGGTAGATCTGACATGATATTTCCCCCCTTCTTGTATAGAAATTATTGCGAGCATTTTGCCAAGAAGTCTTGCACCAAATTATTTAAAACACGAAAAATTATCCTTATTTGAGATATACTCAAGTGAAAGATGTTTGAGACATATATTCTTAATGCATTTTATCGGGTATGCTGGATTACGTACAGGGAATTGAAGATTATTAGTGTACCGAACATGGATGACCGACTCACGTTATCTTAGGATTACCACTTTAAATGACGGGTAGGTCCCTTAGAACAAGACTATATGAAAGTAACTTAATTAGACGTATGTATGATTGAAGAAAACACTGTATTAAATAAATTGGATTATAGATGGAAATAGTTGTTCTTTATAGATTGAAGTAGCAGGACTTAAAAGCTGATTAGCGTTAGTAAAGTTAAGTTGGTTTGCGTTATTAAAGTTATGTGTCTGGCTTTATGTTTGCAAGATATGACTTTTTAATAGATTCTTGTGATTGTGGTACAATTCTTTTTACTTTACGTTTATGGAAAGTCAAAAAGTATCTACATTACAGGATGAAGTCTACTTCCTTTATTATTTTATTTTAAGTGAGGGTGGTTAGAATGTTTTAATAATATGTTTTCACACCAGTCGTATATGCATGGTTAATTAATTTAATACTGTCTTAAGGACTGGCATGTGTAACCCATTGCCACTCTTTTCCATCAACGCGTTGCATGTGTCTCTGTTAGATGCGATTAGGGTGAAGTTAACTTCACCCTAAATTAGTCCAGAGACTAATAAAGTGTTGACACGCAGACAGAGAGAATATACCCCAGTCTACATGTCAACACTTTATTGGTTCATAGACTAACTTATGGTGAAGTTAACTTCACTCTAACCGGATCCGTCTCTGTTATATAAATATCGACTTGTATATAAGACCTCTTTGGGGTTAAGGAAGTTAATCTTAAATAAATTAAAAGAAAAATGATATACATATTGATAAATATGTAACGAATTTTGATTGCAATCGACGTGCATGGAATTTTATACATTATTTAGGGTAGTCATTTTTAATTTTCATCTATCACATGTATATATATACGTTGTAATTATAATTCGGTTGAAAAGTTTTACAATACATAGTAGGACTTGTCTCAATTCAAACAATAAAACAATTTTATTGATTCTAACTTCACTTATATGTCACAAATGGAAATGCGCAAATATTATGTCATTTTCTTTTTCTAAAAAAAAAAGAAAAAAAAGAAGAAAACATTCACATATGGTGATACACAATTGTTGTTAAATGTTATTGGTGCTACACAACTGTTATTAAAAGGTGATACACAATTGCTAAATGTTATCGGTGCTATGCAACTGTCATTAAAAGTTGTATGTATTTTAATGATACTATAAACTACATAATATTACAAGTTAAATGTTTGAGAATAAACATGTTGAGAAAATACATTCTTAAATTTAATAATTTTATAAATAGGACCTTTTTTGTGTGGATTGAATGGAGTACATTATTAGAAGAATAATGGAATATAAATATTAAATAAGCAGTGTTGTACGTGAGACCCTACTTCTCCTGTTTAGATCCATTAATTTCATGTAGCCTCTATATTCGTTCCACCAACTCCCAAACATGTAAATTTGGAGCTCATCATAAGCAATATACAGGATTCTGATTCTCAATCAGACATGCAAAAGTAGTGGTAATTTGTTGCAGGGAAAAGTTATTCCAAATTCGATTGGTCTCTCCAATTTTAGTCTTTATATTTTATTATTGCTGCCTCCTCCATGTCCTATAAACCACATAACCAAGCCTACTAATCTAATTACACAACTGTAACAGGTGACTCTGTAACAATCCGGTTCTAAATCACATCAAACTAAGACTAAATTCACTGTCTCAAGACATGACATATCGGCACTATTGATTGTTGAGTTGAAGCCTCAACTAGTTGGGAGATAAAAGACGTTGAGTTGATGGTGAAGGTTTTTGATGGTGGAGTTGAAACCTTGTACACAAATAAATCTAACCAATATGTTCTGATGCGGGATTGTAATGTAACAATCTCTCCCGTTTAAATTCTTGACATTCTGGTCAGGCTACAAAAATATCACATAACTCTTGCCTCTCTAGCCAATGGGAGATTCAAAAGCTGGCTCTAGCCGATGGGAGATAGATTCAAAAGCTGGCTCTTGTTTCTAGAGATGGCTCCCACCCCCAATTGTGTCCCTGCAGTATTGAGAATTAAGTTGTCGCAAAATAAATAATAAAATAAAGAGAGATAAATAATATAATATTTAACATAAAAAAAATTTAGAGGGAAAAATTATGGGTCGAACTTCGATTATTCACTATATCAATCATAATGGTATTACAATAATTTTTTTAAAGTTTAACGTTCTAAAACTTAAGACTACACACAATATCATAATTTTCATGATACAACTTTTCGCAGAGAATAAAAATTACAAAATTCTCTTTTCAATAGTATAATTTTTTTGTACGGAATATAAAAGTTGCAAAACCCTTCTCCCTCACAATACGAACCCAACCCCCACTCACAATCTCTTTCAACTCTTAAGATATTACATAATTTTTTATTGTGTTATATTTCAATAACTAAATATATGATTATTTATAGAGAACCCACATATCTCCTTTCCTAATCTAACTAGGACTTTTCCAAATACTAAATATTCCTATTAAAATAGAACACCTTTCAAAATAACATCCTCACTAAAATAGGATTTCTTCTTTTTCATAACAGCAGTCTTTTCAAAATAATACTCCTATTAAAATAAGATTATCTATTTTAATAGCAATTCTTTTTTAAATAAAATTCAAACTCGAATTCTCAACTACTTCAACTTCATCTCTATCCCAACACTTAAAAAGGGTGTAGCACTTTGTTCCGCACCACTGATCAAGAACTTGCTCAGATACATCTGTAACAACCCAACAAGAAAGAAAGGTCAAAAAGGTTGATATATCTTGTCACCAATAAGAAAACAGAAGAGTTCAAAATAAATAATAATAATAATAATGCTGAAATACAGGCACACTGATTGACAGATCAGTAGGTAGCTTTGCATTGTTTCGTGACATGCATGCATTTTATGTTCTTGATAACCTCCTACCTGAAATCATTAGGACTATACATGTTTTACCAAATGCATACTTAACCAGGAACAAGAACAAGCTAATTGCAGAGTACCGGTGGCTCTAGAAATACAACAAAGAAGCCGTTTTTGGCGCCTATTACAGATTTGCTCATGTACTCGAAGTTGAGGGGAATGAAGCCTGGTCCGAAATCATTCAGACGATACCTAAGTCTAATGAAAGATTTCGAACCAAACGACATTCCCCTCAACCATTCATGAGAGAGAGAGAGAGAGAGGTTTTGAATCTATATATGACCATGCGCTATATTTCATGGGTTATTCGTTATATATATAGGTAAGGATGGATGAAAAGAGATTCTTTCTTTGGGTCACATGACATGGAGTCCACTTTATACACCACCCTAAACATGCTTTTCACATATAGGAATGTCAATTACTGAAAAAAGTGTTTATAATTAATACATACACACTTACATATATATACACACACAAACAATTTTCTTGGAAAAATTAAGATAATAAATGATTTTCTCATTCATGACATAATGTACTGGTTCTCTTACAGTACTCGGTATTGATACTCATTTTGTTCTAGTTTGGTCAACTAAAAATTAAGCTGCTCTCTAAGACAAAGGAAACTTCAAAATTCTAAATGGTATAATATGGGATGCTATTAGGGTTTCCTAGCTCTTTTACTCTCTAAAAAATCATGCAAGCTGTATTTATTTTCCTTATTTTAACTTCGATTCGAAGTCCTATATATATATTTGACGGTCTGACTTGCATTTGTTTACAAGGATGTTGATGTATCGTGTTATTGTTCTCAAGTAAAGATATGATGTCTTTTGCTTCCCACTAGAGTAAAGGGAATGTGGGAATTGGAGAACCTTATTCAGCTAGTATTATGCCAAGCTTGAGTGCCAAGCTAATAACAAATTATTGACCTGTAAAATTAAGCTTTTTTAAGACCAACAAATTAATATAAAATTAAAAGGGAGCTGAATACAAGAAGAAATTCAAGTCCCTTAATTAATTAATTTTTTTAATGACTTTGTTTCGGTGTTGGATCATGGATGGTTTTTCTTCTAATTCCAGGCTACCTCTACATTTTAATAATTAAGTAAGCTAAATCATCATTGTCCCAGAACGTGAATTCAACCTTTAAAAACTATGAAAGTTGCAGCATTTTCTAAAGCAGAACAAAATTAGGTCAGCTATATATACTAAATTCAACAACAGCAGTTTCGATGCAAATAATTTATTTGCATTTTTCTAAACCTGATTGAACCAGAATCCAGTATCTATAATGACAAACAGAAAATATAAAGAAAGAATCCAGTACCATGTAATATACCCCTAATTAAGGTACCAAATATCTAAGGTATATAGGGAGGGATATCTACATGTTTCCTGAACCATATTTTGATTTTGATCTTCATAAGACTTGGGAATTAATTTTGGTATTGAATCCTAGTCCATGTACTAGATCACACAAACATCACAAAAGTAATAAAGACACCTAGTCACTGGGGAGATTCCACTGACAACAGTGTAAAAAAAATGCTTATTTCACTATGGGGAAGCAACATACTATTTTTTCCAATTTTTTTTATAGAGACAGGATGTATATATATGTGTGTGTGTAAAGTATAAAGCAATAATGGTAGGGCACCCCCACAGTAATAGAATCATTTTTGTTGTTACCAATTAAACACAAGTTGGTTCTTACCAAAGTAAAAGGTGAATAGATAAGAGGAGACACATAAATCCAGGGACAAACTAGTTGATACTCTAATTATGGCCCAATAATATAAGTATAAACTCATTTCAATCCCCAAAATTCATTGAAATTCCATATTTTTCAATTCCAATATTCCCTATATCACCAAGGCCAGTCTTTTCCTTCAGTTCTTGAAACTTGATAGTTGCCAAGAAATCAAAAGTGCTAAAACCAAGATAATAAATAATCCCTTTTCTTTATATTCAATTCTAATTCTAATTAATTTGAAGAACTATCATACTCAAGGAGTCAAGGCCAGCTATAAAAAAGTAAATTCAATTATTGGACTTCATGAAGACAAGAAAGTTGAGAGAGTAGATAAGAGTCATATGGTACAACCTACAAAATGCAAAGAGAAGTCCAGACGTAATGAGCCCCTTTTGATTGTTACTTTATTTTTGGAATTGTAAGCAGAATTAAAGTTACTTTTAGAAACTCATAAATCTAACACCAATCAATTAAAGCACAAAAGCATATGGTATCAAGTCTACATTATTAATTTAAAGATTTAAGACCAAAAGAGTCGAGATGGCTTTTCAAAATATTAGGGCTATGTTTATTTATAAAAAATATATTTAAAATTAGATTATTTGTATTAATTTAACACTATTTCAGATTATTTTATCCATGATGGGCTATTTATGTGAGATTACATAATCTCATGAAAAATTTGGGATTAATAGTCACCCTCATTTTAACCTATTAAATGATTTTATGGGACTAATAGTCCAACATTAAGAGATTAATAATTCTTCATCAAATGATTAAATAGTCCAAAATAATATTAAATTAAAATAAATAGTATTAAATTAAGATAAATAGTACAATTCTAAACATATTTTTTTGTAAACAAACATAGCCTAAGAGTATTATTTTGCTTCCACATTTCAAGCATGAATATTTACTTAAAAGGCACATTAATTCCTACATTATTGCATTGCATATTTACTATAGAAAAATGTTTGCACCCACGAATTGTTACCTCTTATTGTCATATCATTAAATGTTGAGGAATTTCTATATTATCTTAAGCTCAATTTCAAGCCTTGATATAAATTAGAATTGCGCACTAAATTTGTATCGGACGAATATTAAAAAGAAATTAAAATACTAGAGGGACATATGATGTTCCCTACCAGTATATATAAGCGATGACCGGTACAAACCATGACTGTTTCTCCCAGTAGCTGCCGCCCACATAAAAAAAAAAATTCAATCAATCATCAAAATGAGAAACAAAGGGAAATGAGAAATACTTGTATATGCAGGTTAATTGATGTTTTAGTTATTATATTAAATGTCAAATTTTATTTTAATTGATGAATTTTTTTTGTTAAAAAAATATTATTATACTCTCAAAAAATGTTACAAACTAGTCGTACTTGTTATTCTGTCCAAAAAATTGACAAAAGTGCTGAATAAATTAACGTTTAACAAGTGATGTGCGGGATGCTTGAATATGTGACAAGTAGGTCCCTATTATGTGTGGATGATTAATTGATATTTTGGTTACTGTATTGAGATCGATTTTCATTTTAGTTACCGATTTCTTTTTTTTTTTGTAAAGACGTTACTATATTAAAAAAAAATATTACAAATTAGTCCTTACTTAAAAAAAAGATTAAGTAACCAAAATGAAAATCCTGATAACACAGTAACTAAAATAGCAATTAACCACTTTATATGTTGCAGATGCAGTAGTAGCTTTAATCTCATATATTAACTTCCCGTATATACTTCGCTAAAATCATATAGATCAAATTATTGTTTTGTATAACAAACAGTATTTCACAATGAATATTGTACATATAAGTAATTAATAGAGAGAATGTTGGCAAGCTCTAAAGTTCTTCATACGTAAATACTTAAAAAATAAGACTTCAAACCTTTTTTTGTGCTTTTACGTTCTGCCCAGCACCTTCAGATTCAACTTTGAGTTAGCATCAAGACCTTCGAATTTATGATATTTCTGCACAATTTTAAATTACTATTGTAAATACCTCTCTAAGCTCATCCAAGGGTCGATCATACAAGTTGAAAGCTAGCTTTTAAACCCCAATTTCTTGAAAAGCAAATAATTTGTGCTTTTTGGTAGTGTAGAATATGATGTGATTTGGTGTGATTGGAAGCTCAAACCATATATGAAATTGCTTAGGTTCAGTTTGATAAATACAAAATCACACATAAAACCACTTGTGATTGGTGCGTTTTTGAAATATGCGATGTTGCTTCATTTGATACGGTTTCGGGTCAAAAACTAATTAAACATATACGTGCTAAAACATATTTTTTTCATAAGAAAGAGAGTTGTGTTAAGTTACAGTTTTAAAAACAAACCAAGTTAAAATAGAGGTATAAAAATGTAAAATCCCATGAACCAAACCAAACAAGGAAAATAGTGGGTTATTCAGATTAAAATTTCCTCTATGACGACAACACGTATTGTAACACCCCAGTCACATATCAGTAATATGTGATACTTGAATGTATATATATGAACTCAAGTTGCTATCATTAATGCATTATTTATTATTTATTTTGGTAACTAAAAAGTTTCTCTAGGGACATGATGTAATTTATGTGCATCGGTGGTGCATGAGATATTATATGTTTTTTTATGGCTCTGAATGTACATGAATATGTTTGAAACCCCCTTGGTGCATTTTTAACATATACAACATAAAATAAAATTTTATATTTTCTTGTTGCTCTGAATGTATACGAACATGACTGAAACCACCTTAATGTCTCTTTAACATATACAACATAAAATAAAATTTTATATTTTTTGTGGCTCTGAATGTATATGAACATGACTGAAACCCCCTAGGTGCCTTATTAACATGTGCAAAATAAGAGACTGTAACAAAAAAATAGGCAAAAGTTTTCTGTCTAGCCTGATTAAATGTTTGAATGTTGGCTAGTACATGAAATTGTAACCGGAGAACAATTGTTGAGCATATGAAGACTTAGAAAAGGAAGCCATATATAAACATGAGCAAGCATGCATTGACGAATATGAAAGAAGTAAGAAATTGAAAATTAAAAGGGCTCTATTTCAACAATTGTAATTAATGTGAAACTTAATCAACTGTTTAACACATATAAAGAACAACAAAAATTGGAAGTAGACAAACCTGTATGTGTGGTACGATTTTTGTGGTGCGTTAGACTGCAAAATTCAAAATCAAACAGCAGATGCGGTTTTTTAGCACTTCTAAGCAGTCATATACGCTGAAACTGTTGATGCAATTTTATTAGTGATGTTTGATAAGTTTTTGATGCAATTTCGGAACCAAATTCGTTTATTTGCTCCATCCTACTTCTTGAAATCTATTAGAGGAAAGTTGTTTGCACGCTAATTTTATTTTTATAATATAACTAACAATAATGTCTTTGGTGACAGAAAAATAGTTATAAAATTTGAAAATAAATACAAAATAATGTTGTTGATTATTACTACTAGGCTCACTCCACTCATATATCACCAATTAATTATATTTTGTCACATTATTTTATAAATTATTTTTTATAAGATTCTTTTGTCACTGTATCAATATTCTAAAATTAATTATTTGCCAAACACTTCACAGGAGTCCCATCTTAAAGTTGTTATGTTGATAATTAAGGTCAAGATAGTCAATTGACTTGATCAGGGAAGCTAAATGAAAGACACAGGGTAAATTTATAAAAATAAAATAAAATAATAGTGAATGTGTTTTATAAAATGGTGGTAACTGTGACGACTCCAAATCCGGGTTCTTTAACCTCGGGTTTGGTTCTCACTGTACAATACTTAACAATAATGAAATACATAAATTGTATTCAAACTTCGCGGAATAATACAAAAGGTTCTTTAACAAAAGGCTACACTTTCCAAGGTTTATTACCTTAATCATAAACATTACATATCTTAAGGGAAAATATAAAAGATTTACAACAGTAATTACATAACAGTAATTTAAACTAGCATGCAACTACTAAAATTAAGCATTCGCTTTCCCCTTGCCTTTGTCCGATTTAGAGCTTTCGGGATTGGCTGAAATATAGTCATGATATAGCAAGAATGAGCAACTAAATGGCTCAGCAAGTTTATAAACAACAATCATATGATATATCATGATGAAGGGAAATAACTTCAAGGTTTCCAACAATAACCATTGTGAAAGATATCAAGAATCAATGTTCAATAAAAAAATGTATTGACTCTTTACTGCTGAGTGGTCTTTAATGACCGTGAACTGCTACTAAGGTAAAACAGACATACAATGTCTGACTCCTTGTTAAAAATAACGGGACACTTGAGGGGATCAGTTCTCTCATGTCATATGTATATGCATCACATTTAGATTTCTTGCGCGCTGTCGGTTTTTCGACAAATAAAAATCCCCTTTAACTAGGGTTGTTCTTTCTCAGTCTTATTGTAAGAATCTGCACCAGCCAATGGTTTGGATAAGCTTTTATAATATTCAATTCAATGAATTAACATACATTTGTCTAACCGAAATAATTAGCTTAGACATCTTAAACAGTTGCAAAAGCACTATGTGCGAATACAATAATCAATAACGATGTGAAGTAATTTTCGATAATTAATTCACTCAAGGGTCTGTCAAATATCTACGAGTGTAGATACTTGTTCAACAATAAATGAATTGCTCAATGTAATTAAGGTTGAATAATAATTGCAACAATAAGTACAAGTTAAGGGGTAGAAAACTTGCCTCGTGCGTCGTCTACGGCTAACCAACTTAATTTAACAATCCTTGAACGGACCTAACAATTAAATCAGTTTAATCTTAAATTAGTATCATATACTTGTAAGTATAATGACCTTTATAGTCTTACGAACCACATAATTTATTAATTATGGGTAATTTAAACACTTAGGAAATATTATCACTACTTGATAATATTTCAAACACAAACAACCTATATTAACTATTTAATATAGTTCATGCAATTGTCTAATATTATTAATAATTTAATAATATTTTATTAGCTACCTAATATTATTAATCATTTAATAATATTTTATTTGACTTCTAATATTATTAATCAATATTTTATTAATTATCTAATATTATTAATTATTTAATAATATTTTATTAAGTATCTAATGTTATTAATCATTTAATAATATTTTAATCATTATCTAATATTATTAATCCTTTAATAATATTTTATTAAGTATATAATATTATTAATTATTTAATAATATTTTATTAAGTATCTAATATTATTAATCATTTAATAATATTTTAAATCATTATCTAATATTATTAATCCTTTAATAATATTTTATTAAGTATATAATATTATTAATTATTTAATAATATTTTATCAAGTATCTAATATTATTAATCATTTAATAATATTTTAATCATTATCTAATATTATTAATCATTTTATAATATTATTACTTATCTAATAATATTTTAATCGTTTAATAATAGTTTATTAGCATTCTAATATTATTAATCATTTAATAATATTTTATTGACTTTATAATATTATTATACACTTAATAATATTTTAATAAATTTCTAATATTATTATTTATTTAATAATATTTTATTACCTTCATTATATTATTATTTCAATAATAATATTTATACACCTTTAAATTATTAAATCAATTATATATATTTTTAAAAATATATTTATTAAGTCCAAAAATACTAAAATGATTTTTGGAACATTTTTCATTTCTGACTCGACCCGGCCCGGCTGAACCGGCCCGACCCGACCCGGTTTGGGTTTTTTTTTTTTTTTTTCTTTTTCTGGTAACAGTGCACTGCGCCGCGACGCAGTGATTAACACTGCACACGGCGCCCCGGCGCTGTACTGCAGTAAGTGCCACTTTTTGATTTTTTTTGTGACAGTTTTGATACCCTTTGATCAAACATTGATTAAATGAAATCTACACATCCAAATAACACCAAATCAGTGTTGATGTGTTCTTAACTTAATGTTTTACAATATTCCATGCTTCGATCGTCTTTTTGAAAACGTTTTACACGAAATTTACGGATCGAACCCCTTAGAGTTGAAAAACGATATCCTTTGTAGTAAAAACTATAACTTCTTTGTTATTCAATATTTTTAAAAAGTTCAAAAAGGGTTTTTCCTTAAAACTCATAGATCTAGCTTTCTAGCCATAAAAATCAAATTTTCGATTTGTACATTTCAAAATACAACATTAAACCTAGCATGTATGGTTAGGGTTTTACCGGTAAATTGTGTTATGCATATTTCTATAACTTTTATACATTTCTCACATACCAAAACATGTTATAAACACATAGATCTATGAATATACATATATTACATAGTTAAATACTTCTAGATCATCAAAACGAGTTTTGATCGGTTAAAAATAGATTTTAACCGATCAAAAGCTATCTAGACTACAAAAATGAAAGAAGAAGATGTTTAGAGCACTTTTAAACCTTTGGGTTTTGTTTGCTCTTCTTCTCCTTCTACCGAAGTATGTTGTGTAGCTTGAGGACATCCACCAAGATCTTTTCTAGCTTTTTCTTTCAACTCACAAGTGTATTCTCTAACAAATGCTCTATCTCTTTTCTCTAGAAAATGACTAACAAATGAACTAACAACCAAAACAAGTGTGTAGAGCATTCTATTTATAGCCAACCACTAATCTAGCATCAATTCACTAATCAAGCTATGTTGGTGAAATTAAAGCCTTAAACTAGTTTACTATTTGATGGATGGACAATGTGAGTGACTTGTTGATTGACTAGGGTTGTTGGCCAACCTTGTCATAGAGTAAATTAGAAGCAAGCTAGCAAAACAAGTCACCCCATGTGGGGCCCCTTGATGGCCGGCCAACATGGCCTTTTTGGCCATGTTTTTGCTTTAATTTTTCATGCTTTAAATGTGTATTTATACATACATATATATATATATATATATATATATATATATATATATATATACATGTGTTCAATTGTTGACCAATTTTGACTTCCTATTGGGCTCTATGTTGGACTTAGGAATTAAATATATTGGGCTCATCCATTGAATTGGTTTGGGCTCAATTTAAATAACACATTGGACTCACATTAAATATTCTAGGTTACATTTAATTAAATCAAGCATTGAGCTTGTTTAATTAATTACATGGACTAGTAATTAAATTAATTACATGGGCTACTAGGTTAATATCTTTGACCTAATTTATCAACTCATTTGGATTTTAAATATAGTCCAATTAGATGTGCTTTAATTAATTATACACCTTGCGTTAATTCTTTAAATAAATATACGCATACACAAGTACATTTATTTAATTATCTAAAGTACAATTAGTTAGTACAAAAAGTTTAAATTCATTGCTAAATATTTATTAAGTATATTTACAATAACTAATAAAATTCGTGGTCATTACAGTAACGATGAACCTGGTAAATGAGAAAGCATCAATTAACAACAAATCAACGAGTATAGTCTGATGGTTGCGATTAAGATCCTGCAACCATTAAATTGTAAGTTTGATTCTTGTTATATTCTTTTTTCTTATCGTGAAACTCTTTATTTTCCTTTATTATAAGATTTTATTTTGTTATTATAAAATATATATTTTCAACAATAAAATCTGATATATATTTAATGTTAGGAGTTTCAAAAATTATTATGTATTCATCATATTTATGCTCATCTCTCTCTAAAATGAAGCTTTGGAAAAAAAAAGTGAGGAAAAAAAAAACAATAACAAAGTTCAACAAAAAGACAACACCATCATCAATAACCACGACATACAAAGTATTATTTCTCTACTATAGGGTTACGTTTATTTGTAAGAATTATAATCTTAAAATATGGATTATAATCTCAAGAATATACTTGTTTGCAAGGATTACATTTAGAATAAAATTATTAATCCCAAAAATATTTTGTTTATTTTTAAATTTGAATTTGGGACTATTAGTATAAAGATTATAAAATGACGTAATAGTATTGGGATTATAATCACCGACTGAATATGATATTAAATAATCCTCCATATTAAATCATTTTATAATCCCTGGACTAATAGTTCTAAGTCTAAATTTAAAAACAAACAAGACAAGGAAGAAATTAATAGTCTTATCTCAAGTGTAATTCTTGTAAATAAACATAATCTTGAAATTATAATTCCTGAATTATAATTTTTGCAAACAAATATGGTCGGATTACTAGTAACTTAGCTATTTAAGAGTAGTTTTTAATGTAGTTTTTTTTTATAGAATAATTAATTAGTGGTGGATGGAGTTGTAATGTTAGTTCGATAATTGTGGTGGTTAATCTTTGAGTTTCAACATCCACATGATATGTAATTACCGAATTATTGTGATTGGTCAAACTTTTGAATTTCAACAATATTATTGATTGAAAATTTTATAATTATTATTTGAATTTCAAGAAAATTCTCAACAAGTTCAATTGACTAGTTCTCTTGAACATTTATTACGATTGAATGATTATGTATATCAACTAATATATATTAAACGATATAAAAAATTATTTTTTGTTTTGATATAAGGAATTCCATGAAATTAAGAGAATATATATAAGGAATTCTTGGTATCACTCCCTATATCATCATCTGTTTATTTGATCAAACTATGTTACGAGACTTGCAAACTTTTCTGGACTACTCGAACAAGTCAGTCAATATGTGCACTTACCGAGTCAGTTTAGTTGTAAAATTATGTATTTGCACTGTCGATGTCGGGATTTTAGTCGTTTTGTTTTTTAAGCTGTCGACGCCGGGATTTTAGTCGTTTCGTTTTTTAATATTAAAAAGCCCTTCCCAATTTAGCCTTTAATTAAGATGTGATTTTTTGAAAAGGGTTGGCTGAAGTGTCGACGGGGTTTGAAAGGTCGATTTTATAATGAGCCAGTTGACCAGAGTCATCAGTTGGTATATTTAAAATGGATGTACCAACTCATCCGAACTTTGTTTTCGTAATCGCTGGCTCATATGTGACTCCGAATTAATTGGTCTGCGAACCGAGATTCATAGAGTTCGGGGCTTGCTTAAGCGAGGGGAAGGTGTTATGCACCCCCCGACTTCCGTGAAAACACGGTTACCGCAATCTTGATGTTTTCCTATCCTTTTAAAATCCTAAAACTTATGTGTGTGTGTGTGTGTGTGCCTAAATGTTTGTTGTGATGAGAAAACCTGTTTTGATTTTTTCATAGAAGACGTGCTTTATTTATTGAGTGCTTTGAAACGTCTTTCGACTCGACTGACAAGGCTTTGTTTTCTAATAAAACATTGATTTTAAGGTTGAAAATGATGAGGCTTTTATTAGATGTTTTCAGAAAATAAGAGTTTTTTAAACTTTTGTCAAATAGGAATCGAGACTATACATTACCTTCTAATGGTAAAGTCAAATAAAGAATGAAGACAACTTCTAGAAGCTCTTTAATGAAAACGTTTGTTTATTTTTTATGAAATCATTTTTTGATATTTCAAAACCACTTGTAGCCTTTTCGCCAAACAGGGACCGACGTTTACTAAAACTCTCAATTTTTATCCTCGAGATTCTAATATCCTAATTTGATCACTTTTATAAAATCTTCATCGTTTGCTTTTTTTAAAAAAAACCGTTTTTCGTGTCGCACATCAAAACAAGCATTCAAAACGTGTCGGGGCTATCCATGGGCATGTGAGTCGTCTAAATAACCCCAAACACCCACAATCGCATACTTCACTATTACGAGGCCTTAAACCCGATCACGGCTCGGTATCGCTTTAAGGCCCACTATTTACATATATACAGAAAATAGACCTCTGCAATGATTACATACACCAAATTTTGTCCATCATCGGGATTTGATCACGAGGATCTCCTCCCTAGGCTCATAATCACCCAAATCGCTGCACAACCATACCAAGGCAACTTAACAGTACTAAACTTGTTACTATGCTACACGAATCCAAAAATCACAATCCCAACACTACGAACTATCCGTCACCACAATAAACTACATATCACCGTACGGATGTCATCGGGACACTAGGAGGAAATTACGTTCTGGCGGAACCCTCGCTAATAATCCCTAATCCACGGATCCTCCATAATATAACAACATACTACGTTAAACAACCAAAAACACAAGATTATAATAACAATACAAGCAAAAAAAATATCAAAGAAAACACCACTTTTCACCTTGCAATACACCGACAAAAGCTTTATATTTAACGATTCGAGCAAAACCACAAGAATGCCTAACTATTCGAGCAACAATCACCGATTTATCACTCAACTAGCATCCACCCGAGCCACTATCTCTCCTCTCGCGTTTCTTCTCTCTCTAAAATCTAAAAATTTCTTCTATTCTTCTTCTGCAGATCAAAAATGGCGATGTATAGGTGATTCCAGGGAGCTGCAGGTGCATCTGCGACTGACCGCAGGTGCATCTGCGGCTGCCTGCTGTGGCCGCCCGCGCCGAACCTCGGCTGCCGTGTTGGTTCCTTGAGCCACAAAAAGCGCCACGTGTCTTGGCCGCAAATGTATCCGCGGCTGTCTGGCTTCATTTTCTCGATTTTCGTGTCACGTAGTCTTAAATCATCATTTTTTGCTGCATTATTTCGGAAGGCTGCTACATGATGTATAAATCGCTCTTTGTGCTTGTCTTCCAGGGGGCGCTGCCCTCTTCCACCCCCGCCAGCTCACCGGCGAGCTGGGCAGCCGCTCGCTCATCGGGGAGCGAGACCCCCGACCATCGTAAGCGTAGTGGCCAGTAGTCGTATTTTGTGATCAAATCAGGTTCTTTTGGATCAACTGTTTGCCTCGCCTCAAGTAACCTGATGTTCGTTGTTTGTTATCACAACTTTGACCGTAAGTCGTTGGGGTGACTTTGTGTTGGGGCCCACATTCCTTTTCGCATGTCGGGTCAAGTGACGATTTTGCTCTCCTGCCAGGGTTAGTAGAGAAGTGCAAAATTTGGGTGTCTACATGCACCTTTTTGTAATATAAAAAAAAATTAAAGGAGATTTAATCTAGAAAAATTAATTAATACCCTTTAATTATAAGAGATAAACCTATTATTAAGTGCATCACTCATCAAAATATACTATTCCATATTCATCGAGTCTCACAAAAATTATCATTTTGAACTAAAAACATGAAAAATAATAATTGATTACTTTTTTTCGATTTTGATTATAATGTTTTTAAATTCAGAGTTAATTATAATTTTTTACATTAAATGCAATAAATTTATATTAATTTTAAATTAAAAAAATTAAAATGATTCTTATAGTTTGAGATGGAGAGAGTGGAAAAATCAACCAAATGAGAAATTATTGGCAAGCTCTAAATATGCATAAATAAAAAATGATAAATAACAAGAAATGATATCAGTCTAACAAGCTCTCTCAAATAGCTAAAACCTTAAACCAATGACAAATAAGAAAAAAAGAACTGGGTTCAGTCCATAAATAATGCGATTGGAGGGACTTGTACGCAAAATTTCAAATCTATCTATTTTGTTCTGCGGTCTCAGTCCCACGCACATACATACAGCCTCCACTTTTCTCCTGTTTTCTATCACTGCCTGCGTGTTTTCGGATAACACTGATATCAATCTCTGTAAGTCTATTTATATATTCAATTATTTGTTTGGATTAAATCTTAGTCGATTAAAGATATTATCAATGCCGATTTAATTCTCATCAATCGTACTCATGGTTTGTATTATCTCGCCTTCATGCTTGTCTAAGTTTGTTATAGGGTTTCTAAGTCTTCCAAAATGATTGCGTTGGTTCATTCTAAGTATTATCTCCTTATTTGAGTTCTCTGTGGGGGTTCTAGCTCTTGATGATATACGGATTTGGTAGTTGTGGAGGTTTTAGGTCTTGATGATTTATGGGTTTAGTATTTTAGGGTTCAGATACGAGCTCTAATTGAAATTTAAATTCATGATGTTTGACGGGTTTTGTGATACGGGAATTTTATTGGTTTTGGTTGGACATTTTCTTAACGTTTGTTTGTAATCTCTTTCCTTGGTTGTATATGAGAAATGAAGAGTCATCTGTAACAAGATTAGTTGAAAATTGAAGTTGGGTATTGATTTGGTGTGTTGGGTATATAGGAGTTTATCATTTATTTTATTCTTCCACTGTAAATTTAGTTCTATACTTCTATACCTTCACTTTCTGGGAAATGGTGGGAATGCAGTTGAAAGTACTCACAGAATTTTAATTAGGAGGATTTTTTTTAAGGCTCTCTTGTGGTTTTGTTCTATTCTTTGAGTTTTAGTGATGCAAGGATCTTATTTTCATTGATCTAGTGCTGTTAGGAGTTACCTCATTAGTAGAAAGTCATTATTGTTTTTTTTTAAAGAGAATTATTGATTTTTAAATTTTAATGGGTTAGTTCAAGTGGTAGTGAGCCTACTTTCAAGGCATAGCTCATGGGTTCAATACTTAGAAAAAGTAATGATCTCCTTTGGGTAACATAAAAGGGCAGTGACTTCAGTACCTCGGTCATTAAAAAAATAAGAGAATTACTTATTTAGTTATTTATCGATAATTTTTTTGGGAGCTTGAGAAATTCTGATGATTATTTTTTGTTTGTTGTGTTTATTTCTTATATATACCCCTTGAATAAGAAATTGTTGTGTTTATTTCTTATATATACCCCTTGAATAAGAAATTACTCTGATTGGATTCTCAACATGGTTCCAAAACGCTTTCCACGTGCTTCCTTATTACCCCAAGCAATTTAGATGATATTCCCTCCATCCAAAAAAGAGTACAACTTTTCTTTTAACTTTTTTTAATCAAAAAATTATATTTAGCTAGGACAACTTAGACATCATTTTTGGGATGATTGTTATTTTTTTTTCAATAATTGTACTTTATAGATTAAACATCACAGTTAAGAAAGTATTATTGGAAATTAAATATTTTCTTAGTGAAAAATTACAGTGTTCTAAAAATCTCCGCTTAGACGCTAGGCCCAAGACTGAAAAAAAAATATCTCTAGGAAATTAGACGGGACTAGGCGGGGCCTAGGTGGAGAAATTAAGACTGCTATTATTTTTTTTTAATAACTAAGCTATAAAACGACGCGTAGGAGTGGATAATGAAGTTGAGGGCTGTTCGGGTTTTACTTGGGAGCCGGTTGGTGAAGCATCCAGAGCGGATAGCGTGCTAGAGTTTAAGAGAAGTAATAGAAATGTTGGAGTAAGAGAACTTCATGAAGAAGATTTTTTGTCTGATGATGACACGGAGGGAGAGGGGGATGAGAAGTATGAGCCTGAGTCCGATGAGAACATTATCTTGGAAGGATATGGAGAAGAAGTATTAGAAATATAGAGGTATATGGAGATGATGACTATTAGTTTGTATTTTTTATTATTTGTTTGTGTTTGAACTTTAAACAATTGCATGTTTGTGTTTGAACTTTAACATTGATAATATAGATATGTGTTTGAACTTTAAGTAAAAGCTTTTATTATAGATTGTTTTGCTTTATATTATTATTTTGTTTGGATAAATGTAAGATAAAATATTAAAATTGACTTAAAATAAAAAATCCCGCCTAGCCCCCTCTCCCCCCTAGCGCTTTTTAAAACATTGAAAAATCATGTCTAAGAGTCATAGTTGTGTAAAAAAATGTAATAGAAAACATAGGACTCTCTTTTGAGAACAGAGGTTTTATAGCTTTTAGTTTTATACGGACCTTTGGTCTTCCTACATATGTTAGGATCTTGATTCAGTGTTATACTTTGGTTGAAACATGTAGACTAGTCCACTTGAAATTATTTTTTCCATTTAACTTATATAAGGGAGGGGGTGAGAGAATAGAAATCTATGAAATGTACTTCAGTTTTCTTAAATTCTACATTCATTATAGTTATTTTAGGTTCCTCAATAAAGTGCACGTCAATTTGATTTTTCTTTTCTCTTGTTTGGATTGTGAATTGGGAAGTGGAATGGGATATATTCTTATGATTATTTTTTGGAAGGTAAACCTTTCTATAACTTGATCACTGATGAGAGGAGTTTACTTTTTAAATATATGAAACATATATATGTACATACATTTAGAATTTCAGTTCCTTAAGATCTTCTGTATGGAAAATTTGAAACTAATCATTAATTTTTTTTTATTTGTATTTTAGAAGATTTTTATTTATTAATTATATTTGTTGGCTTGTCCAGAAAATGGCTGAAGAAAATATTGATGAACAAGAGATGGGTGATATGCCTGAAAATTCACAACCTCCTGAAGAAAATATTGAAGAACAAGAAATGGGTGATATGCCTGAAAATTCACATCCTCCTGAAATACAGGGGTCTGAACATGATTCAAAGGTTGACAACTGTGTCATCAGTGAAGAAAAGAAATGGCCTGGCTGGCCTGGAGAAAATGTATTCAGGATGTTAGTTCCTGTGCAAAAGGTTGGTAGTATCATTGGGCGCAAAGGAGAATACATTAAGAAAACTTGTGAGGAAACAAAAGCCCGCATTAAGATTCTTGATGGTCCTCCGGGGACTACTGAAAGAACTGTAAGTTTCTTTTGAATATAATTGGTTGTACATACCTTTGATGCAATGATTTTGAATACCAATTATTCTATGCATGCTTGGTTTAGTATAATGTTATGCCATCAGCTTAATGGTCATCTTTTGACTAAATGGTTTATGGTGCTGTGGGGCATTAGTAAATTTAAGGTAATGTCTCATTTGACTTTTTTCCTATTCAATTTACGAAATCCTAATTTTATTGGATTTTGATTGATGCAATAGTTATTATTGTAAACTTTTTAAAAATTATTATTTAGAACAAAATTGTTCAAAATTAATATAAATTCATATCACAATTTGAATTTTGAGATTTCGTAAATTAACTAGGATCAAAGTGATATGGATCTTTTTTGGTGGAATGGAGTGAGTACTTATTTTGTTATGATACACGCTTCATCCATGTCTCCACACTATCTGTTGGGTTTATGCGTATATCCACACACACACACTATATTATATATACACACACTCACACATATATATGTAAGTTATGAAACATCGTTACAGATGTGATACGCGATACATCAGTTTTAGCAAAAGTAGCACTCGCTCCGTTCCAAATTATTTGATCATTATTGATTTTTGAAAGTTAATTTGAGATATTTTCAAACTCAAAATTGAGATGAATCATTACTTTTTAGATAGTTTACAATATTTATCATTGTATTGATTAAAATAAAAATAATATATGTCAATTTTGAGTTTAAAAATCTCTTAAGTTGATTTTAAAAAGACAAAAATGATCAAAAAATATGGAACATGTATGCATATATATATATTTTGATATACATGTATGTATATAAATAAATTATATTACATAATCATGAGAAGTACTTAACTTCAAAGTTTAAGTTCATTTAATTTTTTTATCACCTATTATAACATACCAAAAGTAGGAGTTCAACATTTGTATCAAATATTATCATTTTCTTCTAGAGCTTAGACTTATTTACAAGTATCAAATATATCATTACATAACCAAATGATAGGAATCGAACATTACATAAAAAAATTTGTAATCATGTCCAAGTCATAAGATATAAGGCAGCCGTAAGCAAGTTAGTCTCATCACTGAATAAGTTATAACATAACATCTGACATCCCTTGCTTATCATGAAGTATCCATAGAGTATTTGAAAGTATTCAAAACTAAAAAGAATAAATAATAAAACTGAAGTATCCGACAATAGTAGATACATATCCAGAAGTACTCGTGGAGTATCGTTGTTCAACATGTATATAACACGAATGCGTCGATCTCCGAGAAGTGTTTGTGTTTAAATAGTATATAAGGGATTGATTAATAGCTAGTATTTGCTCTGACACTATTTTTTTGCTAATAATGACACTACTTTTAGCCAACTCATTTGTAGCCGTCCATCGAAATCTTCGACAACCACAATTTAGAACACATAGTAGCGAACTTCCTTTGCTCTTTCTTACGTCTTTCTGTTTTTCTTTCTGTTTCTCTTTCTCTAACTTGATCTCATCATTTCTGTTTAGTACTCCTTTTCTCTATCTCTTACTCTAGGTTTCAAAACTCCATAACTCCTTCGAAATGAATAGAAATTGACGATATATATATATATATATATATATATATATATATATTCAAAGTGATCTTCAAAACAAGAGGGCTAGTTAATATGTTTCAGTGTTCTTAAAATGGCAAAAAATCTCATCAAAGTTTTGTATATACAACAATGGTGTATTTTAAAATATAAATTTTTGATTGCATTTTCATCATTTTAACTATACTGAATTATATCAATGCCTTTTGTTTTGATAATCCGTTACTATTTCTCGTAGACGTCTTTCTTTTTTTTAAAATTGCGGTATGATAGATGACTAGTTGACTACAAATGGATTGACTGAAAATAGGGACATAATTAATGCCAGTTATGGATCAATTCCCACACCAAACATGTGTAGACAAAATTGGTTATTTGGCAGTGAAAATTGTAACAGGTGTACCCGAAGCTATTCCTAGGATCCCCTTTGGGGTGTGTGTGTGTGTGTATATATATATTTGTGTGTGTATTTAGTTGTCAACTTGTATTTATTTTCCTTTTTTTTAAAGTGTTTACATTACATTCTCATGCTTAAAGTGCCATATGAATATTTTAATTTAATATATCAGGTTTTTATTGATGTAAACTTGTATTAGCTGATTATAGTTTATTCATCAGAGCTCATTTGTGAAAAATAGAAGTAAAGAAAAGTTTATTCCTTTGTGTTCCGAGATACTTTTTTCCTTTGGAAATGAGTCGTCTTTTTCTCTTGACTTATTAAGGTTTGCATAGAAATACTTGGACATAATTTTCCATAATAATAAACTTAGTCTCTTTCGTATGGTGTTTGTATGTTGCCAGAGCAATAGTTATATGAATGAAAGCGTATATTGTTTTTAAGATAATCGCCATGTGATAATGTGATTGGGATTCTCTATTAGACTATTAGACTATTACTATATCATGTTATCATTTTTCAATTTTTCATTGAACAAGTTTACTATTTTACGCTTTAATATATTTTATTTATGATTAGAAGTTAAAGAGATGACATTGGCGGAACTTATGAGGTCATTCTTTGTCTTGATGTTTGTTGCTACGGCTTTTTAGGAAGTGAAGAGACTTAAACTTGTTACAACAGTACTTAACATAAATACCCACTTAGTATTGTTAATAAAATGTGTCATACGAATTAGTAAAGATTCTCATATATAACGAGAAATGTTACCTTATAAGATAAAGTAATTATAAAAAAGATGAACTAGTGGAACAGAAGAATGTGGTTGTGGAAAATAATTATAAAAAAAGATAAACTAGAGTAAAAGAATATGGTAATTGTGGAAAAATCAACATTACCCAACAGGTTAAAACCTAAATAAAGTCTATTCATCACAGTAACAAAAATGAATGTCTGCAGGTTCTTGCAAATATAAGGAAACATTTCAATCACCAAAGTGGCCTCAAATTAGAAGAACCAAAGATGCAGATTGCAGTGATCGGCATTGAGCATTGCAAGTGCTGAAAAGTATCTTTTGACAAAACTGTCGGTAGTAGCTTTTGTGCGGACATCACTACCAAGAAGCATTGCTCTATATCTGGTAACTTCAGAATTTGGTTGATTGGTGTCTTGCCAAACATTATTAAAGTCACCCGAAGAAATCAAATCACAAAAATTATAACAAGATGATGTGTCCCAAATAGTCTATCAGATTTCTTCAACATTACATAAAGCTATAAAGATTTGAATTAAGGAATTAATAGCAACTTTATAAAACTTCATGAGCAACTTGAATTATCTCGTAAGATACTAAGGCCTTGTTTGGGCAATAATTTGAATTTGGAATTTAATTTATTGATTACAGTAATAATTTTAAAATTTTATTTTAGCAGGATAAAGTGTTTGTTCGGCCAGCTATTATATCATCCTCATTAAAAACTAGTGATATGTTTAGCAAAACAAGTGCTGTAGCACAACTATTTTGAGTTACTGTGCACTTTCTTCAGCTGTCCCAAGAAGAAAAAATAAATAAAAAGAAACCAGGACTGTTGACATTAGCACTTTTTCCTTAATTAAGTTTTATCTTCCTAATATAGAGGTGTTCTCATTTAGGTCTTTCTATAGCACTTACTTTCATCGCTTTAAATAAGAGACGGTCACTGTTTTCGCTTCTTACCCATTTAATCTCAAAAATCTTACCCCAATCCAAGCTAGACAGTAGCCTTACTATCTATTTTTCTTGCTGCATCAGTAAGATAATCTGAAGGGTTCATTAGTGCCAAAGTAAATTGCTTCAACAACTTAAACTGAATGTGTGTGTGGGTGTGTGAATATATAAAATTTCCTTTAGCACATACCTACCAAATTAAAATTGGGGTCTTACAACAAAATCCATTCGAAATCCTGTGAATAGTTAAATTGATACACAATACTTTTATGGATGTATGTGCGTATTTATCTGCTTATATGTATTAGGAAGGGTTTGAGGTTGGAGAGCAAAAATAGAGGAGTTAAAGGTGAATGATTTGGGTGATCCGAAGCCCTTTACTTATTCAGTGGCAACATGTCGAAGTTTAGATCAGATCTCTCACTCAAGTCTATGTTAGAGGGTTGTTCCGCTTAGAGAGTGTTTGCAGCGATGGTCAGGTACTTTTTTTTTCTTTTGATAAGATGTGGAGTGGAAGTAAATATTTCGCAAGTGAATACTAATTTTTTTATTGGCATTCTATTATTTTGGGTTTCAGAAACTGAAATTATAAAAACTGGTGAGACATGTTATTGCAATAATTAATTGTAAAGACCAAATTATAATTCATTATCTAAACAATGCCCGACTTTTGTTTGGGATATTTTTCTTTGCACAGGGGATTAAGTCTTTAAATTTTTGTCAATCCTAACTAACTATAGATTTACCACTTCATTTTAGATGCATTTAATATGAATATAATTATATTATTTTTATCAAACTTGTGTGTATGTGTGTGTGCGTGTGTGTGTACTCTCTCCATCTCTGTTTAGTTGCCACACACTCCCTGGGATGTCCTAAAACCATGCAGGCTCACCTTTTGTCTTAGATAGTTATATTATTTCTATCCAAGTAAAGAATAAAATATATTGATATGACTAATTTTGGCCCTATTTGGATTGCTCTATTAGAACAGTTTGAATTAATCTAATTCTCATGGGGTCTATTAAGAGTACTTTTTAAGTTATAATATCAAAGCTTCTAGATTTCTTATGCAAAAAGAAGTGTGGCAACTAACTTAGATGGTATGATTATATATTTTATCTAAAGAAATAGAGAATTGCATGTGCGCACATACAAATATACATTGAAATACTCGTGCAAGAATAATAAGCATAAGTACTGGGGAAGGTAAAGTTGGATGATCTTATTGTTCTTATGCATGACCATATCATGCTTTAACACTCGATTATTTTTTGGCTCATATTCCTCCAAAGTTTGCATGTGGTTGGAAAAAATATTTTGGTATTTCTGCTGATGCAGACTTCTTGGGCTTTTGCTCTTTTATTAGGTGATGGTTTCTGCCAAGGAAGAGCCAGATGTTGCTGTTCCTCCTGCTATGGATGGTTTGCTGAAAGTTCATAAATGCATTGTTGATGTTGACACTGATCCAGCTCATGCTCCGCCCGGTGTGGGCCTAACAGTTTGCACAAGGATGCTTGTGGCAGGTACACAAGGCGGAAGCTTGATTGGGAAGCAGGGTGCCACTATAAAGTCTATTCAAGATGCTTCAAATTGTACAATTCGAGTTCTAGGAGGAGGTACTTTGGCATATCACAGCTTGCCAATTTCTTTGTCCCAAAACTTATGGATATATTCAGTTTTTGCTGCATGTCTCCCAGTCTAGGGTCTTTATGAACCCTTGAATGGCACTGGAGTGCTGATAATATGACATGATACTCCTTTCTGTAGTTCTGACTTGTTTCTTCGTCATATATTAATGATATTTTAATTGCTATGTATCGTTGTTGAACAAATTTCTGCAGAAAACCTGCCATTTTTTGCTCTACCAGATGATAGTGTTGTTGAGGTACAAGGGGAGGCAACTGGAGTGCATAAGGCGGTTGAACTGATTGCAACCCATCTTAGGAAATTTTTAGTTGATCGCAGTGTAATCGGTATATTTGAAATGCAAGTAAGTTTCCTCTTCTGAATACTACAATATTTGGTAGTAAACTAGTAATGAATATAATGTGGTTGTGAGCAATTATGGGACTTTAGCTTGTGGTTCCTTCTGTCAAATAGTCGACCTTAAACAATTCCTTTCTAAATTGGGGCTTAAAATCTAAGACTAAGTTGTACACTTAGTCTCCCCGCCCATGGGGGAGAAGATTCTGATGTAACTTATGAATCTCTAATCTATATTTCTTTTGAAAATAATTTGTAAATGTACCCATCCACCTCTTTGAAGAAAAGTACAGCGCTTCATCACTTCTCTGGTTTAATCATCTAAAATATCCAAATTTGTATATGTTTATAGCTTTTTATGCTTTTAACTAATACTCTTCTTTTGTTGCATTTGTAGTATATAGAGTATAATTTTTGTTTGTGGTGAACAGATGCAAATGCAAAATGCACGAGGAAACCAGGACATACCCCCTCCACAATCCTGGGGACCCCCGCCTCAAGTTTTTCCTATGAATGCTGGTGGTGGACTTGGATTTGCTCCAATTCCTCAATATGTGCCACCTCAACGCCAGTTTGACAATTACTATCCACCAGCAGACATGCCTCCTATGGACAAGCAACCACGTCAAGGTCCACCTGCATACAGCAGAGATGCATCTATGGGAACTCACACAAGTCTGCAGCCACATCAGTCAATGGTCACAAAGGTGTAATTCTTAAAACTGAATATCTGTTATTTGACTCTAGTAATGTTATGCTTGAAACTATTTCCGCTATTTATCTGAGCTGACAAGTGTATTCAGGCTTTAGGATGTATTGGGTTACATCATTTTTTCAAAATTTAATTTTCATTTTTCAAGAACAACTTTGAGCTGATACAGTGTGGAATTATTTTTTGGTTGCAAGTAAAGAAGCCTATATACCTGAGACAATGTCAGGGAATAATTTCTTTGAATAGCTCTTTGTTAATAATATTTTGTTTTCTGTATCATCAATTTCTGCATGGAAGATAAGAGTGATTACATGCAAATTACTTGAAAGTGTTTACATGAATATTGTTTCTGCTTACTACCTGTACTTCTCTGTTATGCTTCTTATTATCTAGTATAAAACTTGTCAGTTGAAAAAGAGAGCCAAGTAATGGCTATCTTCCAAAACCAATAATAGGGGCCATGGCCACCTTTTGGCCCATGAATAGGCTCCTCTGCTGCATACTGACTGCTTTCTATTCTAATTTCCACGGTTGCTGATAATCAAACCTCTATTATTTTCAGGTCTCACAGAATATGCAAATTCCACTTACATATGCAGATACTGTTATTGGAACCTCTGGGACAAATATCAGCTATATTAGACGTGCCAGTGGTGCAACTATTGCAATACAAGAATCAAGGGGTATTCCTGGTGAGATGACTATCGAGATAAATGGATCTGCATCACAAGTTCAAACCGCTCAACAGTTGATACAGGTACTTCAGAATTTCTTCATAGAATTCTTGAACCGTATGACAGTAAAGAATTTTTTTTCCTTCAAGTTTTGGATCCATGTTTCCTGAATTTGCCATCTGTAGACTTAAACACTTAAATGTTCTCTGTAACTATGTAATCAAGTTGGTCTTGAGTTCCTTTATAATGGCATTATGTTGGGTTGTCATAAACTTATAAATGCTGGTTTTAATTCTTCCAAGTGTAAAATTGTGTCTAAGATTATTCACAGAAAAGGTTATCAGAGAATATGAAGATATTCCAGTAGTTACCTTTTTCTGAGTATCCATCTTCATTGTTACATGTGAATTGAAGCTTGTTTTGTGCTTCAAGCAAGTGCTGCCAAATGTGGCATCATGTAATGACATCTTCTCGTCTTTGTTGTTTCGTGATGCAGAATTTTATTGCTGAAGCTGCAAGTGCTGCACAGAACCCTCCAGGTGCACCACCACCTGGTCAGGGATACAATCCTTATCCCAATCATGGACCCGTGTATCCATCTCAACCACCAGATGCTACTGGTCATGCACCTGCTGGAGACTATGCTTCTGTCTATGGAAACAACTATGGTTATTGAACCTTTATGGACGGACTTACTTTTGGCTAGATGACCTTGCACAAATTTTTACAAGAACAACAGCTGGCAAAGAGTAGTTACGCAATGTTGTATTGAGATATTCATGACTAGGAATAGTTGTCTAATATTTCTAGATACATTATGTAAAACAATATGGAGTTTCTAGATGCGCTATGTAAAACAATATTGTTTGATTTGTGATTTTTTTTTTGTTTTGCTCTACTGCAATAGACTTGACTTTGTTATAATTTTATTGTGACCGCATTCCTTTCATTTTATATTTGTAAACTCCCCACTCTAGTCGCCCTGCATCATGTTTATATATATATATATATATTGTACGAGTTTTGAATGTTTATGTTGTAAGAACAGGAGAATATACACTTTTCTTGTGTCACGTTTTTGATAGCAAAAGCGTTGGACTAAAGGTTGTGTTTTTCTTTCTGATTAGGATTGTTTTGTTTAGTAAGAGCTCAAAGATTCAAGATGTAGCCCCCAAGTTGGAATTGATTTGAATAAATTCTTGGAACAATTACATATTCTAGTATTTTTTTATGAAAAAATTACAATAAAAGTGCAATAAAAACATATTTACAAAAAGAATGCATTTTTAATTTTTTATTACATAATTAATTCCTTCTTCTTCTTCTCTCACCTCCCTCCCTTCCCGTCGCCCCCTCCAACCTGCCTCCCTCTCCCTCGCCTCTCCCTCCTCCACCACAGATCCGCCCACCGCCTCCCTACCCTCCACCTCCTGGCGCTCCCACCTCCCCAACACCCCGGTTCCCCCCACTTCCCGGTGCCATCCTCCCCCCTTTCCGGTGCCATCCTCCCCTCGCCCTTCCCTTCCAGTAGCCCCCTCCAACCTGCCTCCCTCTCCCCCGCCCCTCCCTCTTTCACCACAGATCCGCCCACCCCCTCCCTCGCCCCCTCCGCCCGGCTCCCCCTATCTTACCCACCCCCGACTCCCCCTACCCGGTGCTCCCCCCCCCCCCCAACGATACATTAACGAGAGTGGTTGTGGACTGGTGGTGGTGGTGGACTGGCGGTCGTCCGTCCTCCATATAATTCATTACCGCCGTTGCCATCCATTACCACCGACGTCCTCCATTCCCTTCGTCGCCATGAAACCCATTGAGAGAGATTTACAAAGAATATGAAGGTAACCAATTACTGAATGTAGGTAAACAACAATAGTATGTACGTAACCAAACACTAATTTGTAGGTAACCAAACACTAGTATGGAGGTAACCAAATCTTGAAGGTGTAGTAACTACTTTTTGGTTACCGTTATATTAAAGGTTAGTTACATCTGTATTAAGGTTTGGTTACCTTTTGTATTAAGGGTTGATTACCTTTATATTAAAGTTTGGTTACCTTTCTATTAAAGATTGGTTACCATTGTATTAAGGTTTGATTACCTTTGTATTAAAGGTTGGTTTCCTTTGTTTTAAGGTAGGATACCTTTTGTATTAGGGGTTTGGTTACCTGTGTATTAAGAGTTGGTTATCTGTGTATTTAAAGTTTGATTACTTCTGTATTAAGGTTTGGTTACCTTTGTATTAAGGTTGGTTACCTTTGTATTAAGGTTTAGTTACTTTTGTATTATGAGTTGGTTACCCTCCTTCTCAAATCCTTTTCCATCACGACGACACAGCCGCCACCGTCCACCGTTTCCAGCCCTCCCTAAAGCCACCAGTGAGCTTCTCATCGGCTTTATCGAGGATAATCACCGCTTCTTTCTGTCTAAATCACTGTCCGACTTTCGCCGCCCCATCTACGCCTCTTCCCGTCCATGCCCACCACTGGAACGCCAACTGTTGTTCACGGTCACTACGAGAGGTTGCTGGTGAAGATTCGGTCAGCCATTAATGGCGATGAGGAGAGAAAAGAGAAGGAGGAACGAGGAGAGAGAGAGAGGAGGCAGGGGGGTTGGATAATTATTTAATGCGTTTATTCTTGTTGTACTCTTTTTGTAATTATTTTTATTAGTGCACTATTTTTGTAATTATTTTTTAAAAGTTGTATACTTATGTAAAGAACCCTAAATTCTTTATCCGACAAGCCATTTATTTGCTAATTTTTGTTTTAAACACATGAACTATGTAGTTATTATTTTTACAATTGTGATGAAATTTCAAGGGCGTTGCCCTTAGGATCAGTTGGTATAATTCAATTTCATAGCGGTTAAATTGATCTCTTTTAAGTTATATTTGTTTGCAAGAATTATAATTTCGAGATTATAATCTCAAGGCATAGATTATAATTTTAAGATATAGATTATAATCCTAAGATTATATAAAATTATTAATCCTAAAAATGTTATGTTTGTTTTTAAATTTAGATTTGGACTATTAGTCTAGTAATTATAAAATGACTTAATAGTCTTGAGATTATAATCCCTGATTCAATATGGTATTAAATAGTTCCTCATATTAAGTTATTTTATAATTCTTAGACTAATAGGGGGTGAGATCATTTGTAACCAAATCATCTGTTTCTCTGTGTCGAGACTTATGATGACTATTTTTAGGGTTGACGATGGTTTTTAGGGTCTTCGGTGACAGTATGTACCGTTGCCATAGTCCTATTTTTTTGTAGGGCTACTACGACACAGAGAAACAAAAGATTTTGGTTACAGAGGATCTTATGCCGACTAATAGTCCCAAGTCCAAATTTAATAATAAATAAGACAAATATGAAATTAATAGTCTTATTTCAAGTGTAATCCTTACAAAAAAATATAATCTTGAAATTATAATTCTAAAATTATATTTTTTACAAACAAACGTGACCAAAACTCTTGTTTAGAAACAAGTCCAAAAGATTCACGTTTTATTTGCAATTTCTTTGAGAATGGTATTGGTTGGTACCCCTCTTCTTGGATACAAATTTTGTGAAGGAGATTTTTTGTTTTCCTTTCTTCCATATCATTCATGGGGTGGGTAATAAAAGGATACCCAAATCAAATTGCTCCCGTACGTTACAGATATGAAGAAGAATTGATCATTTACCAAACAACGATTACTCAAACAGAGAACATAAGAATTTGAATAATATCAAACCTACTCGTAGCCCAAAGCTCGAGTATATGCATCTCGCGGTTGGTTAGTGGACCTAAAACAGAAAAAGGATTCCTAAAGTGACATGCTTGTCATTCTCACTGCATGTCAATTAAAATAACAAACAAATAAATCTAAATCACCAGATGAAATCTGGAATCCGAAAATATATTCATCTCGGATGGAAAAGGGAGCCAGAAAGCAAAGGACCATCTATGGTTCATACTTCACAGAAACACAATGTCATAGTGTCAGCTGTCGCAACCATAGTCCGTTCATCACAGAGACCATGAACAAAAATTCCTAAATTTGCGCTGATTTAAGTGAAATACAATCCACTGATTCCAATCTTATTATTAACAAACAGGAAAGTAGCAAACCAACACTCATCTGAACCTCAGAATATAGAGAAACCTAATTTTTTACATGGATTATAAAATTGAAAATTTTCAAATAATTAGTCTAAATAGGCGCTGAACAAGTTGTTCTAAAGTGTCCAGTTTGATTGCAGCGACTGCAATGCACGACCCGCTTCACACGACCTCGATCTTCTGCACGAACTCGCCTTTTTCTCGGTCTACCTGGTGGCCGAAGTGACTTTGGTGGGTTTATGACAATATCAACAACGCCACCTTGAGTTCCGTCTGAAATCTCCTTCCAAAGGGTCTTGTCTGGAACGGGGTGTATTGTCTGAGAGTAAGCCTTGCGGTAAGTTACTACAGTGAAACAACTCTCAGTAAAGCGATGAACATTTTGTCTGCAAGAGAGGAGGGCAGCCACAGCATGCGCACAAGGCAACCCGTACAGCTGCCATCCTCGACAGAGGCAACAACGGTTTCGAATATCCACAATATTTGTTCCTTCATGAGAGATCACCTCAAATTCTGCCTCATTTGCTCGAAGCACTTGATAAGTACGAGCACGCTCAAGAGCCTCTGACACACGCCTTTCAGCAGAAGGAACAAGTATAGATGTCCACTGCATACTAACTTCACGTCTCTCATTGAACCAAGTCATCAATTGCCTGCGGATGCACTCCATCATTTGAATTATTGGAAGCCCTGAAGCCTCAAGTATCCAAGTATTCAGCGATTCAACTATGTTAGCAGTCAGATGCCCGAACCGTGTACCCTCAAAATATGCAGTGGCCCACAAGCGAGGTGGAACTCGACGAATCCAATAAGCGGCTTCCTGGGATATCTCTTCAATCTCTAGAATTTTCCCTTCATATTCAATGACAGTAAGAGCACTAGCAGCTTCCCACAGAAGGTTGACAAGTACAGTATTGTTGAACTCCTTTCGGAAACTCTCAGTGAGATGACGCATGCAGAATCCATGGAAAGCAGTTGGGAAATTTGCTTCTACTCCATCAACAATACTCTTTTGCCTGTCAGACAGGATTGTAAGCTTTGGCATGTTTTCAGTGTTAGTTTCCAGCAGGTTATGCAGCTCAGAAAGGAACCACATCCAGTTGTCATCATTTTCTTCGTCCACAACCCCAAATGCCAAAGGGAATAGCGCACCATCACCATCAAAACCAGTAGCAAAAAGCAAGGTTCCAAGGTATTTGCTTTTCAGCACAGTTCGATCAAGCCCAAGAAGTGGCCTGCATGCATTTAAAAATCCAAATATCGATGCTTGAAATGAAACAAACAGGCGCTGGAAACAGCTATCCACCGGATTCACATAAACTGAAGCAATGCTTCCAGGATTGGTCCGTCTGATATGGTCACAATATTGTGGAAGAAGGCGATAATCTTCTTCAAATGACCCACGGAGAGCAGCCATGATCCGTTCCTTTCCTCTCCAGGCTTGCTTGTATGATAAGGTGATTCCATGAACACGGTGAATCTCTTCCAGTATCTCCTTTGGCTTGCATTGAGGGTTTTCCTTAAGGCGTTGTTCCACAGAATTTGCAACCCACTGGACTGAGGCTTGTTGATGACCAAGATGTGCAATTCCACCACAGCTATGTTCAGAATGTATAGTCCTAATCGTGAAGGTAGGAACACCTGGAAGTTTGCAGCATTTATGTGATTAAAATGAAGGAATTTTATATTTAAAAAAGATAGGATAAAATTAAAACTGGGGGACAACAAGTGCACCCTCATCAAACTACTGGAAAACAAGACTAAAAGAGCACTCTATACAGATCAGTCAAAGAAGTACCTGGAAGTTTGGCAGCATGAATTCTCCAAGGACACCCCTCACTTGCACATTTAGCAGTGAAGCGAGTTTTGTCAGATTTAACTGTCTGTATCTCAAAATGAAGAGCGATAGCACAGTCCCTCAATGCCCTACGACAGCTCTTGACATCTGGAAATTCTTGCCCAACAGCCAATTCATAGGTAGGAGTAGGAACAAGGGTTCGGGTTTGAATAATTGGAGTAGTAACCACAAGCTGAGCCTGATGAATGGACATATCGGAGCCAGGTACAATATCCATATCATGATTCTGGTGCACAACAAGATCCAAGTTCTCATCAAGTTCATGGTTCTCTACAACATTCAACTCATGATTCTCTGATAAACCTAACTCTTGATTTTCTGTAGAAACAACCAATTGACGATCATGGTGGTCAATGCCAGTATCATCTGGATCAATATCGGGGTCATTTTCTTCACCTGGCTGTATACCAGTCACATTCCTATTCTCATGGTCATATCCAGTATCATGTTCATTACCATGTTCATATCCATTCTCATGCTCATCACCTTGACTCTGAGCATTTGGCAGAGCTACTTCATGATCCAGCAGCAATTCACGATCATGAGCATGACCTAAACCTAAATCATTATCACCAGTCTGTCCTAAATCCAAATCATGTCCGTGGGTCTGTCCCAATCCTAAGGTATGACTCTGTCCAATCACTAGGTTATGACTATGCCTTAATCCCAAATGCTGGTTCTGAACCAATGGCAAATCTCGTCTTTGCCCAAGAACCAGATCATGGTTTGCCATGATCCCCAAAGATATCAATTACACACTCGGGGACGCCACAAAAATATATAAAAAAACCTGTATAAAAGTAAATTAATTGGAGTCAAACCCATTTACTCTATCATAGTAACTGAGCACTTGTCTTTTTCCCCGAGATAGAAACATTGAAGCTTAAAAATCCTAGAATTATCATTGTGAAGTACCCAGGAAAAAAAATACGTTTAGCTTTGTCAGAACATAAGATTCAAGATTTCTTTGTTCCTTTAACTCCAGTTTTACCAGCAAACAAACAGAGTATAACAAACAGAGATTCTGAAAAATGAAAGAAAAACAGAATTAATAGGAAAAAAGTTCACCTAGAAGTGGAAAATTCCCAAATACGGAATGCAAGTGGTGGCTCCAAACAGTGACAGCTACGATTTCCCCAGATTCACAGAAACCTGCAAAATACATATAAACTGAAACAGATCAGTGGAAGTGTTATAGAATTAGTGGAACAAATAACAAATAAAAGGGTTTATCGATGCAGATGGGAATTTAAAGAGCCTATAAATAGAGAGAGGGAGAGAGAGATGAGCAGAAGGAGAGTTGGATTTTGGCGGGTAAGAGAAAGAGAGATTGAGGGTGTAAAATTACCGGAAAGATGGAGGGTAAGGTAGGGAAGGGGAAGACTGAAAATTGAGAGGAAGGGGGCAAAAGGGCAGAAGAAGATTTGGGTGGAAGGGTATCGGAGTTTTCAGGGTCAATCGCTTGCTAGGGCTGAGGCCAAAAAGAGGGTATTTAGGTCATCCCAGTCATTCCTCCTCCTCCTCCTATTTATATATTCTCTAGTTTACCCCCCCTTCTTTTCTTCTCCTTTTGTGTGTGTGTGAAACAAAAGGGTAAGTATGACTATACAAAATCAATCACAAAAATTAACTATAAATTAATTTTGACTATTAAAAAATGTAATTTTATATTAAAATTTATATCATATTATATTTTTTAATAATTAAAATAAATATAATTGTTCATTTTATGGTTAGATATTGTTTAAATAGACTTATCCGAAACAAAACTTAGGCATATAAATAAAAATTTAGTAAAATAATTATTTTATGACACAATTTAAGTTGAAGAAAAGACGAATTATTATTATTATTATTATAATTCAGTTTCTTAAGTGAAACATGAATAAATTGAGTTGATTGGTGACCAATTTCATAAATAGTTTAGGGCCATAATTATGTAAATCCATTTTCATAATAATATAAAAAAATCTGATCAAATTTGCAAAAATGACTTGCGCATTCTTGGCTTCTCATTATAATATGTTATGCTAATTAATGCTATAGAGATTTTCCCATTTCGTTCTAATTTTTTTTTGAAGCCTTAATTTTTGAAAAATATAATATAATTCATAATCACGTACATTATGACAACATTAACAACCAATCAAATTTCATTAGAAGAGAAAAAAAAAACAAATTCACAAACCAAATAAGCCTCACATACCTAAAGACCTAAATATCACAATACCTCAATCTTAACCACTAGGTTAAGACCTCATCGGCTTTCTATTCTATTATATAACAATATTCTATTCGTTCCATATTATTTTATCATTGTTGACTTTTGAAAATTAACTTAAGAGATTTTTAAACTTAAAATTAACATATATTCATTTAATATTAATCGGAATATTGATGAATATTGTAAACTATCTAAAAAGTATTACTCATTTTAAGTTTTATTATCTCATAATTTTTAATGAGTTACTTTAATTTTGAGTTTAAAAATATTTTAAATTAAAATTTAAAAATTAATAATAATCATATAATTTGAAAATAAATGAGTATATTATTAGCTAAATCAACAACATAACATTGCTATATTAATTCAACATACAAAGGGAAAACTTTCAATACAACTTTTCATTTTGATAAGTTAAGAGACTGTATTTCGTTTTATAAAAACAACAAATAAAATAAAAATGAAAGAAATTTTATGTATTTTGTAAATTATGCTTTTCCATATGGTATGAACTTTTTTATGTAGCATTCGTTGAATTAGAAGGCCTTATTAGCATAAACGAATGCACTCTTTAACATACTTGTGCAAATGTCCCGGCAACCGCCGACTGACCGCTACTTGTCTGCTTCTTCTTTCGGCAACTAAGTGTCCTGACAGCCAGAGACGAAACTAGGGGCGGGGGGAGTCAATTTTATTTGAATTAACAAAATCTGGTCTATTAAATGTTCAGCTTGTAATCTTGTTTGGTGCGGCGACGGAAGATGCGTAGTTAATGGAACTGGACACTACTACCAATATAATGAAGACTCTTCCAATTTGTTGGATCAAATTGCCTTTGCTTGTTTCAAACAATGTAAGCCTGCTCTTTCTTCCACCGTTTTTACTAATACTATTAGAATGGGTGACCGATTTTGCCGAAAAATAAAATAAAATATTAGAGCTATAATATAAGTGATGTTTAAAGTGTTAAGTATTGTTAAAATAATTGAAAACTATCGCTATGAAGATCATCAAAAGTCCACTTCGAAATAAAATGAGAGATCAATGGTTGAGTGATAGCTTGATTGTTTATATTAAAAAAGATATTTTTGCTTGTATTAATAACGAAACCATAGTGTGACGTTTTCACGAAATAAAAACTCGCCGTGGGCAATTGTAGTTTGTATGTTTTTCTTTTCATGAATGATACTAGTCTCGTTAAAATTTAGTCTTGCCTGAAAAAAATTTCTAGATCCATCCCTGCTTATTAGTATTTTTGATTGGTATTGTATTAGTTTTAATAAGAAATTCTTTTTCTCCGAAAATAGCTACATCACATATAGTCACAATAACAAAAAGATATAGGGAAAGAAGATCGCCCTGTCTTAGCCCTTTTGAGCTCTTAAAGAAACCGCAAAGAGCACTATTGACTTTAACGGAAAACTTAGAAGTAGAGATACAAGCTTTGACCTAAAAAATAAATTTATGGGGAAACATGTTCTCTCTTTATTTTTCATTGTTTGATTTGCGTCAAATTAATTCCCAACAAAAAGTACTACCAAGAATAAATACACTACTTCCTCCATCAATGCCCATTATTTGCACTCCTTCACTTCCATTAAAATAGTTTAATTTTACAATTTTCAAGTTAATTTGTCAAATTTCAAACTTAAAACTAATTTCATCTTAAATAAGTTAATATAATCATAATTATTGGATATTGTTTAAAAAAATACTACTAATAAAAAATATTATTATTTACAAAACTTAAATCACATCAATTTTAAAATTTGTAAATTGACTTTAAAAAATCAAAATGAAACTCTTTTATAATATGAATGCAAGTATTATTATTATTATTTTTTGCTTGTGAATATGATACAAGTTTGTTATTTTAATTTTCGATTTGTAATAATGCTCTCTGTTTAATTAACCCAAATTTTAGAAAAGGATAAATGACAGAAACATTTAAAACTTAACACAACTTTTTACAATTCACTATTTCTTAAAATGTGTGACATCTCAATATACTTTTAGAATACTTTATAAATACTAAGCATTTTAAAAACAATAATAGATAGAGAGAGAGAGGAACGAACAAACAAACATGATCATATATATTCATATTCCAGTGGCACTATAAACCAAATAGAATACTTTATTTATAGGCGATACATTCAAAACATCATTAGATACATATATAAGAAATGATCCGGCAAAGAACCAAGTCTTACTAATTATTCCCAAAGTAATTCAGCTGTTAATATACAGGCTCACCTTGCATTAGTCATCTCAACCTCATACCTTAAATCTGTGGCACATATTTGTAACTCTAGAGAAGCTGAAATGGATGTCTTATGAAAATGGTCATAAAATTGGCACATTCTCCTTTAACTGTCCATATTCAAGTATAGTTGTAACACTCCTTTCCTGACTAATGGAAAGGGAGGCTACGCACAAACAAACTCTAAGCAGAATGTCAAAACAAAAATGAACTCTCTTCACACTTGCTCTTGAATCCCATTACAAACCCTGCCGGAAGAAAAACACAGTATGAGCCAAATGCCCAGTAAAAATAAAGAGTGTAGAAATAAGAATTGAAATTGAATAACAAAATCAACTGAACTAAACTAAGATTAACAAAATCAACTGAACTGAATTACATAATCTTACTGAACAACATAATCTACTAAACTGAACTAATATACTGAACTGAACTGATTTACTGAATAACATGAAAGTCTGAATTGAATGGTTGTGTTTATTTTATACCGAGCTCAGAACAAAACAGAAATATACCTTCTCACAAAGACAAGTCAAAATACTGCCACACAGGCAGACACACATTGGACTGCAGATCCAAATGCATACAAAATCAAAAAGGTGTGTTCGGCACTACGAACAACACGAGATCGCAGAACAGAACAAAATGCTAGGACCGACCTATACGCCTCCCACAACAAAACACCAAATGTCCACCAAAACAAAAAATGGAGACGCCATGGACTGATCACACCGCCATGGAAGGTGTCATGCCTTAGTGCCTAGAGACATGTCTATGGTACCCCCACATGTAAGACCCCGAATTTTATGAAATATAAAATTTAATTTTTCTTCGTATATATTTTTTTCATGAAACAGTAAGTGGTTAAATTGATGAAATTGAAAGTTAAGGATGTTATGTGCAAATTTTATTTTGTCGGATAATATTCGTTTTGTCGGGGAATATTCGTTTGGTCGGGGAATATTCGTGTCGTACGACGGCGCCGAAATAACAAATTATTTGTGGACCCCACAACGGAATATTTGTCGGATATAGAAAACGACAGAAGTAACCTTTTTAAATAAAAATAGTCAACGGTGTTAACTGTTAAAATACCGGTGATAAAAGAATAGTAACATACGGTAATTTATGGTATTTTCTGTAGCCCACGGTATTGCATAGTGTCTCATATTATTGGTCTGATAATTGACACCGTAACTGTTACGCATCATTGCATCGATAATTGTCACTGCATAATATTTTATATTATCAATTCAATAATTGTTGTTACACAGTATTTTGCATTATTGATTTAATAATTGTCATTACACTGTATTTCATATCATTGACTCAATAATTGTTGGTGCACTGTAGTTAAAATTATTGAACCTAATAATTGTCACAGTAGCAAATACCCTGTAATTTATATTATTAAATTAATATTGATTTGTAACGTGTTTCTTACATTATTGTTGAATTATTGCTGCAACATTATTTTATTTTATATGTTGGACTCACAGGAAGAATAAATAAATAAATAAAATAAAATTAATTTTACTATTTGAAATAGTAACGTGAATAGTAATGTGAATAGTGACGTGAATAGTAACGTGAATAGTGACGTGAATAGTAACATGTGGGACCCATGTGGGGCCCACATGAGAAATGAATTGCAAATTGAAAATGTGCTGAAGAAAGTTTGGTGAAGCAGCCAGCGGCTGCTGATTTCTTTGACTGGCGTATTATTCACCTACCGCGCATAGTACTTATTTTCTCTTATAAATAGCTTGCTCAGCTGAATAGAAAAATCACACCTAAAACATAAAATTTTTCTATAAGAATTTTATGAGTTTTGTCTGAGAATAGTAAGGCTATTTTGAGTGTTTGAAAGCCAAAAGGAGTGCAGGAATTTTTCAAGTAAGTCTTTTATTAAAGAGTAGTAATTTCATAAATTCCTATTTTTCACGGTATTCACAAATCTTCCTTTAGAAGACTCTTCTTTGAGAAGATTCATTTTTAAAAACTTTCTTTGAAAGATTTATTTTGGAATATTATTTTAAAAACTATTTTAAAGTTGTTATATTATACTACAAAAATTATGTTAAATATATATAATTTTGATAATTCATATTATACGAGTTATTATACACTTTAAAATTTATATGTGGTAATTACTAATTTTATTATAAATATATAGGTTGATCAACCTCATTTAAATCAATATCCAGTCACGTGTTAAGGTAAGGAATATCATTCTTTTCACACTCTTAAATTTACTACGGTAAGGAATATTATCTTCTTTCATATTCTAACTTACTACGGTAAGGGGTATCACTCTTTTCATCATCATAAATGGATATTATTTTCTTTCTTACTTGAAGGGATTATCATTCTTTGATTCTCGAAAATAATATCGTTTCTTTCTTGTGCCATTTATTTCCATGTATTAAATTGTGGGAATAACCTTACGGCGCGGTTTACCGCCTGTTGGTGAATAACCTTTTGTATTCATTCCTTATTAATCTTTGAGAATAACCTTACGGTGCGGATTATCGCCTATTTGGTGAATAACTCTTCGTATTCAAATTGATGGGAATAACCTTACGGCGCGGATTATCGCCTGTTTGGTGAATAACTATTCGTATTCAAATTGATGGGAATAACCTTACGGCGCGGATCACCGCCTGTTGGTGAATAACCCTTTTTATTTGTCTCGTGTGGAAATAATTTGTTTACACGAATTATCACATGATACTTTTATTCTATATTCGTAAGTGATATCATTTTCCTTTATACTCATAAGGGATACCATCTTTTTCATCTTCCATTATTCAAACTTACTATGGTAAGGGATATTAATTCCCTTCACCTTTTGTTAATCAAACCTGCTACGGTAAGGGATATTATTTTCTTTCATACACCTAAATCGAAACTTATTATGGAACTATTGTTTCTATAATTCCTGAAAATATTATATGTTCCATAATAGTTGAATTTCATTATTTCAACTGAACCTTCCTATTTTCTGAACATTTCTATTGAACTGTAATCGTTATTCTGAACTGTGGATCTTGAGTATCATTTTTAAATTTCACTCCACATCATGTTGGCAATTTGGACATTATTTGAATCTGCACAAAGTAAACTTCCGATACTTATTGTTTATCCTGTTCTTCTGTTCATCATTTGTATCACTGTTATTTGTATTAATCATCAAGAATCAAACTGTTGTGAATATTTGTGGCCGGGGGCACAGATGTGATATAATTGTTGAACAGATGATAGGTTAAAGGTGATATACTAGGTTAAAGGGGATACATCTGTTCGGTGTCTTTTATGGCACGTGGTTAATGTTCTCTTTGGCCCGTAGTGCAAAGATGAACTGTTGATTGGTATGATTATGACCAAAGGCTGAATCTGGTATAATCATGACCGTTGGAGTTATATTGAATGTCTTTGGCCCGTAGTGCAAAGATGAATTGTTGATCTGCATGATTATGACCAGGAACTGTGAAGTTGTATTATCTTGACTAATGGTATTTCAGATGATAAAAGTTGATGATATTTTTACTAAAAAGAGAAGCGAGTGGACATTATAGTCTGCATTATTCTTCTAATAGATCGCTCATTCCGCTGCTATTATTGATCTGAACATTGTTTAAGAATTTAACTACAGTTTTTGATATAAACCTTGTAGTCTATTGTATTCTATCAAGAACTCAACTGTTGAAGGCTAATGATAATTTATTCGTCATTATCTTAGTCATGATATTTCTTACTGGGCTATTTGAGCTCACCCTTTCTTTTCGTTCCATTGTTTTTCAACAGGAGATGAGAACGTAACGGGGTCTAGCCGGGGAATGGAGTGAGAGTGCGGGGTTAGCTATCATAGTCTTCACGTGTTATAAAATAGTGTGACAATAATAATGAAGACTTAGTTGTGTTGTATTATCCACTGTATTGTTGTACGTTGTATTTCATTGTAATAATTTTGTTGTAGTCTTTTGACGACTCAAGTTTGGGCTGTGTGGGCTCAGATTTGGGGGCGTCACACCACAGGTGGTTATAGCTCAGGTATACCCTACGATATTTTCTAACAAAAATATTATGTCACAACGAATGCGACATAATATCACAAAAGGGGTTCTAATACGCACATGCTAAACCGAAACAAATTGACACAAAGTCTCCCAAATATACTAGCATGTACGTTTCTGCAGAATCAAAATAAATACTAAACATGATTAATAAGTCTAAAGAGTACAAGATAAGTTGCGAATATCTAGAATCAAACAAAACTATCATATACATTTATCCATGAACAATATATCGATCGAGATAATATCCAAATTCTAATGAGGAACAAAATAAACAAATTAAAATCAAATGAGTATCGCTGAAGGAGTACGAAATTCGTATCTGGAATAAACAATGTAATACCCAAAATTATACTTCAAAACTGACTCGTTAAATTCCATCCGTCGAAACTAATTAAACAAAATAAAAGAATTGATAAATAAATAGTTAATCAATTGATTAAGTTTTACACATTTTCTTTCTCTTAGGCGAATCTGAAATTGTTCTGTTCTAAACAAAATTCTACCTAAAAGTATACATACATAAATATTTTAATCATGGTAATGTATATATTAATAAATAATAGTATTCTTATTCATTCCGAAATATATATAAGTATATTCACAAAAATATTCTTTCCATTTTTTTATTTCTATTACAAATAAATATTTTATATTATTATTATTATTATTATTATTATTATTATTATTATTATTATTTCCTGTCAAAACTTTAAAGTTACAAAAATACTAATTTAATATTCTAAAATACTAATTACTAACAAAGATATACCAAAATATATTAACTAACAAACTAAATAGCATACAAAAATTAAAACTACAAAATTAAAACTAATATAGAAAATTAAATAATTACACAAAGAAAGAAAAAGAGACATACCCGAAATTATGAGGTTCGCAGTCCATCCACGTCCTTAACACAAAATTTTTTAACTAGGGAGGTCCTTACTAAAAAGGTTCTCACACAAAAAGTTCATCACAAAATAGAAAGTACTTAATGTTTTGCAAAATAAAACATATGTTAGTATGCCATATATAGGCTATAGGAAGGGAAAATTTTTATTGGGTGGGCGATGTGGGACTAAAAAGAAAAAAAAAAGGAACCGGGTATTACAATAGACAACACTTCAGAAACCACCTTCTGCAGGTGGACCTCGGCACACTCTTTTTTTTTTTTTTTTTTGATAATGTGGAGTTTTCCAACCGCAGTCGGACTCGAACCCAGGACGACCGAGTTTACGGTTCGTCCCAGGGCTAAGCTTAAACTACTGCGTTAATAGCCGGGGTTCTCGGCACATTCGCCTTCAACTATCCATATTCGAGCATAGGCAACACTTTAGAAACCACCTTTGGACCAGGTTCAGCCGGTTGTTGCTCCTATTTACGACAATTTTTGAGAGGAATGTGATTTCCTGACCATCAAAATCTTGATGAAGTAATTTATTGAAAAAATTATCATCTTCATTGAGGTTTGATCACCTCATGAGTTCCCCGACTTTTTCCAAGGTCGCCACAGCCCTATCAGCACCAGATCCCATCGCAGTTGCAGCACCTACTGCATTAGTGATTATTAGTGTATATACCAAGGGCAACTTGTCTATATAACCTAATGCAATAGCCCCTGCAAAGCTATCACCACACCCAACAATGTCAACCACATCCACCTGTCAAGTAAAGAAAAACTTCAATGAAAGAAACTTTTTTCAGGTAACTAAAGAAGCAAACTAGCCTTAATAACATTTTGCATACTTTCAACGAAAATCATGTACTTATAAATATTAAGTGATACCTCGAATGCAGGTGCACAACAAATACTTGACATGGTGATTAATATTGAACCCTTTGAACCCATTTTAACAATCACCCATTTTGTGCGGATGCCTTTCCTTAGCAACTCCTGTCCTGCTAGTATTGGGTCTCCTATGCCAGTCAATGATTCAGCCTGGAACATCATCATCATCGTCATAAATTATACTAGTATAGGGGGGGGGGGGGGGGGGAAATTCTCACAAGGAAAAGGGGAAAAAACAGTTGTTTACAAGGATTTCCCCATAATCTTGAAGAAGGAAATAAATAGCACTACTGTTAGATTTGACCCTAGTAGTCAGAAATCCTGCTCCAGCACTGGGCTATATGTGTGATACAATGCAAAGCAGGATTTTCCATATGTAGGCTAATTGACTCTATAATCTTATAAAAAAATGTGCTTAGTTAATATATAAAAGGGTATGTATATGACCTCCTCATATGTTAGAAGAAGAACATCGCTCATCCACAGGAACTTTTGCAAGTGCTTTTCGTTCTTCAGGTGTTCCTTTAGCAAGGGTCCCTCCTCGAGGTCCAGGATAAAAAAAATTTGATGTTCCAACTTCTGCATCGTACTCCAGAGCAGAAATAAGCAGATCAGCAGGCAACTCGCTAATGCTATAACCATCACAGAACAAGATCTTTGACTGTTGTATGGCCCTCTTGATTTCAGTCGGTAGTTTGACCATCCAACTAACAGCAGGCTCCTTACAAAACTCTTTTCGACTGTAAAAAAAAAAAATTGTCAGAGACACCACCACAATCTGCCAACAAAATCAAGTTGTAGGAATAACTTGATTGTGAATATTCATTTTAAAAAATTTGAAGTACCCTGAAATTCATCACTTGTACCTGAGAAAATCACGTTGTAGCGAACGGTCCACCAAAACCCAGCACAGAAGTGTTTCATATGCAGTGCTTGAACTGCTCTGAGCACTCATATTAACCATGTCAATTCCCTCGTCAAGAAACACATCTAAGAGGAAGCGTCCATAGATTTCGTCTCCAACATTGCCAATTGTTATACAGTGGAGTCCCAGTCTTGCTGTTGCTATAGATGTATTGGACATACCACCAGCTTCCCAGTATCGCTATTATCAAAAGTTAAACAAGCAAAATATACCAAAATCAAAGGAAGAAATAGAGCATTATGGTGGAGATACATGAGTGTGGCTGAAGAATCACCAGCTTAATTTTTCTACAGGCTTATCATGCATACATTTGAAATTAAAAGACTAAAATCGAAGATCCCGTTTCATAATATTATTCAAACGGTTCCAACAATTTTTCCAATGAAAATGGTGATAGAGCTAACATTGAAAGATAGCTTCTGCTACTCTCCATAAAGCTTGATGAATGAAGAGTGACAAGAAAGAGTTATTCATCAGTAAGTACTGTTTCTTCTGCTTAGCAATGAAGCTGGGTACTGTTCAACATTGATCAAGAAAATAGTGAACAGAACAAAAAGAATTACAAATAATCTTGATCAACTACATTCCAAAAAAAAAAAAAAAAATTGAAAAAAAAAAGTAAGAGAAATTGACAAACATATATACCTTATCAGGTGGGGACTTAGCTAATTCATCCATATAAGCTCTACGTTCCTGAGGAGACGAGGGGGGCAATTTAGGGACATTGAGTATTATGTCCACACAGGGGTTTCCCAGAGTGGCCACATCAATTTTTTTCTTAACAACGATAATACTACTCATTCTCTCTCTGTGTCGCTGGAGGGAAACCTCTGATGGGGTTTTGTTTATAAGTTAAGGATTGTATTAGCCTATTAGGCGCTTCTGTTGGTTGTTGCGTGAAAGAATAAAGTAAACGAGGGGTCAGCTTTTAGTTGTTCCCCACTATGACTGGTCACCCAATTGGGTTACTCTCTTCTGAAAATACAAGCTTTATAAATCACGAATAGGATTAGAGATACCTTATGATGTAAATTTTAAATATGATATATTTGAGTGAAAATATTTATAATAATAATAATTTATTTATTTTTAAATAAAATTATTATAATATATTATTTTAATAGGATTACATCGTGTTAATAATTTTGTTTGTTTTTGTATTTATTTTATTTCAAGTTTTAATTATTTTGATTTTAATAATAAAATTATCTTTTTCTTAATATAGTTGATTCACGGAAACTGTTGATCTATATTGAATTTATAAGTTATACTAATTAATTAGGTTCATAAATCATAAAAAAATAATATAACTACTAAAGGTGTACATCTGGGAGTGACATTTATAAAATATAAGAAGTAATTTTTATGTAATAAAATAATAGTTATAAGTAACATAATTTACGAAAATAATAACCATTATTATTTTCTCTTTGGCCCATCTGTTGGATTTGTTTGTACGGAAAAAGTACAAAAGTAACAAAGGCATATGAAACCAATTTCTTTATTCGTTTTGGACGTCTAATAAAAAACCCCATGTCAAATAAGAATATCGTAAATGAGTAATATTATTAATTATATACACAGATTGAACATAAAAATGTGTATAAATAATATAAGAAAAAGAAGCAAATTTATTATTGGATGTTTTAAACAAATTATACATAAAAATTTGTGTACAAATAATAAAATCTATGTATTATATATTAATAAAAATATGCATAATATTTAATAATAATTCCTATTTTTTATTTTTTTTAAATATTATTTGTGTACGATTTTTTGTGTATTCCATAGTATTACTCTACCGTAGAAGTGAAACCGCGGGAGGGTATTTCGTCTGTTTTTATTTATTTATTTAACTAAGGTTCTTGGATTACTATAATTAGGCAACTTCGAGTATGAAATTATTCGGTTGGTTTTAACGGTCAGTCATTTAAAATGACCTCTAAGGCTCTTTTCGTAATTTTCAGCATTTGATTTTTTTTTTAGTTCTCCATAATGATGACGCCAAATCCTTTTGATCCCCGTTTGCTCCTCCTCTCCCCGCCTTCATCAAACTGTAGATCCAGGTACTTAGTTTTTGTAATCTGTTAAAATGAAAAATTATAGATCAAAGTTGGATTTTTTATGGGGGTTTGATTCGTATTTTTTGGTGGGTATTCAATTTTAATACGGCGCTGCATAGTACATTGCCAGTTTCGATAATCTTTCTATCAATTTTTTGGTTTCTTGATTAGATGGGTAATTGAATTTAGGGTTTGAATTTTGATAGAATTAACTCTTTTTTTTTTCATTGATGAATGTAACACATCTGGCTTGAATCTATCTAGTTATTCATCCTTTTCCATTGATCGTTGTTAAATTTTTTTTATTGGGCATTAGTTATAAGCTTAGGGCTGTGTTTTGCCTGATGCTTGAATTTTTATGCATTAATGTATGAGAATTATTTGGGTGCTAATCAAATGCTCTGTTGTTTCTGAATGCATATAGGGTTAAACCTGATTTGGGATTTGCTGGTTTTCATGTTGAAGGTTATGTTTTTTTTTAATGTCTTCGAGCAATTGAGAAGAATTTCTTGATTTGCTCAAGTAGGGACCTAATGTGATATCTGGGTTACTTTCTGGGAATGGCAGCCACAGTGGTTTCATCTGTTAATTTATGGAGTAATTCACGAAGATTTATGAATTTATTGTCTTTGGCAGCTTGTGAGTGGTTCTTGATGTTTCTGATGTTTGTTGATGCGGCATTATCATACTTGCTGTCAAAATTTGCATGTTATTGTGAATTGCAAACTCCTTGTATATTATGCTCAAGGCTCGATCATATACTTGGAAATGGGAAATCTGGATGCTACCGGAGTCTACTCTGCAGTAACCACAGAGATGAGATTTCGTCTACTGTATGTTGTCAAATCCATTATAAGCTTTCTGATGTCCGAGGGATGTGTGAAGAATGCTTCATGTCAATTGCCATGCAGAACAAACCCAGCTCAGAATCATACAAGTTGATGGTGGGAAAATTAGGGGTGGAATTTGAGCGTTGTGGTTTTCAGAGTCCATATTCTAAAAAGAATTTTATATCTCCTTTAGGTACAAGGATCTGTTCCTGTTGCAATAAGCCATTGAGAACTAAAACAAATGCTCAAAGATTGCTCCAGCTAACTCCAGCTGGATTTGGGGCTTCTAGAGCAAATGTCAAACCTCCTTTGTCTCGTGTGCCCGGTCGTAGCCGTTTAAGCCACCGGGATAGCTTGAAAAGGACAAGGGATAAATTTTCAGGGTCAGTAACATCTCCTCGTAATGGGAAAACTGCTGAGAAAGCATTGTCCCATGTAGGGTATTCTGAACTGAAGATCACCTCTGATTCTGAATCAGAGGTCCCATTCTCTGATGATGATGATAGAAGTTCTGTAAATCATGAAAAATTTGATTCCAATGAATATTTTCTTGCTCAATGGAGCTCTGAAAATCTGGCCAAAGCGCAATCTGATAAAGCAAGTCTAATGAAGCAGATCCAACAAGCTTCTTACACTAAGCCTTCACTTCTAGATAGAAGTGTTCAGCTTGATGTAAACAAGTCCAATGACGTGAACGTTTTGGCTTCAGATGCTTTTGTAGGGCATGATTTGGGACAACTTAAATGGGAACAACCTGATCCTAGGCCTATTCCATCTGTGACCCTGCAGCTTATTTCATTAGATGATGTTCCTTCATCGTCCAACGCTGTGGAATTTCCTTTTGGTGTATCAGAGGAGAGATCTAAATCTGTTGTGCCTCTCTCTCAAATGCTCAGCCTCCATGTTCTATCTGAGCTTATGTCACTAAATGTTGTTCCTCCAAAGACCACTGCCATTGAAATCCCTCTTGGAGGACCACCAGATAAAGAAACAGCAGTGGATGTAACTGGAGCCAGCGACATTGGAGATACATCAGTCACCAAGAATGTATATTTCTCTGAGCCAATAAGTACTACAGCTCAAGCAAGTTTTTCAAACAAAGCTGATCCATCTATGTTGAATGATGCAGTTCTCACTGATGTATGCAAGTTGGCTGTAACTAATAAAGGAAGAGAAGCATCAGGTATGCTGTCGGAACTAGTTGCAATCGATGATTCTGTAAAATTTGATAAAGCTGTGAAGCTTCCGCCACCGAGATTGTCTGCTCATCATGATGAATTACAGAAAAGTGATGCTTCCGGTTCTGAAGGGGTTCAAGTTATTCAGAGTTCTTCTTCACTGGATAGAATTGATTCTGGCTATGAATCTGCCGACATGAGCAGTGTAAGTGAAGTTGATGGTGAAAATATTGTTGAACGGCTAAAACGACAGATTGACTATGACAGAAGATGCATTAGTTCTTTATATAAGGAACTAGAGGAAGAAAGAAACGCTTCTGCTATAGCTACAAATGAGGCAATGGCTATGATTACGAGGTTGCAAGAGGAGAAGGCAGCACTTCATATGGAGTCCCTACAGTATTTAAGAATGATGGAGGAGCAGGCAGAGTATGATATGGATGCACTGGAGAAGGCTAATGATCTCCTCACTGAAAAGGAGCAAGAGTTACAAGATTTGGAAGCAGAGTTAGAATTTTACAGGAATAACTTCGCAGATGAATCTGTAGTGGAGCAGCTGCCCGGAGAAACCTCCAACCTCAAGGGGGAAAATAAGACAGTTGGGATTAATGTTGTAGGTGCAATTAAAGATGATGCTAATGTCCCTTCTGCCTCTAGATCTACCAAAATATCTGAAGAGAATAGCAAACCAATCAATGTTAAGTCTGCTTTCCTAGAACTGGAGGATGAAAAGATGTACATTACACAATGTTTGAAGAATATCGAAAGTAAGCTTCGTCAAGTTTCTAGTGATTGGTCCTCCAGTGGCATGCCTAATGGTGTATGTTCTGAAAGGATTACAAATGGAGTAGAAAATCAAGAAGGTATTTCTACTGATAGAGGGACTCAAATAGATAATCAGAATGAAAATAATGCTTTGTCACGGCAAATAGATGCATCTACATCAAATGGAAGCCCTCCTGCACATGACGGGACTATTGCTTCGATTCTGGACAATCATTGTGTTAGTGAAGAAAAGAATAATAATATTGAACCCGATCGACAAAAATCCTATATACACACTAATGAAATTGATTTGACCACTCTTGAAAATGAAATTTCAGACCTTAATGACAGGTTGGAAGCACTTGAGGCTGACCATGATTTCCTTGAGCATGCTTTTAACTCGGTCGGAAATGGAAAAGAGGGAGCAGAGTTTCTTCAAGAGATAGCTTGTCAGCTCCAAGAATTGAGGAAACTTGAGTTTAGAAGATGACTATCTCTCTCTTAAGGCTGCATGCTTGACAAGCAAAATGCAAGTTTTTTGGTACACAATCTGATGGCACTGGCAATGGTTTCCATAATATTTTTTGTTTAGGAAGTGATTTCATATATCAGAGGAACCATATTGCTTGCTTATCTTTAACACTCCTCCTTTGATTCTGTCTCTGGAAGAAATCATTTTAAAGGCATTCCTAAAAATTCTGCAGGGCAAACTCATAGTTGTTTTCTCTTTATATTTCCTGATTACTATCGCATGTTGTGTAAAGTTCTCTAAATTCATGCTTGCTTCCTTACGTTCATTCCAAACACTTCTATTCTATTAGATAACTGAGTTATCGAAATGGGAGCTCTGTAAGTTAAGGTTATTAATATATTATACCACAATCAAATTTAAACCAAATCTATTGAAAGAGGTGAAGATGACTACTCATCATAAATAGAATGGGAATTTATGCAGTTAAAAGAATCGTTTTTTTGAATGTAACTGCATTCTATACATGCTTACTCTGTTAATGTATTATTATTATCTTATAAATCTTGTTAAGGTATACACAGTTAGGCTTCTAATGCATATAGTTTGATTGATCTTGTGGAACAGATCAAAGTGAGCCGTTAATTTAGTCATTCCATAATTTCTTTAATATTATTTGCTGTAATTAGATTGAGGGTTTGGAGTAAGTTGAATGAAAATTGTACATCTAAAATCTATTTATACTAGTGTAATATCAATGCTTTGCCTTTTGTGTTCACTATTTGATATTATATTGTTTCTCTCATTGATATCTATACATCACCCCCCCCCCCCCCCCCCCCTCTCTTTGATATTTTGAAATCTTCACGACACTATATTTTTATATAAAAACATTTCAGGTCAGTTCTCCGAAGGGAAGGACCCAACCGAGGAGGGATCTGATTACTCAATATATTGGCGTAAAGATGTGGAGATCAAGTTGCGCCCAGGCTGTCCATCTGTGAATTATTAAAAAATTCGAATATGAAAAGCTTTTGTGTGAAGGTGCCGCCTTAATTTTGCAAAGAAGGTATGCTTTTGCTGGAAGTAGTTATGCAACTCTGGAAGGTGTTGCCTCCCATTTTTATTGGTTGGGTTGTGTTTTTTACTTAATTTTTTTTCCCATTGTAGAGTTGGCAGGGATAATAAGGTGGTTATTTTTGTTTTTTGGTAGCACATTTGTGGGGAAACTCAAAACTCTCTATTTTTGTACCTACAATTCTTAAGTTTTGCCCTACACTTGCAGACGCAGATAGATTATGACATTGTTTTCAATGATATTATAGATGAGTTTTCATACACTTGTGTTCTCTTAGCCCCATGCTCTTTTAGAAAGTTCCCTTTTGTCATGTCCTATTACTTTAATTTTGTTTTTCTATTTTGCGTACGTTTCCATAGTACTCCTGTATGGTTAAGCAAATCAGCTTCCTCCTTTCGTTATAGCTTTATTTATTATAGGAAATAGAGTGTAAATATTTAAAAGATAAGTAGTTCCAGACGTTCTTGTAATCTTCCACTATTATGTCACGGAATGCTATGTACAATCCAATCTCTGTCTGAAAAAATTTAAAAGATCTTGTTTTGTTCCATCCATTTTCTCCTGGTAGACATAATTTTTTAGTTCTGTCTCTAAAAAATATTATATATTTGTGTCGCTAAATGTAATCCGAGAGGAATTGAGGGAAGCCGCTGGAGTGTATAATGGAGGCCGCGTTTCTGATCCGTGAAATTGTCTCAGTAGTGAATGATACAAATAATTAATGAAATGAAGCAGGGATATTATGGAATAACTTTGCTTTGAAATTGTGACCCAGAGAGTGGAATTATTATTAAGCTAAAAGGTCCAGAACATTGTACTAACACAAAGTTTTAGAATTTTTTCTGTTGAACAATCTGCGCCTAGGCCTGAAGAATGGCCCAAAGAGGTTACTAACAGTCAATGCAGAGTGTTTTGACATGGCTATTGTAATTGTTATTTTCAGAATATAAAATTAATATTTTAATAAAATTTAGCTCATATAAATATAAGTCTAATTTACTATTTAAAGATTCTTGCAAAAATATTAAATTTTTTTGGTAAAAATATCAATTCTCTTGGATATATTGCGGTGAAATGCTACCCATAAAATTGTTTGCGGAAACATCAACTCATTTGAGCTTTGAAAATCCTCTGCACCCATGAATTTTTTCTCTCCGCTCTTATTGTTGATTTTGTTGAAGCTTGTGAATGGCTAGAAAAGGGACATCTTTACAGCTGATGTTAAAGACCTAGTGATAAGGTCCACGGTACGCTTGCGTAAAGTGAACGCTGCCCGGATCGTTATCTAGCAAAGTTTAATGGTTGAACACCAACGACGCCTCAACCCGTTGTCTATAATGAGACAAGAACCTTGACACAATCGACGATTGATGCGGTAGAAGTCGCCACACACAACTATGTATTGTTGTATGATAAGACAAATTAAATATCAAGAATACTAAGAACAGTTTAGTAATTCTCAAAAAATCAAAAGATGAAGAATAAATTCTCTCAACAGAATATATATTGAAAAATCCCTGTATTGTTTATATAAACCCCTATTTATAGTATTTTTAAAAAGAATACTAAAATCCCTAATTCTAATAATAAAAGAAAAATAAATTATATAAAACTCCTAATTAAAGTAGGAAATAAATATCCTAATTAATTAACAAATATGCCGACAATTAAAAATAAGAACGCCATTAATTCGTTGTGCTTATAAATTCCTACTATACTTCGGATTGCCTTGCTACGCTTCAGATTTGCTAGCTTTAATTGATTACTTGAATCTCATGCATGCCACGTAGACTCCTTGCCTTGTTAAGCAATTGAAACCAAACCTGCAATTGATTAATTTAATGTCACGTAGACTCCTTGGATTGATGAAAGTGAAACCAACTTGCAATTTGAATTGTTGAGATATATTAGGCCTTGTGCTTGCTTTGAATTGCTATATATGATGTTAACTAGTATTTTCTTCTTGGCTTGTGCTTGCTTGCAACAAATGAACTAACTTTAAATCTTCATTCTGAGTTAAATAACTTGCAATTTGACTATTCCATTCTTCATGAATTAATCCAACAAGTCCTTCCTTAAAACGTTTAGCCCGTGCTCGTGTAATCGGTCCAATAGGAACTTGAACTGGGTCTCTCCAAGCTTTGATTCCTTGAGTCCCATCCAAACCAAGCATGCCCTCATCATTCCTCTCCTCTTGAAAATGATTTGCCCTCAAATCTCAGTCTGCATCAAACGGACTTAAATCAGAAACATTAAAGGTAGCACTAACACTATACTCACCAGGTAAATCCAATTTATAGGCGTTGTCATTAATGCGCTCTAAAACTTGAAAAGGACCATCCCCTCGTGGAAGCAACTTAGACCGCCTTTGAACCGGAAATCTTTCCTTTCGCAAATGTAACCACACCCATTCACTAGGCTCAAAGATTACTTGCTTTCGGCCTTTATTCGCATGCTTAACATATTGTTTCGTCCGTCGTTCAATATTGAGCTTAGCTTTTTCATATATCTGCTTAACAAAATCAGTCTTTTTCTTTCCATCCATGTTAGTAAATTCAGACGCAGGTAACGGTGATAAATCCAATGGTGTTAAAGGATTAAAACTATACACAATTTCAAAAGGTGAGTACTTTGTAGCAGAATGAACAGATCTATTATAAGCAAACTCAACATGTGGTAAACATTCTTCCCAATGCTTTATGTTCTTTTTAATTATTGCTCTTAACAAAGAAGACAAAGTTCTATTTACAACTTCCGTTTGTCCATCGGTTTGTGGGTGACATGTAGTAGAAAATAACAATTTAGTACCCAACTTACACCACAAAGTTTTCCAAAAATAACTCAAGAACTTAGCATCTCTATCAGAAACAATTGTTTTAGGCATTCCATGTAACCTAACAATTTCTCTAAAGAACAAATTAGCAACATTGGAAGCATCATCTGTTTTGTGACATGGAATAAAATGTGCCATTTTAGAAAATCGATCCACAATCACAAAAATAGAATCATGACCATTCTTAGATCTAAGTAAACTTAACACAAAATTCATAGAAATATCAACCCAAGGTTCACTAGAAATAGGCAATGGTGTATATAATCCATGGGGTTGAACACGTGACTTAGCTTGACGACACGTAATACATCTATCACATGTTCTTTCTACATCCCTTTTCATGTGTGGCCAATAAAAATGTTCTTGTAAAACAGATAAAGTCTTGTCCACACTAAAATGACCCATTAAACCTCCCCCATGAGACTCTTTAACAAGTAATTCACGTAAAGAACAAGCAGGTATGCATAACTTATATTCACGAAATAAGAATCCGTCATGTCTATAATACTTATCTACTGCATTCTTTTCACAAGATTTATACTCTTCACAAAAATCATGGTCATTAATATATAATTCCTTAATTTGTTCAAAACCAAGTAATTTAGCATCAAGAGTATTTAATAACACATACATTCTCGAAAGTGCATCTGCAACGACGTTCTCTTTACCCTGTTTATATTTGATGACATATGGAAACGTCTCAATAAATTCCATCCATCGTGCATGCCTCTTATTTAGCTTATGTTGACTCTTTAAATACTTCAATGATTCATGATCCGTATGAATCACGAACTCCCTAGGCCAAAGGTAGTGTTGCCATGTCTCCAACGCTCTAACCAATGCATACAATTCCTTGTCGTAAGTAGGATAGTTCAAAACTGCTCCACTTAACTTCTCGCTAAAATATGCAACTGGTTTCCCTTCTTGCATCAAAACTGCTCCAATGCCTAAACCTGAAGCATCACATTCAAGTTCAAACATCTTAGAAAAATTAGGTAAAACAAGTAAAGACGTGTTAGTCAATTTAGATTTAATTAATTGAAACGCATTTTCTTGTTCACTTCCCTATTTAAATCCAACGCTCTTTTTTATGACTTCCGTAAGTGGGGCCGTGATCGTGCTAAAATCTCTTACAAACCGCCGATAAAAACTTGCTAGCCCGTGAAAACTCCGCACTTGGCTCACATTTGTCGGACTTGGCCATTCTTGGATTGCACGTATCTTCTCTTCATCAACTTGAATTCCCTTTGCACTAACAACAAAACCAAGAAACACAATTCTATCCGTGCAAAACGTGCATTTATTCATGTTAGCATATAATTTCTCTTTCTTAAGAACATCTAGAACAGATTTTAAATGCTTAACATGATCTTCCAAGTTTTTGCTATAAACTAAAATATCATCGAAGTAAACAAAAACAAATTTTCCAATGAAAGGTCGTAAAACATGGTTCATTAATCTCATGAAAGTGCTAGGCACATTAGATAATCCAAAAGGTAAAACTAACCACTCATATAAACCATATTTTGTTTTAAAAGCAGTTTTCCACTCATCTCCCTCTTTCATTCGAATTTGATGATATCCACTTTTTAAATCAATTTTAGAAAATATATAAGATCCATGCAATTCATCTAACATATCATCTAACCTAGGAATAGGATGTCGATACTTTACCGTGATATTATTTACTGCACGACAATCAATGCACATACGCCATTTTCCATCCTTTTTAGGTACTAAAATCTCTATATTGTTTATATAAACCCCTATTTATAGTATTTTTAAAAAGAATACTAAAATCCCTAATTCTAATAATAAAAGAAAAATAAATTATATAAAACTCCTAATTAAAGTAGGAAATAAATATCCTAATTAATTAACAAATATGCCGACAATTAAAAATAAGAACGCCATTAATTCGCTGTGCTTATAAATTCCTACTATACTTCGGATTGCCTTGCTACGCTTCAGATTTGCTAGCTTTAATTGATTACTTGAATCTCATGCATACCACGTAGACTCCTTGCCTTGTTAAGCAATTGAAACCAAACCTGCAATTGATTAATTTAATGTCACGTAGACTCCTTGGATTGATGAAAGTGAAACCAACTTGCAATTTGAATTGTTGAGATATATTAGGCCTTGTGCTTGCTTTGAATTGCTATATATGATGTTAACTAGTATTTTCTTCTTGGCTTGTGCTTGCTTGCAACAAATGAACTAACTTTAAATCTTCATTCTGAGTTAAATAACTTGCAATTTGACTATTCCATTCTTCATGAATTAATCCAACAAGTCCTTCCTTAAAACGTTTAGCCCGTGCTCGTGTAATCGGTCCAATAGGAACTTGAACTGGGTCTCTCCAAGATTTGATTCCTTGAGTCCCATCCAAACCAAGCATGCTCTCATCACCTAGCATATTATGCTGTTTTGGTTTCTCACATGGGCAACTATGTAGGGAAAATGAAAAGAATGAGACTATTCTGTTGTGAATATTGCAACTTATTTTTTCTTGTTTTCACCCTTTGTCAAATTGATACATGACGCCATTTCTTAGTTTTGGTACCCAAACCATCTGTAAGCACAAAAAAATATTTGGACTTTCTCTCTCTTCTTATCGTTCGCAGTATAATACTGGGGATGGTAAGAGAAGAGAGAAAGTATTCTCTTTTGTCTGAACTTTACAAAAAAATAAATTAGCGTTGGCAGTTTAATACTATGGACGGTATAACTCTTTTAATTTTTTTTTTCTAATGTCCGTAGTTTAATACTGCGGACGGTGCAACTTTAGTTTTTTTTTTTCTATTGTCCACAGTTTAATACTGCGGACAGTACCATTTTAAAAAAAAAAATTCTATCGTCCGCAGTGTTATACTGCGGACGATGAGTTTGTTCATTTAAAAGTTGGAGACATTTTAGACAATATCACTTGTCCGCAGTATAATACTGCGATTACTTTGATATAATATTGCGAATGAAAATAATATAAAACGTCAGATCTCAATCTAAACAACTGAAATCTGTTGTAAGGATTAAATTGGCGAGTGAGTATTAAATTGGTGAATGCATAATTAATGTTTATGTATTTTTTTTATGTCTGTATATGGGAGTGGGGAGAATAGACAGAGTACATGGGCGGAGGCGATATATTAAATGGAGAGGTGGCAGCAGGGATCATCACCGCACAAAATCCAAAGCTGCATGTTGAGATTGTGGCAGAAGGAATGGTGGTCACTTCTGATCTCCGTCCTAACAGGGTTCGAATTTGGGTTGATAAGAACGGGATTGTCAAGCAGGTTCAAATTGGTTAATTAATTCATGTATGGATTGAGCAACAATATATATAGATATATATATTTATTGTGTGATCATTCCATATATTATTATTGGAGTAAAAATAAAATAAGATCGAAAAAGATGTTTGATCATGCGTAGTTGTGTAATCACAATGTCTTTTTCAACGAAACCAGTGTGTTGTTTGGTATAATCTCTCCCTCTCAAATTTTTGTCTTAATTATGATCTACTGCCCCTGCCCACAGTTTATATATTATTTAAATTTATAATTCAATATAAATGATATGAGAAGAGATAGTGAATTATATCGAAAATGAAACATATAAATTTATTAAAATTGTGAAAACTCTATGTTTTTAAGCAACTGAATTGTTGATATAAAGAGTCATGGAGTATCATATATATTACTACTAGTTTATTTTATTTTTAATTTCTTCAATGATTTAATATGTAATCGGAAAATATCATCAGATATAAGTATTTTTATACTTTAAAGTTGTAACTGTTTAAGATATTCAGAAATGAAGGTAGCGCAGTATTTGTCGAGCGTTACAGTTAGTTGTAGGTGTTGGCTAGTTAAATTATTCAGGATCCGCATTGATTACAATATGGTCAAACATGGAATTTGATATTATTATTATTATTATTATTATAAATGAGTTTTAAGGTCAGACATAACATAAAAAATGACGTATATGATCACTTGATTCAAGTTAGAACTGTATGTGCAGTCCAGGAAAAGAAAAACCCCATTTTTTAAGCATTAGCAACTTTAAAGACCAACAAATTCTGTTGAGGAAAGTCTAATTCTACTTGTACTATATAAGTAATATCGATGTATAAAAATCGAATTTGATATTATTATAAGAAAAATTGATATTTTTATAAAATTCTCCTTGTATTTATATAATTCATTTGATAATTGTACGTCCGAACTCCAGAAAAAAGATGTTGGCTAGAAGTTTGTCTTCGTAAGCAGCAGTATAATTAATATAAGACTCACGTAAATAAGTGCATGTGGTAAATAAGTGCATGTGGTTATAATGTCAAATCTATCATTAATGAAATTAATAAAATATTTAAACTATCATAATAAAATTTATGTTATTTTGCGCCCTGAATTTTACTATATGTAATGATCCATATAATGATTCTTTGTAAAATAGTGGGTCCTATATTTTAATTGTCTTATGAGACTCACCATTTTACAAAAAAATATTGTATAGATCATTACTTATAGCAAAATTATTGCGCCCTTATCACGCAATCTGTAAAGCTACTTAATTTTTATTTTTTCATTTAAGTTGAGTTAGCTAGGAGGAGGTGAATGGTTATTGTTATTATATTATCCCAAATATTTTTAAAGTGATCTAACAAGATCAAATTAAGGTTATCAATTCAAAACCTAAGAACGATTGCTCAAGCATACACTAAGCTATCTTAAAGAATAAAATACGACGCGAAACTACGATTGTATACAACTAAGAGGTTAAAATCTTTAACCTAATATGTGTATAACAAAGCTTGAATTGAGCTTTTAAATGTGATATGTGAATTATCTATGTGTAGGATTTTGTGCTTTGGTTCAAGTAGTTAACCTTAACACTTATTAAAAATCAGAAGTCAATTTAGGTCAAAAACCTAAATTGAAAAAAAAAGGTTAGACCCTAAACCCTAACCCTATGATTTAAATCCTAGAAAATAACCTAAGTTCTCGAGGGAAACGTGTAGGTCAAATTGACATTCCGTTTCAAGATTAATCATTCCCACGCTTTGAATTTGAAAACACTTAATAGTTAATAAAAGAAAATTCTCTTGAAAATCGAGTAAAATCACTATTCATGAGAAAATATTTTTCATTCGTTTAACTGTTTCTTTCATCTGTAGGACTTCTTATATTTCATAACATAGTGTTAATATGAGGTTTAGATGTCAAGGAATCAATACATTTTTTTGGAAAAAAAGATGAAAATGGCACAATTTACGAGAAAATATTTGTCGTCTTTTTGAACGTTCTTTTCGACGTTTTGACTTTTTACATTTCACGATATAGTATTTATACGGGGAATAGATACCAAGAAGCCACTGATATTTTTTCAAAAATAAAACGTGAAACGCTCTTCAAACAGAAACGTTTTCCTTTTTTGAACGTTCCGTTGAAGAATATAGTGTTTGTATGGAACACAGATGTGTAATAAATAATAAAAGTTATTTGAAAAAAAACCTAAATTTAGGGTTTGAGAAAACCTAAAATCTAAGCATTGAACCCTAAGGGTTAGAAAACCTAGAAATCACTATTCATAAATATGAAAAATATACGAGAATTATACAAAAATAATACGAGAATTGTACGAGTATAATACGAAAATTATACAGTATAAATACAAAAAGTCAACCGATAAATAGTAAAAGTCAACAATAATGACTTCTAATTTTGGTAGAGATTTTGAAGGTATACTTGGTATTATGAAAATGTAGTATACTTACATAATATGTAAGTATATATTTTTGTCTAGTCATTTTGGAAGCAAAATTGGACTTAGTGAGTTGTCAAGCATAGCTTGGTGAGTTGTGGTCTCTTGTGAGCTAAGGGTTCTTAAGTAGGGCTACTAATCACCAATTAACTAGTTAAGTGAGGATTAATTATAATTAGGTAAATTCCTTAAGCATGTAATTAAGATTAATAATAAACTAATCAAGGTTATTTAGGGTTAATAAAGTTAATATTAATTATGTTGGTGATTCACCATGGTGACTAACCATTGTGAGTTGTCAAAATGATGATGAGTTAGTGACTAACCATGGTGACTTTCCAAAGTAATGATGAGTTAACCTAATGACTTTAATACCCTAGTTTTGGTTTGCCTATAAATAGCAAACAAGGCTCACTTGTTGTATCATTCATTTCTAAGCTTAAAAATCAAGTACGAAAGTTATACACAGTATGAAAGAGAGTTTTAGTGAGTTGTGATCAAAGGAAGTGCAAAGAAATAGTTAAAGCTTGCACTTCGAGAGGTAAATCGTTAGTCGTTATTATGTTCGATTAAATTTCGTAATATAAAAGCTCAAGAACGTGAGTCATAGCCATGTACAATTGTCGTTCTCCGTGTTCTTCACGTGTTCTTGAGCCTTTCTTCATTTTATAGTAGTTATAATGTCGAATTTTATTTAATAGTTTAAAGCTCAAGAACGTACGTCGTAGCTATGTACGATTGTCGTTTTCCGTGTTCTTCATTTGATCTTGAGCAATTATTATAAATTGTTATAATCAAGTAAACAAACCGTTATAATGACCAAATTTTGTCAAATATAAAGTGTTATAATCACATATATAAGCAGTTATAATGCTCAAATTATTTCAAGTATAAGTCGTAGCCATGTACGATTTTTCATTCTTCGTGTTTTTCGTGTGTTCTTAAGCAAAAGTCATAATTTTCTACATAAGTAGATTTATGATTTTATAAGTTAGTATTATAAAGTTCTGAAACATGATGGCCTAGCAAATTCATGCTTGTGGCACCATGTTTTAGCAAGTTAAACCAAGACAATAAAACTTAGTTCTTTGTGTTCTTGAGTAAAAGTCATAAATCGTACATAAGTAGATTTATGATTTTGTTATTTTTATATTATGAAGTGTTATTGAGTGTTAGAACATGTTATCTTAGCAAATTAATACTTGAGATATCATGTTTTACTAAGTGGGTCAAAGAAAGTATGAACTAGTATACATTCTGACTTTGTTCACTGATTTTTGAAAATTTACTTTTGGAATCTGGCTTAGAAACCTAAAAGAAAGTTCTAGATCATGAAATTTTGATGAATTTATACTCAAGAATGACTCCAAAATGTTAAGAAATGAAGGAGTTATGCCTATTCCAATGAAAGAGGTTCAGACAGCCAACACTTAAGAAATGTGCTACATACTTGGGGCAGCCGCGCCCTAGATAAGCTTAATTATGGGGCAGTCGCACAAACCCATCAGAGTTTTAAAACTTCCAAAAAAGTTATACTTTAAAGGTTTTGTTCGAAACTTGGGGTTTTATTTAGTCGGGACTTGTCGGGAAGTATAAAACCTGTCAAAACGAAATTAAACTATTGAAATAAAGATAATTAAGTTGAAGGATAATTAAAGGTTATTATTTATGACTAATGGTTATGTTAAAATCATATACCTTGTAGGTCGTCTGAATAAACGCAAAAACTTAAAGTAAATGTTAAAACAAATTAGACAATTTCTAAACCATTATGTGTTATTTGTGCAAGTCTTCTAACTCTTGTTATGTACTACTTGTGTAGTATTATTAAAATGATAAATGAGATATGTAATGTCATGTTGTTATGTGATAGATGTTGTGTGAAGTCTTTCACTAATGTTTGCAAGCTTTCTAACTGTTATGTGTTATGTTACGAGTTATAAATATGATCTATACACTTTGTGTGTCAATGTGCTATAAATTGTTGGAATGTGATTTATATGTGATATTAAATGAAGAATTATGTTCAGTCAAGGAATGTTAAAGTTTATATAAAAACATAAACTGTGTATGTGCTATATGTTAGACTTGCTGAGCCGTCGTGTTCATTCTTACGAGTAAAATCTTATTTGTAGATTAAAGATAAATGTTAAGAAGATCATGAACGTAAGGATGAAGCGTATATTATATTTTCATGCTTTATTACTTGTATTTGTATAAAGTCATAATGACTGTTGTAATACGAATAAGAAAACCATGTAATCGAATATTGTAATATCTTGAATATTTATAGCACTTATAAATATGATATTAAATGAGTAAAGTGAATTGTAAGTTAATTTCGAGGACGAAATTCTTGTAAGTTGGGTTGAATGTAATATCCCAAATATTTTAAAAATGATCTGTCAAGATATGATAAAGGTTGTTAATTTAGAAGCCTAAAAACGATTGCTCAACAATACATTGAACTATATTAAAGATTAAACACGACTCGAAACTACGATTCGTTTACGATTAGAGGTTAAACTTTTAACTTAACTATGTGTTATGTGATTAGTAAAGCTTGAATTGAGCTTTTAAATATGCCATGTGAATTACTTATGTGTAGGAATTTGTGTTTCGGTTCAAGTAATTAACCTTAACACTTATTAAAATCGAAAAGTTATTTAAAGGTTAAAACCTAAAAACCTAATTATAGGGTTTGGAAAACCTAAACTAGGGTTTGGTTAAACTTAGAAAAGGTTAAAACCTAAACCCTAAACCTAGAAACCCTAAGGGTTATAACCTAACCCTAATCACTATTCACATATACGCGTATAATACGAAAATTATACGGATAGAATACGAAAATAATACGAGAATAATACGAAAATTATACGGTATAAATACGAAAAAATCAACTGTGAACAGTAAAAGTCAACTATGCTACATGTATACTTGATTAAGATTAAGGTTAATTAAAATTAAGATTAACCTAATAAAATTTAATTGGTGAATTAAGAAACTAATCAACCAATTAAGTTGCTAACTTTAGTAGAGAATTAACCAATGTTGAGTTAGTTGTTAACTCTAGTTAGTAGTTAAAGTTAAAGCCTAAGCCAAGCCAAAGTTAAAGCCTAAGTCAAGCCAAAGTTAAGCCAAACTCCAAGCCAAAGTCAAGCCAAACTTGGAGCCAAAGTCGGAGCCAAACTTGGAGCCAAAGTTAAAGCCAAGCCAAACTTGGAGCCAAAGCTTGGTTGTCTTAATGACCTTTATGCCCTAGACTTTGCTTGCCTATAAATACTAAGCCATGTCTTCATTAATTCTCACCATAGTTCAAGAGCAAAAAATCAGATTTTATAGAGAGAGTTCTTGTGAGACAAGAAGGAAGTGCAAAGAAATTGTTAAAGCTTGCACTTCGAGAGGTAAATTGTTAGTTGTTATTATGTTTATTTAATTTTTAGTTTCAAAAGCTCAAGAACGCGAGTCGTAGCCATGTACGATTGTCGTTCTCCGTGTTCTTCACGTGTTCTTGAGCCTTTCTATATTTTGTAGTAGTTATAATGTCGAATTTCAATTCGTAGTTTAAAGCTCAATGAACATATGTCGTAGCCATGTACGGTTTATTCGTTCTCCGTGTTCTTCGTATGTTCTTGAGCATTTTTATAAATTGTTATAATTCAATTTACAAGTCGTTATAATGACCAAATTTTGTCAATCATAAAGTGTTTTAATCACTTATGTAAGAAGTTATAATGCTCAAATTATTTCAAGTACGAAAACCAAAAGCTCAAGAACATAAGTCGTTACCATGTACGGTTTTATCCGTTCTTCGTGTTCTTCGTGTATTCTTGAGCAAAAGCCATGAATCTTACTTAAGTAGGTTTATGATTTTGTTATTTTTTATGTTATGAAGTGATACGAAGTGTTAGAACATGTTATCTTAGCAAATTAATGCTTGAGGTATCATGTTTTAGCAATCGGATCAAAGAAAGTTAAGTTTAATATCGTCGCAGAATATTTTTGCAAATTTCCGAAAATTTAAAGTCTTAATATGCCTTAGAAACCTAAATGAAAGTTGTAGATCATGAAATTCTAAGCAATTTAGACTCAAGAATCACTCAAAAATGTTTTCGTATGACAAAGTTATGGCCGTTACTATAAAAGAGGTCAGAAATATGAATCAGTTTTAGAGTAGTCCCCTTTAGGCCGAAATCTGTACAAATCTGTCAGGAATCTCGAACTTTTTTCTGAATGAAAGTTGTAGAGACGGAAGTTACGAACGCGTGGAATTTTGAACGACTAAAAAATGTTTTAAAACGAAGAAGTTATGGCCGTTTAACTGAGCCGGGGTCTGGCAGTCCAACAATCTGCCCAAATCCGAAAATTTGGCTTAAAAATGAGTTTTTGAGTTAGCCAATTTTCCAAATAATTCCACCTATTGAAATAGTTTAAATAAGTTAATATAAGACTTATGAAGTTATATAATACGATGAATCTAACCGCTTATGCACTAAATGACTGTGTAGGGTTTAACGCTCCGCCGGAAAACCCTAGTTTCAATTTGAGGCAAGTTCTAAACTTTTATGTGTTATTTAGTATGTTCTAAGATTGTTCATGTTATTATGTGATAGTTTATATGTGAAAGTACATGAATGAAGGTCTTATGTGATTAAATGATTAAGTGTTAGTTATTGATTAACTGTTAAATGTTAATTGATATTTGATGATGCATATGAGTATGTATAAAATATGTTTATTGTTAAGCATAAATTAATATGATTATTAACTGAGATGTATGTTCAGTGAAACCATGTTAAAGTTTATATGAAAGCATAAACTGTGTATGTGATAATATGTTAGACTTGCTGAGCCGTCGTGCTCATTCTTGCGAATAAAACCTTATTTGCAGATTAAAGATGAACGTTAAGAAGATCTTGAACGTAAAGATGAAGCGTAGATTAGGTTTTCATGTTTATTACTTGTATTTGTATAAGTCATAATGACTGTTGTAATACGAACAAACAAACATGTAACCGAATATTGAATGAATGATATAAATTATTATCATCAGAATGTTGTTATGTCTTTAAATTTGATATAATGTAGAATTGTTAAATATTAAAACAATGTTGATAATGATCTATTTATCTGGATGAGGATCGGTAAATAACTTGTGAGTGCTGTACATCTGAGACAGAACTAAGCGATGTTGACTGGTCAAATCCATCGTTAAGGTTCCTCGGACCCAGGTATAACTCGTTATTACTATTCTGAATACCATATAAATAGGATTATTGATATGAAGAGATATCTTTGTATATTGATACTTGTAGTACGAATGAGACCGTTACAAGTGGACGTATATAGAATATTTAAATCCTAAGGTTAAAATTAAACTGTTATATATGGTTTTATCCATTTATACGGATGAAATACAAGTTGATACTTGTATACTTATGAGACTGAGATTAAGTTAAGATCCAGGGACAAAGTTAAAAGAAAATTTTAATGTATAGTCTAAAATAAGACTAATTCAACCAATATGATTATGGGATCATTGGTTAAGTCGATAGATGTACGAAATTAACGCACAAGGTCGGCCGCGTGGAAAGCGCGGGGATTTTGGGGGCGTTACAGTTGGTATCAGAGCTATATAAAAAGAACCCCGAGCCTCTCGCTGGTGACCGCCCATAGAAGGGAGGCACCGAAGCCAGACTCTCCGTAGGGGACGCCGCATGCGGTGGCAAACTGATAGGTACCGGTGTAAGGTGCTATTGAATGATGGTTACAGTTGGCTGTAACGCCCCCAAAATCCCCGCGCTTTCCACGCGACCGACCTTGTGCGTTAATTTCGTACATCTATCGACTTAACCAATGATCCCATAATCATATTGGTTGAATTAGTCTTATTTTAGACTATACATTAAAATTTTCTTTTAACTTTGTCCCTGGATCTTAACTTAATCTCAGTCTCATAAGTATACAAGTATCAACTTGTATTTCATCCGTATAAATGGATAAAACCATATATAACAGTTTAATTTTAACCTTAGGATTTAAATATTCTATATACGTCCACTTGTAACGGTCTCATTCGTACTACAAGTATCAATATACAAAGATATCTCTTCATATCAATAATCCTATTTATATGGTATTCAGAATAGTAATAACGAGTTATACCTGGGTCCGAGGAACCTTAACGATGGATTTGACCAGTCAACATCGCTTAGTTCTGTCTCAGATGTACAGCACTCACAAGTTATTTACCGATCCTCATCCAGATAAATAGATCATTATCAACATTGTTTTAATATTTAACAATTCTACATTATATCAAATTTAAAGACATAACAACATTCTGATGATAATAATTTATATCATTCATTCAATATTCGGTTACATGTTTGTTTGTTCGTATTACAACAGTCATTATGACTTATACAAATACAAGTAATAAACATGAAAACCTAATCTACGCTTCATCTTTACGTTCAAGATCTTCTTAACGTTCATCTTTAATCTGCAAATAAGGTTTTATTCGCAAGAATGAGCACGACGGCTCAGCAAGTCTAACATATTATCACATACACAGTTTATGCTTTCATATAAACTTTAACATGGTTTCACTGAACATACATCTCAGTTAATAATCATATTAATTTATGCTTAACAATAAACATATTTTATACATACTCATATGCATCATCAAATATCAATTAACATTTAACAGTTAATCAATAACTAACACTTAATCATTTAATCACATAAGACCTTCATTCATGTACTTTCACATATAAACTATCACATAATAACATGAACAATCTTAGAACATACTAAATAACACATAAAAGTTTAGAACTTGCCTCAAATTGAAACTAGGGTTTTCCGGCGGAGCGTTAAACCCTACACAGTCATTTAGTGCATAAGCGGTTAGATTCATCGTATTATATAACTTCATAAGTCTTATATTAACTTATTTAAACTATTTCAATAGGTGGAATTATTTGGAAAATTGGCTAACTCAAAAACTCATTTTTAAGCCAAATTTTCGGATTTGGGCAGATTGTTGGACTGCCAGACCCCGGCTCAGTTAAACGGCCATAACTTCTTCGTTTTAAAACATTTTTTAGTCGTTCAAAATTCCACGCGTTCGTAACTTCCGTCTCTACAACTTTCATTCAGAAAAAAGTTCGAGATTCCTGACAGATTTGTACAGATTTCGGCCTAAAGGGGACTACTCTAAAACTGATTCATATTTCTGACCTCTTTTATAGTAACGGCCATAACTTTGTCATACGAAAACATTTTTGAGTGATTCTTGAGTCTAAATTGCTTAGAATTTCATGATCTACAACTTTCATTTAGGTTTCTAAGGCATATTAAGACTTTAAATTTTCGGAAATTTGCAAAAATATTCTGCGACGATATTAAACTTAACTTTCTTTGATCCGATTGCTAAAACATGATACCTCAAGCATTAATTTGCTAAGATAACATGTTCTAACACTTCGTATCACTTCATAACATAAAAAATAACAAAATCATAAACCTACTTAAGTAAGATTCATGGCTTTTGCTCAAGAACACACGAAGAACACGAAGAACGGATAAAACCGTACATGGTAACGACTTATGTTCTTGAGCTTTTGGTTTTCGTACTTGAAATAATTTGAGCATTATAACTTCTTACATAAGTGATTAAAACACTTTATGATTGACAAAATTTGGTCATTATAACGACTTGTAAATTGAATTATAACAATTTATAAAAATGCTCAAGAACATACGAAGAACACGGAGAACGAATAAACCGTACATGGCTACGACATATGTTCATTGAGCTTTAAACTACGAATTGAAATTCGACATTATAACTACTACAAAATATAGAAAGGCTCAAGAACACGTGAAGAACACGGAGAACGACAATCGTACATGGCTACGACTCGCGTTCTTGAGCTTTTGAAACTAAAAATTAAATAAACATAATAACAACTAACAATTTACCTCTCGAAGTGCAAGCTTTAACAATTTCTTTGCACTTCCTTCTTGTCTCACAAGAACTCTCTCTATAAAATCTGATTTTTTGCTCTTGAACTATGGTGAGAATTAATGAAGACATGGCTTAGTATTTATAGGCAAGCAAAGTCTAGGGCATAAAGGTCATTAAGACAACCAAGCTTTGGCTCCAAGTTTGGCTTGGCTTTAACTTTGGCTCCAAGTTTGGCTCCGACTTTGGCTCCAAGTTTGGCTTGACTTTGGCTTGGAGTTTGGCTTAACTTTGGCTTGACTTAGGCTTTAACTTTGGCTTGACTTAGGCTTTAACTTTAACTACTAACTAGAGTTAACAACTAACTCAACATTGGTTAATTCTCTACTAAAGTTAGCAACTTAATTGGTTGATTAGTTTCTTAATTCACCAATTAAATTTTATTAGGTTAATCTTAATTTTAATTAACCTTAATCTTAATCAAGTATACATGTAGCATAGTTGACTTTTACTGTTCACAGTTGATTTTTTCGTATTTATACCGTATAATTTTCGTATTATTCTCGTATTATTTTCGTATTCTATCCGTATAATTTTCGTATTATACGCGTATATGTGAATAGTGATTAGGGTTAGGTTATAACCCTTAGGGTTTCTAGGTTTAGGGTTTAGGTTTTAACCTTTTCTAAGTTTAACCAAACCCTAGTTTAGGTTTTCCAAACCCTATAATTAGGTTTTTAGGTTTTAACCTTTAAATAACTTTTCGATTTTAATAAGTGTTAAGGTTAATTACTTGAACCGAAACACAAATTCCTACACATAAGTAATTCACATGGCATATTTAAAAGCTCAATTCAAGCTTTACTAATCACATAACACATAGTTAAGTTAAAAGTTTAACCTCTAATCGTAAACGAATCGTAGTTTCGAGTCGTTTTTAATCTTTAATATAGTTCAATGTATTGTTGAGCAATCGTTTTTAGGCTTCTAAATTAACAACCTTTATCATATCTTGACAGATCATTTTTAAAATATTTGGGATATTACATTCAACCCAACTTACAAGAATTTCGTCCTCGAAATTAACTTACAATTCACTTTACTCATTTAATATCATATTTATAAGTGTTATAAATATTCAAGATATTACATTCTCTCCTTCTTATCAGAATTTCGTCCTCGAAATTAACTTTACAATTACTTTAATCATTTAATATCATATTTATAAGTGCTATAAATATTCAGGATATTACATTATCTCCTTCTTATCAGAATTTCGTCCTCGAAATTATAATATAATCATCTCCAATTTACTCTTCAATATGAATTTTCTAAATTCATCTTTTACTCACATTAAACTTCCAATACTTTGATTAGGTCTGAACAATGTTCACTTATCTCTACACATTTCCTTTTATCAAACTTGACGTTCAGTCTCACTCTTCCTTTATTTAGGATTCTTCGAACTTATACTCCTGTCAATCAAGACCTTGACCTTTTTTTTTTGAATACTATGGATGATAGATGACCCACAAGTTTAACAATCACTTGGATTGACAAACACTATTCTTGTGTAGCAATCAAATAAGATTGAGAACACTCATGACAGTACATTAGGTGATCAGCCTGTCGTACCATATTATCTCTTAAAGACGCGGTATGTTGCATCAACCGGAATCATATGTCCGTTTACTTATCATAACCAGAAATGTCTAGCCAAAACAATTGGCATTGACTCATATTTAAACCATTCAAACTTTTGAAAAGCAATTTTATGACTGTATACCGCACTTTGCAATGTGCGTTGATAACTCATCATGTATCATCTTCACACCAGGTTAAATGGGGTGTTGATGAATAAATCATTTTTATCCTTCACATTAAATCCGCCTAGCCAAAACAATTAGCATAGACATAAGAATAACATAGCCAAAAATTTTCCATTTTTGAAAATCAATTTTATGATTTTTATCACACCCACATCCCTATAACTGTGCATTGATGATCTTCGATCATAACCACAACATTTGACCATGTGTTCATGATAAAATTCATTAAATTTAACTCTATCTAGCTTGAAAAATTAGCATAGATGTAGTTAACAAAATTTTTCAGTTCAACTAGTGAACAATTCTTTTCAAAGGCACTCAAGTGCGAATATAACCATAAAGATCTAGCATAGCTAGAAGATTTTTGAAATACCCTCAATCCTCTATCTTTTCCATTATTCTCTAACCATAACACAAGTTTTGCAAATATATAGTAATATAGTAAACTGGTTGGTTGTTTTAACCACAAGAACAAATATATCAGTTCCCCTTCTTATCAACACGGGATTGAAAATGTCTCAGTTCATATCAGTCTGTTCCAATATTCTTACCGAAATGACATTCGTAGCCGTATCTCATAGTCGGTTCGACTGACATATCATAGCCCCCGCCCATACAAGGGTTCGTTCACTCAGTAACTAACATACAAATATCTTTTAAAACCATTAGTTTTGACGTAACAACTAATAACTAATCAATATACATATGAGTGAAGAATTAACTTCTCAGAATATATACAAAGAAGAGTTGACACAAGATTTTAATTTACTTATCAATATAGCAAACTGAGTTATTCCTCCACCCAAGAACTAATGAATCAGTTCCCCGTCTCATCAACACTATCCTCAAATGATTTCATTCAGTGTGTAACCCGCTTTGAGAACACTGACCATGAATCATTTATACCAACAGTGTAGTTAGATCGGTTCTCTGAAGCATATTAAACTCTTTCCCATACAAGAGAGTCGTTCTACTCAGTTTTACTAATATGAGTTTTCAATTGCAATCTCTAATCGTTCTCTATAACTATCTTATGAATTCCCTGAATTCATTCATGTATCATTTACAACTCATTATAAGCTTAATTCTTACAATCTCCAAATAAATTCCTACTATCTCCAAATGAATATCTCCAAATGAATTTCTCATTAACGTATCTCTATGAGTTTACTCATCTCTTATCTTAGGTATAATTACACATAATACCAAACATACCATTTCATTTTTATGAAACAGTTTCACACAAAAACCAATAAGATTATTTTATCTTATTGCTTGCTTTGAGAACTCTTTATGAGTCTATTTAACTTCAGATATTCTCGTAAAGAGTTTATCTTTATTCAATATATTACATTCACATAATAATTTTTATGTATTAAGATTTAATAAGATTTATGCGTATCTTTTAATTATATACGGACTCTTCACAAGTCCATTTCTTTTTTTTTAATCCATCAGATTATACTCCAAGGTACTTGTTACCTCGAAACTATAATCCACTGCTCGGATACCAACTGTAACGCCCCCAAAATCCCCGCGCTTTCCACGCGGCCGACCTTGTGCGTTAATTTCGTACATCTATCGACTTAACCAATGATCCCATAATCATATTGGTTGAATTAGTCTTATTTTAGACTATACATTAAAATTTTCTCTTAACTTTGTCCCTGGATCTTAACTTAATCTCAGTCTCATAAGTATACAAGTATCAACTTGTATTTCATCCGTATAAATGGATAAAACCATATATAACAGTTTAATTTTAACCTTAGGATTTAAATATTCTATATACGTCCACTTGTAACGGTCTCATTCGTACTACAAGTATCAATATACAAAGATATCTCTTCATATCAATAATCCTATTTATATGGTATTCAGAATAGTAATAACGAGTTATACCTGGGTCCGAGGAACCTTAACGATGGATTTGACCAGTCAACATCGCTTAGTTCTGTCTCAGATGTACAGCACTCACAAGTTATTTACCGATCCTCATCCAGATAAATAGATCATTATCAACATTGTTTTAATATTTAACAATTCTACATTATATCAAATTTAAAGACATAACAACATTCTGATGATAATAATTTATATCATTCATTCAATATTCGGTTACATGTTTGTTTGTTCGTATTACAACAGTCATTATGACTTATACAAATACAAGTAATAAACATGAAAACCTAATCTACGCTTCATCTTTACGTTCAAGATCTTCTTAACGTTCATCTTTAATCTGCAAATAAGGTTTTATTCGCAAGAATGAGCACGACGGCTCAGCAAGTCTAACATATTATCACATACACAGTTTATGCTTTCATATAAACTTTAACATGGTTTCACTGAACATACATCTCAGTTAATAATCATATTAATTTATGCTTAACAATAAACATATTTTATACATACTCATATGCATCATCAAATATCAATTAACATTTAACAGTTAATCAATAACTAACACTTAATCATTTAATCACATAAGACCTTCATTCATGTACTTTCACATATAAACTATCACATAATAACATGAACAATCTTAGAACATACTAAATAACACATAAAAGTTTAGAACTTGCCTCAAATTGAAACTAGGGTTTTCCGGCGGAGCGTTAAACCCTACACAGTCATTTAGTGCATAAGCGGTTAGATTCATCGTATTATATAACTTCATAAGTCTTATATTAACTTATTTAAACTATTTCAATAGGTGGAATTATTTGGAAAATTGGCTAACTCAAAAACTCATTTTTAAGCCAAATTTTCGGATTTGGGCAGATTGTTGGACTGCCAGACCCCGGCTCAGTTAAACGGCCATAACTTCTTCGTTTTAAAACATTTGTTAGTCGTTCAAAATTCCACGCGTTCGTAACTTCCGTCTCTACAACTTTCATTCAGAAAAAAGTTCGAGATTCCTGACAGATTTGTACAGATTTCGGCCTAAAGGGGACTACTCTAAAACTGATTCATATTTCTGACCTCTTTTATAGTAACGGCCATAACTTTGTCATACGAAAACATTTTTGAGTGATTATTGAGTCTAAATTGCTTAGAATTTCATGATCTACAACTTTCATTTAGGTTTCTAAGGCATATTAAGACTTTAAATTTTCGGAAATTTGCAAAAATATTCTGCGACGATATTAAACTTAACTTTCTTTGATCCGATTGCTAAAACATGATACCTCAAGCATTAATTTGCTAAGATAACATGTTCTAACACTTCGTATCACTTCATAACATAAAAAATAACAAAATCATAAACCTACTTAAGTAAGATTCATGGCTTTTGCTCAAGAACACACGAAGAACACGAAGAACGGATAAAACCGTACATGGTAACGACTTATGTTCTTGAGCTTTTGGTTTTCGTACTTGAAATAATTTGAGCATTATAACTTCTTACATAAGTGATTAAAACACTTTATGATTGACAAAATTTGGTCATTATAACGACTTGTAAATTGAATTATAACAATTTATAAAAATGCTCAAGAACATACGAAGAACACGGAGAACGAATAAACCGTACATGGCTACGACATATGTTCATTGAGCTTTAAACTACGAATTGAAATTCGACATTATAACTACTACAAAATATAGAAAGGCTCAAGAACACGTGAAGAACACGGAGAACGACAATCGTACATGGCTACGACTCGCGTTCTTGAGCTTTTGAAACTAAAAATTAAATAAACATAATAACAACTAACAATTTACCTCTCGAAGTGCAAGCTTTAACAATTTCTTTGCACTTCCTTCTTGTATCACAAGAACTCTCTCTATAAAATCTGATTTTTTGCTCTTGAACTATGGTGAGAATTAATGAAGACATGGCTTAGTATTTATAGGCAAGCAAAGTCTAGGGCATAAAGGTCATTAAGACAACCAAGCTTTGGCTCCAAGTTTGGCTTGGCTTTAACTTTGGCTCCAAGTTTGGCTCCGACTTTGGCTCCAAGTTTGGCTTGACTTTGGCTTGGAGTTTGGCTTAACTTTGGCTTGACTTAGGCTTTAACTTTGGCTTGGCTTAGGCTTTAACTTTAACTACTAACTAGAGTTAACAACTAACTCAACATTGGTTAATTCTCTACTAAAGTTAGCAACTTAATTGGTTGATTAGTTTCTTAATTCACCAATTAAATTTTATTAGGTTAATCTTAATTTTAATTAACCTTAATCTTAATCAAGTATACATGTAGCATAGTTGACTTTTACTGTTCACAGTTGATTTTTTCGTATTTATACCGTATAATTTTCGTATTATTCTCGTATTATTTTCGTATTCTATCCGTATAATTTTCGTATTATACGCGTATATGTGAATAGTGATTAGGGTTAGGTTATAACCCTTAGGGTTTCTAGGTTTAGGGTTTAGGTTTTAACCTTTTCTAAGTTTAACCAAACCCTAGTTTAGGTTTTCCAAACCCTATAATTAGGTTTTTAGGTTTTAACCTTTAAATAACTTTTCGATTTTAATAAGTGTTAAGGTTAATTACTTGAACCGAAACACAAATTCCTACACATAAGTAATTCACATGGCATATTTAAAAGCTCAATTCAAGCTTTACTAATCACATAACACATAGTTAAGTTAAAAGTTTAACCTCTAATCGTAAACGAATCGTAGTTTCGAGTCGTTTTTAATCTTTAATATAGTTCAATGTATTGTTGAGCAATCGTTTTTAGGCTTCTAAATTAACAACCTTTATCATATCTTGACAGATCATTTTTAAAATATTTGGGATATTACATTCAACCCAACTTACAAGAATTTCGTCCTCGAAATTAACTTACAATTCACTTTACTCATTTAATATCATATTTATAAGTGTTATAAATATTCAAGATATTACATTCTCTCCTTCTTATCAGAATTTCGTCCTCGAAATTAACTTTACAATTACTTTAATCATTTAATATCATATTTATAAGTGCTATAAATATTCAGGATATTACATTATCTCCTTCTTATCAGAATTTCGTCCTCGAAATTATAATATAATCATCTCCAATTTACTCTTCAATATGAATTTTCTAAATTCATCTTTTACTCACATTAAACTTCCAATACTTTGATTAGGTCTGAACAATGTTCACTTATCTCTACACATTTCCTTTTATCAAACTTGACGTTCAGTCTCACTCTTCCTTTATTTAGGATTCTTCGAACTTATACTCCTGTCAATCAAGACCTTGACCTTTTTTTTTTGAATACTATGGATGATAGATGACCCACAAGTTTAACAATCACTTGGATTGACAAACACTATTCTTGTGTAGCAATCAAATAAGATTGAGAACACTCATGACAGTACATTAGGTGATCAGCCTGTCGTACCATATTATCTCTTAAAGACGCGGTATGTTGCATCAACCGGAATCATATGTCCGTTTACTTATCATAACCAGAAATGTCTAGCCAAAACAATTGGCATTGACTCATATTTAAACCATTCAAACTTTTGAAAAGCAATTTTATGACTGTATACCGCACTTTGCAATGTGCGTTGATAACTCATCATGTATCATCTTCACACCAGGTTAAATGGGGTGTTGATGAATAAATCATTTTTATCCTTCACATTAAATCCGCCTAGCCAAAACAATTAGCATAGACATAAGAATAACATAGCCAAAAATTTTCCATTTTTGAAAATCAATTTTATGATTTTTATCACACCCACATCCCTATAACTGTGCATTGATGATCTTCGATCATAACCACAACATTTGACCATGTGTTCATGATAAAATTCATTAAATTTAACTCTATCTAGCTTGAAAAATTAGCATAGATGTAGTTAACAAAATTTTTCAGTTCAACTAGTGAACAATTCTTTTCAAAGGCACTCAAGTGCGAATATAACCATAAAGATCTAGCATAGCTAGAAGATTTTTGAAATACCCTCAATCCTCTATCTTTTCCATTATTCTCTAACCATAACACAAGTTTTGCAAATATATAGTAATATAGTAAACTGGTTGGTTGTTTTAACCACAAGAACAAATATATCAGTTCCCCTTCTTATCAACACGGGATTGAAAATGTCTCAGTTCATATCAGTCTGTTCCAATATTCTTACCGAAATGACATTCGTAGCCGTATCTCATAGTCGGTTCGACTGACATATCATAGCCCCCGCCCATACAAGGGTTCGTTCACTCAGTAACTAACATACAAATATCTTTTAAAACCATTAGTTTTGACGTAACAACTAATAACTAATCAATATACATATGAGTGAAGAATTAACTTCTCAGAATATATACAAAGAAGAGTTGACACAAGATTTTAATTTACTTATCAATATAGCAAACTGAGTTATTCCTCCACCCAAGAACTAATGAATCAGTTCCCCGTCTCATCAACACTATCCTCAAATGATTTCATTCAGTGTGTAACCCGCTTTGAGAACACTGACCATGAATCATTTATACCAACAGTGTAGTTAGATCGGTTCTCTGAAGCATATTAAACTCTTTCCCATACAAGAGAGTCGTTCTACTCAGTTTTACTAATATGAGTTTTCAATTGCAATCTCTAATCGTTCTCTATAACTATCTTATGAATTCCCTGAATTCATTCATGTATCATTTACAACTCATTATAAGCTTAATTCTTACAATCTCCAAATAAATTCCTACTATCTCCAAATGAATATCTCCAAATGAATTTCTCATTAACGTATCTCTATGAGTTTACTCATCTCTTATCTTAGGTATAATTACACATAATACCAAACATACCATTTCATTTTTATGAAACAGTTTCACACAAAAACCAATAAGATTATTTTATCTTATTGCTTGCTTTGAGAACTCTTTATGAGTCTATTTAACTTCAGATATTCTCGTAAAGAGTTTATCTTTATTCAATATATTACATTCACATAATAATTTTTATGTATTAAGATTTAATAAGATTTATGCGTATCTTTTAATTATATACGGACTCTTCACAAGTCCATTTCTTTTTTTTTAATCCATCAGATTATACTCCAAGGTACTTGTTACCTCGAAACTATAATCCACTGCTCGGATACCAACTGTAACGCCCCCAAAATCCCCGCGCTTTCCACGCGGCCGACCTTGTGCGTTAATTTCGTACATCTATCGACTTAACCAATGATCCCATAATCATATTGGTTGAATTAGTCTTATTTTAGACTATACATTAAAATTTTCTCTTAACTTTGTCCCTGGATCTTAACTTAATCTCAGTCTCATAAGTATACAAGTATCAACTTGTATTTCATCCGTATAAATGGATAAAACCATATATAACAGTTTAATTTTAACCTTAGGATTTAAATATTCTATATACGTCCACTTGTAACGGTCTCATTCGTACTACAAGTATCAATATACAAAGATATCTCTTCATATCAATAATCCTATTTATATGGTATTCAGAATAGTAATAACGAGTTATACCTGGGTCCGAGGAACCTTAACGATGGATTTGACCAGTCAACATCGCTTAGTTCTGTCTCAGATGTACAGCACTCACAAGTTATTTACCGATCCTCATCCAGATAAATAGATCATTATCAACATTGTTTTAATATTTAACAATTCTACATTATATCAAATTTAAAGACATAACAACATTCTGATGATAATAATTTATATCATTCATTCAATATTCGGTTACATGTTTGTTTGTTCGTATTACAACAGTCATTATGACTTATACAAATACAAGTAATAAACATGAAAACCTAATCTACGCTTCATCTTTACGTTCAAGATCTTCTTAACGTTCATCTTTAATCTGCAAATAAGGTTTTATTCGCAAGAATGAGCACGACGGCTCAGCAAGTCTAACATATTATCACATACACAGTTTATGCTTTCATATAAACTTTAACATGGTTTCACTGAACATACATCTCAGTTAATAATCATATTAATTTATGCTTAACAATAAACATATTTTATACATACTCATATGCATCATCAAATATCAATTAACATTTAACAGTTAATCAATAACTAACACTTAATCATTTAATCACATAAGACCTTCATTCATGTACTTTCACATATAAACTATCACATAATAACATGAACAATCTTAGAACATACTAAATAACACATAAAAGTTTAGAACTTGCCTCAAATTGAAACTAGGGTTTTCCGGCGGAGCGTTAAACCCTACACAGTCATTTAGTGCATAAGCGGTTAGATTCATCGTATTATATAACTTCATAAGTCTTATATTAACTTATTTAAACTATTTCAATAGGTGGAATTATTTGGAAAATTGGCTAACTCAAAAACTCATTTTTAAGCCAAATTTTCGGATTTGGGCAGATTGTTGGACTGCCAGACCCCGGCTCAGTTAAACGGCCATAACTTCTTCGTTTTAAAACATTTGTTAGTCGTTCAAAATTCCACGCGTTCGTAACTTCCGTCTCTACAACTTTCATTCAGAAAAAAGTTCGAGATTCCTGACAGATTTGTACAGATTTCGGCCTAAAGGGGACTACTCTAAAACTGATTCATATTTCTGACCTCTTTTATAGTAACGGCCATAACTTTGTCATACGAAAACATTTTTGAGTGATTATTGAGTCTAAATTGCTTAGAATTTCATGATCTACAACTTTCATTTAGGTTTCTAAGGCATATTAAGACTTTAAATTTTCGGAAATTTGCAAAAATATTCTGCGACGATATTAAACTTAACTTTCTTTGATCCGATTGCTAAAACATGATACCTCAAGCATTAATTTGCTAAGATAACATGTTCTAACACTTCGTATCACTTCATAACATAAAAAATAACAAAATCATAAACCTACTTAAGTAAGATTCATGGCTTTTGCTCAAGAACACACGAAGAACACGAAGAACGGATAAAACCGTACATGGTAACGACTTATGTTCTTGAGCTTTTGGTTTTCGTACTTGAAATAATTTGAGCATTATAACTTCTTACATAAGTGATTAAAACACTTTATGATTGACAAAATTTGGTCATTATAACGACTTGTAAATTGAATTATAACAATTTATAAAAATGCTCAAGAACATACGAAGAACACGGAGAACGAATAAACCGTACATGGCTACGACATATGTTCATTGAGCTTTAAACTACGAATTGAAATTCGACATTATAACTACTACAAAATATAGAAAGGCTCAAGAACACGTGAAGAACACGGAGAACGACAATCGTACATGGCTACGACTCGCGTTCTTGAGCTTTTGAAACTAAAAATTAAATAAACATAATAACAACTAACAATTTACCTCTCGAAGTGCAAGCTTTAACAATTTCTTTGCACTTCCTTCTTGTCTCACAAGAACTCTCTCTATAAAATTTGATTTTTTGCTCTTGAACTATGGTGAGAATTAATGAAGACATGGCTTAGTATTTATAGGCAAGCAAAGTCTAGGGCATAAAGGTCATTAAGACAACCAAGCTTTGGCTCCAAGTTTGGCTTGACTTTAACTTTGGCTCCAAGTTTGGCTCCGACTTTGGCTCCAAGTTTGGCTTGACTTTGGCTTGGAGTTTGGCTTAACTTTGGCTTGACTTAGGCTTTAACTTTGGCTTGGCTTAGGCTTTAACTTTAACTACTAACTAGAGTTAACAACTAACTCAACATTGGTTAATTCTCTACTAAAGTTAGCAACTTAATTGGTTGATTAGTTTCTTAATTCACCAATTAAATTTTATTAGGTTAATCTTAATTTTAATTAACCTTAATCTTAATCAAGTATACATGTAGCATAGTTGACTTTTACTGTTCACAGTTGATTTTTTCGTATTTATACCGTATAATTTTCGTATTATTCTCGTATTATTTTCGTATTCTATCCGTATAATTTTCGTATTATACGCGTATATGTGAATAGTGATTAGGGTTAGGTTATAACCCTTAGGGTTTCTAGGTTTAGGGTTTAGGTTTTAACCTTTTCTAAGTTTAACCAAACCCTAGTTTAGGTTTTCCAAACCCTATAATTAGGTTTTTAGGTTTTAACCTTTAAATAACTTTTCGATTTTAATAAGTGTTAAGGTTAATTACTTGAACCGAAACACAAATTCCTACACATAAGTAATTCACATGGCATATTTAAAAGCTCAATTCAAGCTTTACTAATCACATAACACATAGTTAAGTTAAAAGTTTAACCTCTAATCGTAAACGAATCGTAGTTTCGAGTCGTTTTTAATCTTTAATATAGTTCAATGTATTGTTGAGCAATCGTTTTTAGGCTTCTAAATTAACAACCTTTATCATATCTTGACAGATCATTTTTAAAATATTTGGGATATTACAAATATTAAATGAATGATATAAATTATTATTATCAGAATATTGTTATGTCTTTATTTTGATATAACTTAAAATTGTTAAAACTTAAAATAGTATTAATAATGATCTATTTATTTGGCTGTGGATCGGTAAATGACTTGTGAGTACTGTACATCCGAGACAGGACTAATCGATGTTAACTGGTCAAATTCATCATTAGGTTGCTCGGACTAGGTACAAACTTGTTATTACTATTCTGAATGTCAGATAAGTAGGATTATTGATATGAAGAGATATCACCATAACCAAATGTGTTTCGAGCGAGGATTTTAACTAGTTGGGTATGTTCTGTACGGATAAAGAGAATTTTGCACCGGACAAAGATACAAACATTTGTCATGGATAAATATGCAAACATTTATCACGGATGAAGATACAAACATTTATCACGAGATTTTTTGTTCCCAAGAACCGTCCTAATGATTTAATGCCATGAATCTTGGAATATGTAAAGTTATAGAATATTTAAATTTTAATGTTAAAATTGGACCATTATATATGGTGTTATTCATTTATACGGATGAACTACAAGTTGATACTTGTATAAATAATGAGACCGAGATTAAGTTAAGATTCAAGAACAAAGTTACGAAATTTTAATATATAGTTTAAAATGTAAGACCCCGAATTTTATGAAATACAAAATTTAATTTTTCTTCATATATATTTTTTCCTAAAACAGTAAGTGGTTAAATTGACAAAGTTAAAAGTTAAGGATGTTATGTGCAAATTTTATTTTGTCGGACAATATTCGTTTTGTCGGGGAATATTCGGGTCGTACTACGGCGCCGAAATAACTAATAATTGGTGGACCCCATAACAGAATATTTGTTGGATATAGAAAATGACAGAAGTAACCTTTTTAAATAAAAAATAGTCAATAGTGTTATCACTTTTAACTATTAGAATACCTGGTGGTAAAAGAATAGTATCATACTGTGTTTCATGGTATTTTATTATAGCACATGGTATTCTAAAGTAGCACACGATATTGCATAGTGTCTCATATTATTGATTTGATAATGTGGTCATTGCACATTATTCATCAATAATTATTGTTACACAGTATTTTGCATTATTGATTCAATAATTGTCATTACACTGTATTTTATATCATTGAACCAATAATTGTTGTTGCACTGTATTTTAAAATTATTGAACCTAATAATTGTAACAGTAACAAATATATAGTAATTTATATTATTAAATTAATATTGATCTGTAATGTATTCTTATATTATTTGTGAATTATTGTTGTAGCATTATGTAGGACCCACATGAAAAAAATATATAAATACAAAAAATAAAATAAAATATTATTATATGTGAATAGTATGTGGACCCTCTGTGGGGCCCACATGAAGAATGAAAAATGTGAATTTGCTGGGAGGAGTTAGTGGAGGCTGCTGCAGCCTTTGCTGAATTTTTCAGCACTGGCGTGTAGCACGCCAGCTCACCTACTGCGCATAATACATTCTTTTCTCCTATAAATAGCTTGCTCAGCTGAATAGAAAAATCACACCTAAAACATAAAAATTTTCTACAAGTATTTTGTGAGTTTTTTTTGAGAATAGTAAGGTTATCTTAAGTGTTTGCAAATTAAAAGGAGTGCATGAATTTTTCAAGTAAGTATTTTATTAAAGAGTAGTAATTGCACAAATACCTATTTTACACGATATTTACAAATCTTCCTTTATAAGACTCTTCTTTGAGAAGATTTATTTTAAAAAGCTTTCTTTGGAAGATTTATTTTGAAATATTATTTCAAAAATTATTTTTGAAATTATTATTGTACACTACAAAAATTTATATTGTATAAATAATTTTGATAGTTCATAATATATGAGTTATCATACACCTTGAAATTTATATGTGGTAATTACTAATTATATTATAAATATATAGGTTGATCAACCTCATTTTTATCAATATCCAGTCACGTGATAAAGTAAGAAATATCATCTTCTATTATTTAAACTTACTACGGTAAGGGATACCATCTTTTTCATCTTTCATTATTCAAACTTATTACGGTAAGGTATATCATTTCTTTTATACTCTTAAACTTACTATGGTAAGTATTGTTCGATAAAACTTTTGAAATGATTATATGTTTCTTAATAGTTGTGCTTCATTTAATAACATTTTAATTAAACTTTCCTATTTTTCTAAACCTTTCTTTTGAACTGTAGATCTTGAATATCATTTTGAATTTCACTCCACATCATGTTGACAATTTGGATATTATTTGAATCTGCACAAAGTAAAATTATAAACTTATGATATTTATTGTTTATCCTGATTCTTCAGTTCATCATTTTATATCACTGTTGTTATTCTAATAATCATAATCAAGTTGTTGTGGATATCTGTGGCCTGGGACACAGATAATAGGATAAAGGCGATATAATGGTGGTGTGTCTTTTATGACACGTGATAAAAGTTCTCTTTAGCCTGGGGCAAAGATGGACTGTTGTTTAGTATGATTACGACCAAAGACTGAAGACTGATATAATTATGACCGTTGGTGTTATATTGAATATCTTTGGCCCGTAGTGCAAAGATGAACTGTTGACTTACATGATTATGACCAGGAATTGTGAAATTGTATTATCATGGCCAATGGTGTTTTAGATGATAAAAGTTGATGATGTTTTTCTTAAAAAGAGAAGCAAGTGGACATCATGATTTATATGATTTTCCTAATGGTTGTTATTCTGCTGCAGTTATTGATCTGAATTTTTTTTAAGAACTTAACTGCAGTTGTTGAATTAAAACTTGCTGTTTAAATTATTCTATCAAAAACTCAACTGTTGAAGGCTAACGATAATTTATTTGTCATTATCTTAGTTATGATATTCTTTACTAGGCTATTTGAGCTCACCTTTTCCTTTTGTTCTATTGTTTTTCAACAAGAGATGAGAGAGTAGCTGAGTCTAGTCGGGGATGGAGTGAAGGTCCGAGTTGTAACTGTATTAGTCTTCATAAGTTATAAAATAGTGTGACAATAATCATGAAGACTTAGTTGTGTATTATTTGAATACTGTATTGTGGTACGTTGTATTGTAATATTTGTTGTGTATTTTGACAACTCAAATTTGGGCTATGTGGGCCCAGATTTGGCGGTGTCACATAAAATATGACTAATTCAACCAATATGATTATGAGATCATTGGTTAAGTCGGTAGATGTAGGAGTTTAACGCACAAGGTCCGCCGTAGCGAGTGTAAGAATTTTGGGGGTGTTACAGTTATGACAGGAGAAGCCTAGGAGAAACAATAATGACAATAATTAGAAGCATGAGAAATTAATAGTAATTGAGTTCACAACATTTTTTAGGTTCCAAACATATTCTATATAATGCAATATAGTTGTCATGTAATGATAATAAGTTATTACGACATATTTGTTTAGTTCATTCATGATATTTGTGTAGTAATTGTAACGTTATTACATTACTTTCAAAATTGTGTTTAGTTCACTAAATTATATAATTGTATGTAATTAATAAAGTAAATCGCAAGTCAAAATGTCAAATCAATTATAATAATTATTGTTTTGTCTTTTATGACTTATTGTATTAAAATTAAGGACAAGTATACATACACTACATTTAGACACGACATTGATCTCAATTATTAAAAAATGGGATTTGATACGGATTTCTGTGTTATACCACACTTTTTAATTATTGAGATTAATATTGTGTTAAGTTATTGTGTCCAGTTTCATTTAAGTTAGTTAGCTAGGAGGAGGCACCAATGGTTATTGTTATGACAAGAGAAGCCTGGGAGAAACAATAATGACAATAATTAGAAGCCTGAGAAATTAATAGTAATTGAGTTCACAATATAGAGGTATACAAAGTGCGCGCAGAAAGATCTATAGGATCAATTTTATTCTCACCTCATCCGTCACATTAATATTAGAGCATGTTACAATTATTAAAATACAATATATCAACGTACTTATAAAGAATGATAGGGGAAATTAATTCCATGGGGGTACAAATTTAAAGAATGCTAGGGGGGAAGAGAATAAACTTTGAAGAAAATCCATTTGGTTTCCTCTTATTTTAATTTGGTCATATTTTTATGGTGAGCCACTAGAGGACCTTATTTAATTAGGGTAATTAATTAATTAAGTAGCAACACAAATGAATTATTCGATCTTGAGCTGCGGGTGCGTGGAGGAGTCTGGTTGAGCTTGCATGAACCGCTACCAACCGGAATGTTGGAGCATGGATTGGGTGCTGGTGGGCCAACCGGACGTCCCTTCTGTAGAGATTGTAGATGAAGATTGTTGTTATTAAGAATAATATTGTTTCTTTTCTTCCATAAATTTTCTTCTCTTTGATCATCTAGGAGCCTGCAGGCTTCATGTGATTTGATCATGGTTATAACCATAACTAATATTGCTAGAATGGCCAAAATAATGCTTAGAGATCTCATCTTGTTAGTTAAGAAAGCAATATGAAGACTAAGTGAAGAGAGATGGGATATTTATACTGATGAATAATAATTAGCCATGCATCGATAAGTATGAGTTGAACTTTTTCATAAGCTGTAAGAGTGTATAGAATTTTTAATCTGATCGATGAATGGGATTTGAATATTGACTAGTAGGATTTAAAGATGAGAATGAGATAGAATTTAGAAGAATATATGGGTCATACAATTGGAAAAAATTAGGTTAAACTTGTCACCCAAACACTGTTCCCATACACATATATAGAAATATATACCTACCCTTCTATTTTCGCACGTACGAATACTTCATAGTTGTCAATAGTTTTAATTTAATTTCTACAATTTTACGTTGTAAATTAATGAATAATGTTTAGAAAACACAAAATGGGGGACTTGGTCTGTTGGTCATGTAATAGTAATTTTCATTTTTAATTTGTGGGCAATGGGAATGTGTAGGAAATTAAGTGCTAGGTAAGTTGCTTTTGAATTGGTTGAATATAATTTTTTTGGCCTTTGAATTGAATTCAAAATGAATTTTCCTCCACGTATTTTGTTTGTTCAGGTACGGTTTTACGCGACATGGGTTTCTAAAGTAGACTTTTTTTTCTTTTTGTTTTTTTAATTTTAACTAGTCAAGTGTAAAGCAGGAAGCACATATATTTATTTTTTAAATAACATGATTTGTAATTTTTTTTGTTCATTTTCTATATAATGATTATAAAATATTTTTAAAAATTTCACAAATTAACTTACTATTTCTATTAAAATGATTACAAATTAAACTTTGCTTGAAAAGACAAATGAATGTAGACATAATACAATTGTTGGAGACTCTGATCTAATGCTATGTTTGGATTAAAGAAATGGAATGAGTGAAGAAATGAAATAGAGAAAATAATAAAATTTATAGTGAAATGATTTATTTTATTCTAGCTGCATAGGAATGATTCATTACATTATAATGGAGTAATCAAACATAATTTTTTTTATTTTATAGAAATAAATTATTTTATTCTCACTTTCATTCATCTAATCTGTATATAACATAAATGTTTAGTAATGTGATTAGTTAAGTGTTTGGTAAGTTGGCTTTTAATTGGTTGAATGTGAATTTTTTGGCCTTTGAATTGAAGTCAAAATGAATATTCCTCCACCTATTTTGTTTGTTCAGTCAGGACGTGTTTCTAAAGTGGACTTTTTTCCTTGCTATAAGCTTTCCAATTGGTGATCTGCCACTATATCATGTGGTACATCATCTCGATAAATTTCATGAATTTTCTCTTTTAATATTAGTGAAGATGATCTGCAATACCAATAAATCAAATGGAACTTTTGTTTCTCACAGATGTGGGACTTTCTTGCAACCATTAAGTAATAATATTCATTTGCATTTTCACTTCAACAATCCCTAACCCTCTCATGTAAATACCAAATATTATGTCAATACCAAATATTCATATATGCAGTTATGCATACAAGAATGTATCTTTTGATTTACGTATATCGATTAATATAAAGATTATATCGATATCACTTAAGCTTAAATTATGTCTTCTTTATCTTAGATACAAAAATATTGTCTATGATTCCTACCAAAAAAATTAGGCACGTTCTAATACTTCAAAGTTTCACTAATTTTCTACCATATTACTTTGTTAACGATGAAAGTGAATTAAATTGAATATTGGGGACTAGCCTTACCCTGTCATGTAAAACTATTTGTATTCTCAGGCGAGACTTGAATGTTTTTTTCCTTTTTATTTCGTTAGACATGTCCTTGTAAGTACTATATATTTTCATCGATGATCCTTTGAAATTTTGAATTCTTTCTCAACTAAGTTTTTTTTTGTTTGCCAAGTTTTTACTCAACATGAATACATACTAGTAAAGAATAGAATTAATTCAATATATAACCTACATTGAGTCAATAAGGTCAGCCTCCGAGTGTCTAATTTTGTCAAATAAATTTATTCATATTACAATCATTATTTACAAGTGGAATTTTAAAGTAGAATGTGTTCAACCCATGGGTAAGGATCAATATGTATTATACTAATTACGAAATTTGGATCAGTATGTATTATACTTTTTCGACATACTATGATTCGTCAAGAACATATTTTAGACATAATTTACCATTATATATTATGCTATAAATATTAAATTTTAACATAATAAATATCGTAATTGAGAATAAAACTATTGAAACAATAAATCCCTCATTTATGATGATATGGAGTCAAAATTAAGCTTGATTTAGACTTATAGTAGCAACACTAACCGGAGTTAAAATTAAGCTTTGCATGAAGAGAGGAGGAGACTCTTGGACGAGTAAAAACCCTAATGTGACTTAATTGATAATTTCTCTATTCTAAAATATAATATTTGAAATTAATTTAGAATATTATAAAACTTATTATTCCATAATTTAGAATGAAGAGCAAAAAAATGACAACTTTGAGACAAAATTATTGAATCACTATGTCGATCTCTTTTATTAATTCTTCAAATAATATTTACTCAAAGATAAGATCCTCTTATTAAAAATATGATCAACATGCTATGTAGAATGAGAAAAATTAAGTCCCAGGCTAGGGGGATTAAAGAATGAATGGAAAACAAAAAGAGTACTTAAAATTTGAAGAAATAACTCCATTTGGTTTCCTCTTATTTTAGTTTGGTCATATTGTTTAATTAGGGTAATTAATTAAGTAGCAACACCAAAATGATTAGACATTAGTTGTGAGTACGCCGGAGAATTAGGAAGAGGAGGAGCCACAGCACGTCCGGCAAAGGCCATCTGGTTGAGCTTGCAAGGTGGACCACTCCCACCGGGAATGTTGCTGCACGAATTTGGTGAAGGAGGGCCCGCTGGACGTCCCTTCTGTAGAGATTGTAGATGAAGATTTTTATTAATAATAATATTTTTTATTGGCATCGATAAATTAACTTCTTCATCTTGGAGCTGTCTACAGGCTTCACGTGGCTTGATCATGGTTAAAACAAAAATTAAAACAGCTGGAATGGCGGAAACAAGGCATATATGTCTCATCTTGTTAAGCAAGCAAAGAGTACTTGAGGAAATTATGAAGGATAAATGAAGAGATATGGGATATTTATATATATGGACCAAGCCATGGATTAGTATATATGACTTGATCTTTTTTCTTACGTAGCATTTTTAGTTAATCCAATGCATGGGGTCTGACTGCTGACTAGTAGCTAGGGTTTGATCCATGGGAATAAAATACAAGAAGAATGAGTCATATACACGATAGATATATAAAAGTAGGGTTAATTATAACTTAACACAAACTTCCAACCGAGGCCTCATATATTCCCATGCATACACAAGCCAGAGATACCTTACGATTCACGCACGTACGGATTAATGTATATATATATATATATACTTCAAAAAAAATAAATTAGATCAGCTAAAAGAATTTTTTTTAATACCCACAAATAGTACAAAAGTGGCCAATCCAAAAGAGTTGGTTAAGGCCACAAAAGAATTACAAATCAATATATTTCTCATAAAATTCACCAATAATTTTTAGAAAAACAAAAAACGGGCTTGGTCTCCTCTCTCATACATACAGGAAAGTGGTACGTGAGAGAATATACAATTTGAATAATTTGCATTCTTGCTGAATGGTTGAATATGTATAATATTTAGCTGTTGAATTGAATGAATCATTTCAAATTAATGAATTTTTCCGCCACGCCAATTGTTAATTTGTTTAGGTTTTGCGCGGCATGCTTCAAAAGTTGACAATATGACTGAAGTCCAATATGTAGTAGTATGTTACATTCCTTCGAATAAAGAAAATGGACAATGCCAAAAATTAGAAAGAAGAAGAAAAAGAAAAAATTAAAAGTTTATCCATCTTTCAATATTACGCTACACATACTTTATCATTATATTTCGTTTTACAATATAAGACTTACTCTAACTTTTCAAAAGTTTGAGACCTTTTTAAATTTACAATTATTTCTTGAAATTATTTAAATTTTAAATTTGATTTTATATTTTGAAATAGAGAGAGTGATACATTTTAAATGGTTTACAATTTTATAATTATATATATTGACTAAATATTAAATGAGTTCATAATGATTTTAAATTTTAAAAAGTTTTCAATTGACTTCAAAAAGTTAAAATGACTTTGATAACATGTTTTTTTTTATATAAAAAATTAAAGTTTATTAAAGTAATTCTTTTCTACATACAATCATCTTTATATATTTATTTTATGTTTATATTTTTTAGGTTACAAACATATTCTAAAAGAATAGAAATTTGATATAATACAATATTCTATATAATGCAATAGGGTTGTAATGTAATGATAATAAGTTATTACGACATATTTGTTTAGTTCATTCATGATATTTGTGTAGCAATTGTAACGTTATTACATTACTTTCAAAATTGTGTTTAGCTCGCTAAATTATATAATTGTACGTAATTAATAAAGTAATTCGCAAGTCAAATTAATTGGAATAATTACTGTTTGTTTTTTTATGACTTATTACGTTATAACTAAGGACAAGTATACATACACTACATCCGGACATAAAATTAATTTCAATCATTAAAAAGTGGGGTTTGACACGGATTTCTGTGCTATGTCACACATTTTAATAGTATTCTAAAATTCCCGCTTAGGTCCAATTAATTCCCGCCTAGGCGTTAGCCCTCCCCCCCGGCGTCTCGCTTAGACCCAAGGCGGAAAAAAAATTCTTCTAAAAAATTAGACGGGACTAGGTAGGGAAGACGAAGAAATTAGGAGGGGCCTAGGTGGAGAAATTAAAGATTTTTTTTCTTTTAATTTTAGTAACTAAGCTACAAAACGACGTTGTGGGAGTGAATGATGAAGTTGAGGGCTGTTCGGGCTTTACTTGAGACGTGGTTGGTAGAGCATCCAGAGCAAATAGCGTGCTAAAGGCCAAGAGAAATAGTAAAAATATTGAAGTAAGAAAACTACAAGAAAAATATTTTTTGTCTGATAATAACACAAATGAAGAGGAAATTAAGAGTATAAATGTGAGTCTGATAAAGACATTATCTTAGAAGGATATGAAAAAAAAAAGTTAGTTAAAATCAATGTTATGTCTAATTGTCGTATTCGGTTAGAGTGTACTTAGATTTAACACATCCATTAATAGGCGTAGCAAAAAACATTCAAATTTACGGACTCGTACTATGTCTTGATGAGCTAATGAATATAATGAGTTAAACCAAATAACAAATACATCACACTAATGCAATAATTATTATATTATAAAATTATTATATTAATTTAACATGAACCAAACAATTTTATATTTTACCGCTAGTTGTATTTCATAGTTTGAATTAATAATATTGTCAGTCGACTGACTATTTCTTCAAAAAATATCTACAAATTTTTTGGACAAGGGAAGTAGCAAAAGCAAGTAAAAACAAAAATGCTTTAATCCAAAACTTGTTCTCACCCGCCTTCAAATTATTAATTTTTTTTTGGTAAGATCATCTCTGTTTCTATGTTATATTTGTTCTTTTTTGAATAGGTGTAGTTTTGAGGAAGTTGAATTAATTACTCTAAAATTTGGACTAACGCCCAGGGAAAAAAATCCGTGATAGGCTTTGCTTATAACTAAATCACACTTAAAAGATGTTATAGATATATTTATATATTGTACAAAACACCGTTTGCCAAGGAGGTTGTTATTATTAAAATTTGAATTGTAATTATGTAATAGTAGGCATATTTTGCCCATACTGTGATCCTGAAGTATGACCAGCTTGCACTTTAGTCACTCTTATTCTATTCAAGTGAATTTGGTCCTCAATGTTTATTCACTTATGCATTATACTCCAAAGTTTCACGTTTGATCATGTAAGGCATGTGTTAGAGACCAAGTGTTAGTTTCCCCTCCAAGGCGTCCCTTTCCAAGGTTCTCCTAAGACTATAGGATGAAATGTATCCTTAGATTTGAATTATAATGGAATAGGTTTTCAAAAAAATAAAAGAAATGAAAGGCATGTGTTTAATCTTGTTGGTAGGATGTATTGTTTCTGTATTCTTCTTTTACCCTTTGTCAAAAAAACTGTAACACTAACAATGTACCAATAGTGTAATCTCCATTAGTATGAATTTTATTAACCTAGTTATTGTGTTATTTTGTACTAAAAGAACAAACAAACGAGGAACAACAACAATAGCAATTAGAAGCCAGAGAAGTCGGATTGTTTTCTATATGGGTCTTTCATTCTTCAATTAATCTTGAGTATACAAAATACAAATTTAAGAATGCAATAAAAAAAAATGAAAAATCAGATAGGAAATCCAATTTCTCTCCTATTTTTATTTAATTAGGCTAAGTAAGTAGCAACGCCAATCAAATTAACTAGTCAAAAGCTGTAGGTACTTCTGAGGAGAAGGAGGAGGAGGAACTGCAGCATGTCTAGCAAAACCCTTTTGGTTGAGCTTGCAGTTACTTGTACCACCGCCGATGTGGGAGCACGGATTGGGTGCAGGAGGGCCCATCGAACGTGTCTTCTGCAGAGATTGTAGATGAAGATTATTATTAATAATAATATTCTTTTTTTCATCCAAAAATTTTCTTCCTTTTGATCGTCAAGGACGTGCAGAGCCATTTTGTCATAGAATTGATGGGGGGAAGACTCCTTCGGTAGGTGCCCCCGACTCTTCCTGTTTCAGGGATGGGATCTTATGGCTTAATCTCTGATTGTGCGGGATTCATCTTTGTTTGGTACCCTCAGGCCCTGAACCAGAGGTTGGAAGCGCCTTTGCTAGACTTTCCAATTGAACACGCTGCGGGCGATGAAACTCGACAAGGAGAAGGCCGAACCCAGGTGCTACACTACAGTAAAAGCTTTGGCAGTTTACCATGGCTTGCTGTTATAGTTGTCATGCTAAAGCCGTTGATAGCTACTTCACTTGACGTGCTAAGTAGAAAGACTTTCTACATTCATCCACAACGGATGGTGCTTGCTTTAGGTTGATCTGATCCTGTAGTTCCACAGGATTCATTGAGTTGACTTTCTTGGCGATCTCATTTTTGAATAAAAAATACGGTGTTTCAGTGCAAAATACTTGAACACTTTCTAAATATCTTAAGCCTTATTCCTTAATTAGCGTTCCGTGAACCCAATGACTCTTGCTTTTGCAGTGTAAACACCCCATCTCCAAAATTAGAAAGGGAGCTTACGCATAAAATATAACAAAATTACGAAAGAATTGAAGAGTTTTATGCCACCAAAATGAATAACTCCAAAAACTAATAAATGCCACAAATCAAATCTTAATAAAAACCAAACTAGTTCAAACCACAATTTAAGATAATTATTACTACTACAAACAAACTAATGTATCATAACCTAAACAGAATATATCTAAATCATTGGAAAGAAGGGAACTCTCATCACACTTGCCCTTGATCCCCTTGATTACTTACTGGAAGAAAAACATAGTATGAGCCAAATGACTAATACAGATGTAGAGTACAAAAATAATGAACTGAAACAAATTGTGCAAATAACTGAACTGAATTAAAATGAACAAAACTAACACAACAAAATAATAGGCTGAATCAAATGGCTAGGTGTTATTTTATACCAATCTCAAAACATAACAAAAATATATCTTGCCACACAGGCAGTCAAAATATTATCACACAGGCAGACACACATTGAACTGCAGATCCAAATGTATACAAAATCGGAAGGTATGTTCGGCACAAATATCACCAATCCACAAAACATAACAGAAACTAAGGCCGACCCATACGCCTCCCACAACAAAACACCAAATGGCCAACTTCCACAGGAGCATAAAACGGAGACGTCGTGGACTGATCACACCGCCACGGAAGGTGTCATGTCTCGGTGCCAAGAGAACATGTTAATGGTACCCTCACAGGTGGTTATAACTCAAATATACCCTACAGTATAATCTAACAAAATACTATGTCACAACATATGCGACACAATATCAACACAAAGGGGTTCTACTGTATACATGTTAAACCGAAACGAATTATCAACATATAAAATCTCCAAAATATATTGACATGTACATTTCTACAAATATCAAAATAAATTCTAAAACAAGTTCAAAGAGTACAAATACAAGTTCTAAGTATCAATACCAAGACGAAATTATCATATGAATTTAAGAAGGAACAATCAGGTGAAACAATAATTAACTTCTAACAATAATCGAACGAACAAATCAAAATTAAATGGATTATCGCTGAAGGAGTACGGAATCTGTATCTAGAGTAAGTAATGTAATTTCCAGAAATTTAAATATAATTTTGCTAATCTTCTTCAGTCCAATCTAATAAAACACAATTAATTATAATTTTTAATTATTGAATAATTTAACTTTTATGTTATTGAATTATAAAACATTATTAATATTAATTTTATTTATTTACCTATTATTATTATTATTTTTTTTTTTTTAATTAATTTACACGAATATTTCGTACTACCCATAACCATGTCAGGAAGCATACCAGCATGTTACACCATAGTACCATACACAATCACGTTGCTTAATCCCATTAATATATTTCCCACTTGTGTGTTACCATACCCCATATATATATATATATATATATATCTTCTGTACTTAACCAAGAAAGCTCAAAAGCAATTCTTCCATTTGTTAAGTGATATCATTTATTTATTTATTTTAAAAGACGATAATGAAATAAGAATACCGAACAGTTTATATACATATTTTATTTAATTTTAATTGAGAAGATCCTTCACGAATTTGCTCAGTTATAATATCTGAATGGAAGACACCATGCAATAAACTGTTAACCGTCTCTGAACATCAATCCCAATACTCTTGCAACGAAATAGCCATCTAGATGCACATACATAAACACATAACTTACCTAAAGTTCCTCCGTCTGATTATTCTCTATCGCAGCACCGCAATCCTCTTTTTCTTGTTCTTATGCCGCCTCACGTTCTCTTCGTTTGTATAAGATGTAGTGCAGGCGTAGGTAAATTTTATTTATTAATTATCTTACTACTTCTCCTAATTATAATAGGGTTTAATATTACACACATATAAATTCAATTCAATTAATTTTAAGGCCCAATTTTACCAAATTAATTTATCCATCACTTATTATTAGCCCACATAAATTTGACCAAATTATAAAATAAAATATTTTAAAATAAATTTAACTATTATTTTTATATTGTATTTTTTTTCCGGGTATTACATGCAGACTTCATGTGGTTTGATCATGGTAATTAGAAAAAGAACTAATAGTGCTCCACTAGCCAAAACTTTGCTTAGAGATTTCATCTTGTTAAACAATTTAGTAAATTAATAGTTGAGAAAATTATGAAGAATAAATGAAGAGGGATGGGGTATTTATGTGGATTTATTTGGTGCGACTTGGAACTTTTTCGTAAGTAGTACGTAGTAGCATTTTTCTGTCCGATGCATGGGGTGGGTTTGAACGTTGACTAGAAAGGGTTCGATGAGAATAAAGATATATATAAGAAACTGAATAGGTGATAGAATTGAAAAAAAGTATAGGTTAAATATTTAACTTGTCAACCAAATTGTCCAAGGCGCGGATATATGTTCCCATGCATGTCCATGACTCCTACCTTAAAATTTAGGCACGTCCGAATACTTCAAAATTTCACTCGTTTTCTACCATTTTGCTTCGTAACTAGTGAATTTAAAACTAAATGTTCCGGGCTATGCCTTTCCTCTCATGTATTACGACATCGGTTTTAAAAGATAAGACTATTTTTTTATTTTTAAAGTTAATTTAAAATATGTATATTTTGACTCTTAGGTGAGCTTTGAATTGTTTTTCCTTTTTAATTTTTTTTGTTTCTATTTTTGGATATGTTGGATCCTTCAAGTGGTTTGGTAACTATTTTCTATCATTTCTCATCAATGATCTTTTAAAATTTTAAATTGAGTATATTTATGTACACATCGAAAGTGTACATATAAAAACTCATCCAAAGATCAAAAAATAATAATAAAATATTTCTCTTCTCTTTACAATATTTTCTCCTTTTTGTTTTGTTTTGTTTTATTATTTTACTTTTGTGAATGTACACTTTGAGTGTGTATATAAATATATTTTTTTTAAATTCTTCCTCGACCACAGTGATTTTATATTTTATTATTTTACCAAGTTTTTCCACAACATGATTATTTGTAAGGAATGTAAATCAAATAATCTATCCGATTATCCCACCTAAGCAGTTTTTTCAAACTTAGATCAAAAATCGAATCATAAAAGTTATCGCGTGAATGGATCAATGATTCAACCAGTGATCGAACTGTTGTTGAACCGCTAATGTCATAAATACATAAAAATATATATTATTAATACAATTTTAAAACATTTCTAATTCTTTGTAAGCTAAAATATAGTGAAATTTTAAATTGATTATATCTATATACACGTTAAAAGTGTACATCTAAAAACACACCCAAAGATACAAAAAATAATAATAAAATATTTATCTTCCCTCTCTTTACAATATTTTCTCTCTTCTCTTTTATCATTATTTTTACTTTTACGTGTTTTTTTAAATATATCTTTTGAGTGTGTATATAGATATATTCTCTTAAATTCTTCCTCGACCACAGTGATTTTTTTTTTTTTAATCTTTTGCCAAGTTGTTCCACAACATGAGAATTTGTAAAGAATGGAATTCAAATATGACTGAGGTCCGATTATCCCACCAAGTACATCACCTAAATTGAGTCAACGCCCTCAACTACGGAGTGTCTAATTTTGGCAATTAAATTAATCCATACTACAAGCTTGATTTACATGTGAAATTTTAAAAAGAATGTCGAGCCAGCCGTGGATAAGAAGTATGTATATACTTTTTCAATTTTATTGGACTTAATTTCCGAAAAAAAACTAAAAAACTTTTGTTAAGATATCATAAAAACATACTAACAACATTTTTAATGTCAAGAGTTAAATATATTTATGTTACATCAAGTTTCATTAAATTCGTAATTTGGCTTCTAAAATAATCTGGTTTATTAACTAGTACATGAACTACCAAATTATATGCAATGCCCTCCACCCCAATTCATTTTTCAGTTGAAATATGTTGCAATACTCAACCCGGCAACCCATTTGGTTTTATAGAGTTTAACCGTACGGTTCAACTTCATTAAAAAATTAAAATATATATAATTAATCTCAAATTAAAATACTTTTAAATATAATTAATCCTAAATTAAAATACTTTTAAATAAAATTCACTTTAAAAAAAACTTCAAATGTCATATCTCTCTTTCTCTCTCTAGAGTCTTGTCATTTTTCTAGTTGTCTCCCACCAGATCTCTCTCAGCCAAGCCATGGAGATGCGTGCTCGTTAACTACTGCCAGCAAATGATCTTTTACACATTCATATATAGTATGTTCGTGTTTATGTAATTGTAATTTAAGCTAATTTATGGTGTCCTATGTTTATTTTTAGCAAATTTATTGAGTATTAAGTTTTTTTACGTAATGTACGGAGTATTATGTTCTTTTTTTTTATAGCTAATATATGGATTATTATGTTTGATTACCAGGAGCTATAAGAAAGAATTTTTTTTGGAAGTATATTAAAGGAAAGTAAGAATAATACATGGGAAAAGGTTCCCAACCTAAGGTGTAGCAAGGTCATCATAGGACATATCCTATGATGGCAAAACTAGTCCCATAAAAGAGAAGAGGCGGGGCACACCTGAGATCTCGCTAAAAATCAAATAAAGAAGGCCGTCAAGCCAAAGGAGGTAAATTATACAAATTCAAGAGCCTTAAACTACAAAGGGCCCTTTTTCTAAAGCTTTTAGAGCTATGAAGACTACATTTAAGAATATGAGCAAAATTGTTCATATCATCATGGAGCCGAAGAATTCTTTCATTAGCACCATCCGATTCGAGCCTGAAAACACTAAAGTCGTTCGAGCCTGAAAACACTAAAGTCGTTGCTGATCAGACATATTGACGGTATTGGTTCATTATTCATTTGTTATTGGTTGTCTTCCTCATTAGAAGTATTTTAACTTTTTACTTAAGTCAAATTGTATTTGAGTACGGTTAAACTGTATAAAATTAAATAAATTATCTATAAATTGGGTATTTCAATCAATTTTTGCTGAAAATTAATTTTGGGTTCGATATTGTATACAATTTGGTGCTTTATATAGCAATTTGTAAGCCCATTTATTTTAGAGACCAAATTATGAATTTAATGAAATTTGGTATAATAGTAGCGTATTTAACCCTAACAGCAACAACATTGAATTTTTAAATAATTATCCAAAGTACTCAAATTTTGACTAAACCTGCAACTACAGTTAACTAAAGATTATAGACATCCAAGATTTATATTTAAAAATAAAATAAAAACTAAAATCTTATATTAAAGGCAAAATTACAAAATCTCATAATTTCAAGATTTAATTGGAAGAATAGGAGGACTTTAGGGGGACAAAGTGGAAAAATCTAACCTAGAACTCCCATGTACTGACCTTAGGATCCAAACCCAAAAGCCGCCATCATAATGGCGGCTTTGCCAAAGCCACTCGTATGATCAAGAATATGCATAACTTTTGGAAGTGTTTTGACAGTACCACCACGTATCCTGAGTTTCACTTTTTCACGACCAATAATCTTTACTGAAGTGTCGTTATCCATCATGACATTTTCTCTATTGAAAGTTTTATAGTGATAGAAAAATTCCTGTGAGGTGTCATATGATATGAAACTCTTGTATGATCAATGAACCAGATATCATCATTAGTTGGGGCTACACAATAAGTTGTTATATACAAATCTCCGGTGGCTTCATCCCTATTCCCCTAATAATTATTCTCATTCACAGATATGATTTACCACCACTGTTCTTGCAATCCTTCTTTATATGCCCAAATTCATTACACTTCCTGTAATATTCCGAACTTCCGAGATAGTTGTAATCCGAATTTATATACATAAATAAAAATTGAATTACATCTTATATGTGTTATGAAATTTTCATTTTTGTTTATTTTTGTGTTTCGTTTCAAGAATCCAATTTAAACAATTATTAGAAAAATAAAAGTAATTTTTTTGAAAACCTAAAATTAGGGTTTAAGAAAACCTAAACCTTAATTTTAGAAACACTAAGGTTTAAGCCCTAAGATTCAACCCTAAACCCTAGAAAAGTATTATTTATAAATACGCGTATAAATACGAAAATTATATGGATATAATACGAAAATAATACAATAATTATACGATATAAATACGAAAAGTCAACTATGAATAGTAAAAGCCAATTATACAAATTAGTATATTTAATCAAAATTAATGCTAAACTAAGTAAGTTTGATTAGTTAAATGAATCATCAGTTAACCAATCAAATGCTAGCATATAAAGGACTACACTACCCTTGAACCAAGTTGGTAAAAGACCATCAATGCCCCTCAAATAATTGGTTATTTAAGCAACCAAACAAGGCCTAGTACTATTCCTTTGGTAGGCTTGATCTTGGCCATTGAAAGGTGAAATGATGATGTCACCAAGCATAATGAAGACTTGTGTACGTACTACGCACATAAGTCTTCATTTAAGGAAACCTGCTATTTGTTTCGTTATTTTCTCTAAATTTGCAAACAAATAAGTGATTTAGAGTCATATTACTTCATTCTACTTTGGTTAGCCTCAAAAGGAGCAATCCTGTCATTCTCGCATTTAAAACAATGCGTACAATGTGCACAAGTCTTCATTTAAGAAAACATGCTATTTATTTCCACTAAATTTGCAAACAAATAGGTGATTTGGAGTCATATTACTTCGTTCTACTTTGGTTAACCTCAAAAGCAACAATCCTATCACTCTCGCATTTAAAACAATGCGTACAACGCACACAAGTCTTCATTTAAGGAAACCTGCTATTTATTTCATTATTTTCTCTAAATTTACAAATAAATAGGTGATTTAGAGTCATATTACTTCGTTCTACTTTGGTTAGCCTTAAAAGGAGCAATCCTGTCACACTCGCATTTAAAACAATGCGCACAAAACTTCATTTAAGGAAACTTACTATTTGTTTTGTTATTTTCTCTAAATTTGCTAACAAATAAGTGATTTAGAGTTATATTACTTCGTTCTACTTTGGTTAGCCTCAAAAGGAGCAATCCTACCACTCTCGTATTTAAAACAATGCGTACAACGCACAGAAGTCTTCATTTAAGGAAACTTGCTATTTGTTTCATTATTTCCTCTAAATTTGTAAAGCAAATAATAATATTTATAAAAATATAACTAATTTTATGATTGCTCGTTTTACTGTTCAATTAAAAGGATGGTGGGATAATACTCTTACTAAAAATCAAAGACATGAAATTTTAAATGCTGTAAAAATTATTCAAACCCCTATTCTTGTAGCTGAACCAAGTACTTCACAAATTCAGACATAAATAAAGGCAGAAACACAAGATGATAGTATATATACTTTAATACAAATAATTTTGAAATATTTTGTTGGAAATGCTTTTCATACTATGGATAGTAGTAAAGAATTATTGATTAATTTAAAGTGTCCAACACTTACGCATTTTAGATGGTATAAAGATGTTTTTTATGTCTAAAATTATGCACAGATCTGATGGCAATACATCTTTTTGGAAAGAAAAATACATTTCTGGATTACCTGCATTATTTGCTGAACATGTTAGAATTCGTTTAAGAAATATGAATGGAGGATTAAATATACCTTATGATAATTATACATTTGGTGAATTAACTAATGAAATGATTGCTGAAGGATTAACTTTATGTAATGATTTAAATTTAAAAGTTCAATTGAAAAAACAGGGAATAACACATAGGAAAGAAATTGGTGAATTTTGTCAACAATTTAGTTATCCTTTAATACCTACTACTAGAGATAAAAGAAATAAAATCACAAAGCATAAATCTCATCCTTATAAGAAAAGAAGAAAAAGAAAAGATTATGATTAAAAACCTAAAAAATCATTTTATAAACGATTTTTTTTAAAAAAGAAACCTTTGAAAGACATAATATGTCATAAATGTGATAACAAAAAAAGGACATTATGCTAATAAATGTACTCTTAAGAAGAAAATTAATTCATTAAATTTGGATGAATCAGTAAAACAACAAATTTTTAATGTGTTAATGGAATCTGATTCTGATATTTCTGAAAAAACATCTGAATATGATAGTACCATGAAGTTTTAAATATACATGATTCTGATGTATTTAAATATTCTGAAACAACTTCTTTTGATGATAACATACGTGCTTGTAAAATAGATCAAAATCATTATAATGCTATTTTAAACATGAATGGTTTAAGTATAAGTGTTCTATCTAAACATGAACAATTTATTTTAGATATTATATATCAAATAACTGATCCTGAAGAAAAGAAAAGATTAATTGAAAAATATATCAATCAAACTAAATAACAAAATATAGAAATCAAAACACCCAAAATTCATACTCCATATACATTACAAGAAGTATTAAATAGGATTGAAAATACATCTAAAGAAAAACCAATTACATTAAATGATTTAAAGAAAGAGTTAAACTCACAGAAAAAAGAAACTAATAATTTAAAGGATAGAATACAATTTCTTGAAAGCTTGGCTTTAAAACAATTTTAAAATATACCTGAATTCTCAAATATTAATAATGAAAATGACGATAAAGTTACATCTAAACAATTTTTATGTTAGATAAAAAAAGTTATTTTTCAAAAATGGTATGTTGAGGTAACTTTAGTTATTGTTGAAACTTTTGTTGTTAATACAATTGCTTTAATTGATAGTGGTACTGATATGAATTGCATAAAAGAAGGATTAATTCCTACTCAATATTTTGAAAAGACTAAACAAAGTTTAAGTACCGCCGATGGTACAAGAATGCATATTAATTATAAATATACTAATGCTTATATTTGTAATGAAGGAATGTGTTTGAAAACTCCATTTATAATGGTACAAAATCTTACCTAATTTATGATTTTAGGAATGCCATTTTTAAATATGATTCAACCTATTACTATTAACTCTAAAGGGATTCATACTACTCTAGATGGTATTGAAATAACATACAAGTTTATAACTTCTCCTATTACAAAAGACTTAAATCAATTAAAAATAAATTTAATTTTTAAACAACATCAAATTAATTTTTTTTAAAAAGAAAGTAATTTATTAACTATTGATAATAAATTACAAGAATCTCTTATTCAAGAAAAAAATTAAACAAATTACAACAAAAAATACTAATGAAATTTGTTCTGATCTTCCTAATACTTTTTAGGATAGAAAAAAATATATGATAAAATTACCTTATAAAGATGATTTTTCTGAAGATCAAATTCTTACTAAGGCTAGACCATCACAAATGGACAAAGAAACATTAGAATATTATAAAAAGAAAATTGATATTCTTTTTGACAAAAGGATTAATATGTCCTAGTTTATCTCCTTGGAGTTGCTCAGTTTTTTATGTTATGAAACATTCTAAGATAGAACGTGGTACTCCTAGATTGGTGATTAATTATAAACCTCTTAATAAGGTATTATAATGGATTATATATCCTATTCTAAATAAAAAAGATTTGTTAAACAGATTAACAAGTGCAAATATTTTTTTCAAATTTGATTTAAATTTTGGGTTTTGGAAAATACAAATAGACCCAAAAGATAGATATAAAATTGCTTTTACAGTTCCCTTTGGACAATTCGAATGGACTGTTATGCCTTTTGGATTAAAAAATGCTCATTCTGAATTTCATAAAATTATGAATGAAATTTTTACTCCTTATTCAAATTTTCGTATTGTTTATATTGATGATATTTTAATATTTTCTGATAATATTGATCAATATTTTAAACATTTAAACATTTTATAATTAAGCAGAATGGATTGGTTGTCTCTGTTTCAAAGATGAGTCTATTTCAAACAAAAATAAGATTTTTAAGACATAATATTTATCAAGGAACTATAATTTCTATAGATAGATCTATTGTTTTTGCTAAGAATTTTCCTAATGAAATTAAAGATAAACAATTGTTACAAAGATTTTTAGGCAGTTTAAATTATATAGCAGATTTTTATAAAGATTTGGCAAAAGATACTAAAATATTGTATCAGAGATTATCAAAAAACCCTCCTGCTTAGAATATAAATCATACAAATGCTATTAAAAAAATTAAACTTAAGGTTAAATCAATTTCATGTTTATGCTTATCACAACCCCAATGGAAAAAAGTTGTAGAAACTGATGCTTCTAATATTGGATTTGGAGGAATTTTAAAATAACTAAATCCTTACAAAAATAAAGAGGAATTAGTTAGATATTATTCTGGTCATTGAAATATTATACAAAATAAATATTCTATTATTAAAAAAGAAATGTTATCTGTAATTAAATGTTTATTTAAATTTCAAGATGATTTATTAAATCAAGAATTTGTTCTTCGAATTGATTGTTCTGCTATAAAAGAAGTTCTGGAAAAGGTTGTAAAGAATTTAGTTGCAAAACAAAATTTGTTCGATGATAATATTTATTAGCAATATTTGATTTTTAAATAGAATATATTAAAGGATAATTAAATTTCCTGATTATTTAACCCGTGAATTTTTTCAGGGCAAACCATCGCCTCCAAAAGAGGTGGTCGGTGTGATTCAATCTCTAGAGGAGGATCATCCTCATACGCGAGAGGTAATACCTCCAGAGGCTTTAAAAGTCAAGAAATAACAAATCTCACAATGAAGGAAGTCTTTCAAAAGGATGAAATGGATAATATCCATATTTCTAGATTTTGTGAAATAATATTAACGATTGAAAACCAAGATCTGAAGTGGTTTAAAGACCCTAATTATGTGTCTTCTAGATATTTTGAGCCTAATGTTAATTATCTTTTAAAAGATTCTAAAATTTTAGAAGTTTTTATGAAAATATTTTGAGTGAAACTCAATCTGTTGATTTTGAACATTTTTATAAAGGTGGTGATACCACAAATAAGAATGTTCCTTATTCTTTTTCTAAAGCTTATTTGAAAAAAATGTTTCACCCTAGTGATTGGGGTTTAGATCCTAATAGGAGTCGTCATATGATAAATTATCCACATCAAGATTTTTCTTATTGGGATTATAAAGATGTTTGGCTTAATTGTTTCTATTATAATAATCCAATGAGAAAACATACTTGGTTTTGTCAATTTAGCCCAAAATTCAGTTATACTGATTTGCTTAATTGGTTTTATAATTGGTGGCAAAGATTAGGCACTGAGCTATAAATTTTACCCCAAGAGTTATACTCTTTTTATATTAATTTTAAAAAATTTCTTCCTCAATTTCAAAATAAAACTATGTTAAACACTCTCCCTTTATTTAAATTTTTTTATGAATTATCAAATCCCTTGGATTTGGGGATGGCAATTTAGAACTAAATTTTTTGAAAATTTTAACTATGGTCTCCTTACGTTGATTCGCCAATTCAAATACAAATGGTGAAACAAATAGAATGTTGAAGACACAATTAAGTTAGTCTCTGAAGATATTCGACAATTTCAGATTTTACATAGACAAGCCCTTAAAGCAAAGGAAAAGGAGAAGACAATAGATCCAATAAGATCTTTAAAAGACTCATTAAAAAAGAAATTTCCTAACGCATCTAGAGCTGAATTACAGCAAACACTTATGGATTTGGCTCAATCAGATGAAACTGATAAAGAAGATGATGACATCTCAATGGCTACACGCATAATTGCTTCTGACTCAGAAGATAAATCAGAAGATAAGGAGGAATCTCCAGAGGATTTTGCTCAATCAGTGCAAGATATTTTGCACCAGGAAGATTTTCCAGAATTGGACACGCAACCTGATTTATTATAGTGAATTGATTTAATAGAACGTCGGTGCAATTATGAAAGGAGCATAAATGTGACGCCCCCAAATCTGGGCCCACACAGCCCAAACTTGAGTCGTCAAAATACTACAACAAAATTATTACAACAAAGCACAACGTACACAGTGTATAATAATACACAACTAAGTCTTCACTATTATTGTCACACTATTTTACAAAACGTGAAGACTATGATAACTATTCCTCGGACCCTCACTCCATTCCCCGGCTAGACCCTGTTATGTTTTCATCTCCTATTGAAAAACAATGGAACAAAAGAAAGGGTGAGCTCAAATAGCCCAGTAAAGAATATCATGACTAAGATAATGACGAATAAATTATCATTAGTCTTCAACAGTTGAGTTCTTGATAGAATACAATAGACTACAAGGTTTATATCAAAAACTGCAGTTAAATTCTTAAACAACGTTCAGATCAATAATAGCAGCGGAATGAGTAATCTATTAGAAGAATAATGCAGACTATAATGTCCACTCGGTTCTCTTTTTAGGAAAAACATCATCAACTTTTATCATCTGAAATATCATTAGTCAAGATAATACAAATTCACAGTTCCTGATCATAATCATGCACATCAACAGTTCATCTTTGTACTACGGGCCAAAGATATTCAATATAGCACCAACGGTCATGATTATACCAGATTCAGCCTTTGGTCATAATCATACCAAACAACAGTTCATCTTTGCACTACGGGCCAAAGAGAACATTCACCACGTGCCATAAAAGACACCGAACAGATGTATCGCCTTTAACCTATTATATCGCCTTTAACCTATCATCTGTTCAACAAATATATCACATCTGTGCCCCCGGCCACAGATATTCACAACAGCTTGATTTTTGGATGATTAGAATGATATAAATGATGAACAGAAGAAATAGGATAACAATAAGTATCGGAAGTTTACTTTGTACAGATTCAAATAATGTCCAAATTGTCAACATGACGTGGAGTGAAATTTAAAAATGATATTCAAGATCCACAGTTCAGAATAACGGTTACAATTCAATAGAAAGGTTCACGTAAATAGGAAGGTTCAGTTGAAATAATGAAGTTCAACTATTATGGAACATATAATATTTTCAAGAATTATAGAAGCAATAGTTCCATAATAAATTTCGATTTAGGAGTATGAAAGAAAATAATATCCCTTACCGTAGCAGGTTTGATTAACAAAAGGTGAAGGAAATTAATACAAAGGGTTATTCACCAACAGGCGGCAATCCGCTCCGTAAGGTTATTCCCACAATTTAATAGAATTTGAGTACAAAGAGTTATTCACCAAACAGGCGGCAATCCGCTCCGTAAGGTTATTCTCAGAGATTAATAATGAATGAATACGAAAGGTTATTCACCAACAGGCGGCAATCCGCTCCGTAAGGTTATTCCCACAATTTAATACATGGAAATAAAAGGCACGTCTTATGAGTAAGGAAGAAACAATATTATTATCGAGAATCAAATAATGATAAGCCCTTACCATAGTACGTTTGAATAATGGAAGATGAAAAAGATGGTATCCCTTACCGTAGTAAGTTTTAATAATAGAAGATGAAAGAAGATGACATTCCTTACCGTAATAAATTTAAGAGTGTGAAAAGAATGATATTCCTTACCTTGATATTGTGAAACAAGTTTATAGCCGAACAAATCCTTCCTTGTTTGTAGCAGTAAAGAATCTGACTTTTGAGTCTTCTAGAGTTTTTTAAAATCTCTTTATGTTATTAAAATAATGTTACTCTCGGAAAGATAGACGACATAGACTCAAGAATCACTCAATTCGGAGTTAATATGAATGAGTTATGAATTTTCAAAACTAAGACTGAAAATAGTGACGAAAATCAGAATAGGTTACGGTTTTTAGTATTTTAAGACCTGAAGATGATTTCAGATGACTTTTCTTCCTTCTTCAAAGTTGTAGAGGACGAAAAACTGAAGAGACAAGCTTTTAATTCATTAAATTCTGACAAATAATGAATTTACTACGATTTTTCGAAAGAGTTGCTGTACATAAGAAAATTCTACTCGGGAATTCAAAGAAGAATGCAAAAGATTTCAAAACTAGGAATGACTTAAGAACACTTAGAGAGAACTTACACAAAAAGTATTTAGAGAGAGAAAGAAAGAACAAGTAAGGAAGTTTATGAAAAATCCTTAAGTTAAGGCTTCTATTTATAGCCAAAAATCTTATCATTCATTTAATCTAAACCATTCATTTAAAGATCATCTTTTAATCTACACCATCCATTTCAAATATTATATTATCTTTAATCTACACCATTCATTTCATATCACCTAATAATCACCTAACTTTATATTATAAACAAATCAATTTAATTATTCAACAATAATTCACACTTTAATCTACACCATTCATTTCATATCACCTAATAATCACCTAACTTTATATTATAAACAAATCAATTCAATTATTCAACAATAATTCACACTTTAATCTACACCATTCATTTCATATCACCTAATAATCACCTAACTTTATATTATAAACAAATAACTTTATCAATTCAATTATTATGACTAATTGTTATAAATACAGTATAGTTAGCTCTTAGATATCAAGTCAATAAATTAATGAAATACAACTGTTTATATAACATCATAATAGAGATAACAATAATGTAAAATAAAGCATACGTTACTGTGTAATGACAATTATTGATTCAATAATGTGAATTACTGTGCATATGTTACTGTGACAATTATTAGGTTCAATAATTTTAAAAACAGTGCAACAACAATTATTGACTCAATGATATAAAATACAGTGTAATGACAATTATTAAATCAATAATGCAAAATACTGTGTAACAACAATTATTGAATTGATAATATAAAATATTATGCAGTGACAATTATCGATGAAATGATGCGTAACAGTTACAGTGTCAATTATCAGACCAATAATATGAGACACTATGCAATACCGTGTGTTACTGTAGAGTACCGTGTGCTACAGAAAATACCATAAACTACCGTATGCTACTATTCTTTTATCACCGGTATTTTAACAGTTCCGTTGACTATTTTTATTTAAAAAGGTTATTTCTGTCGTTTTCTATATCCGACAAATATTCCGTTGTGGGGTCCACCAATAATTTATTATTTCGGCGCCGTCGTACGGCACGAATATTCCCCGACCAAACGAATATTCCCCGACAAAGCGAATATTGTCCGACAAAATAAAATTTGCACATAACATCCTTAACTTTCAATTTTGTTAATTTAACCACTTACTGTTTAAAAAAAAAAAAATATATGAAGAAAAATTAAATTTTGTATTTCATAAAATTCGGGGTCTTACAACCTCCCCTCCTTATGAAATTTCGTCCCCGAAATTGACGTACCTGACATATCGAAGAGGTAAGGATACTTAGATTTCATCTCAGATTCTAGCTCCCAGGTCATTTCCTCAGTATCTTGGTTCCTCCATAAAACCTTAACTTGAGGTATAACCTTTGAGCGTAGGATCTGCTCCTTCTTATCCAGGATCTTAACAGGTACCTCCTCGTATGTTAAATCCTCTGCTATAACGTCTGGTTCTAACTCAATGACGTGGTTTGGGTCCTTCACATATTTACGTAACATAGATATGTGAAAAACGTTATGGATGCGAGACATACTTGGTGGTAGGGCTAGTCTGTAGGCTACGGTTCCTATTCGATCGAGGATTTCAAATGGGCCAATAAATCGAGGGTTAAGCTTTCCTCTCTTTCCGAATCTCGTAACCCCTTTCCATGGAGAAACACGTAAGAATACATGATCTCCGACGTTGAAACTTTCGTCTCTCCGATGAAGATCAGCATAACTCTTTTGTCGTTCTTGTGCGGTCTGTATTCGTTGTCGGATCATTTGGATCTTTTCGGTCGTCAAGCGTACCAACTCGGGTCCCAACAATTTTGCTTCTCCTACCTCATTCCAACATATTGGAGAGCGACACTTCCTTCCATACAATGCCTCGAATGGAGCCATGCCTATGCTTGCTTGGTAACTGTTGTTGTAAGAAAATTCCACCAACGGCAAGTACTTATCCCAACTTCCTTTGAAGTCTAATACACAAAGTCTCAAAAGATCTTCGAGGGTCTGGATCGTCCTTTCCGATTGTCCGTCCGTTTGAGGATGGTATGCAGAACTAAAACGTAGTTCAGTGCCCATAGCTTTTTGTAGACTGATCCAAAAGCGTGAAGTGAATCTAGGATCTCGATCAGAAACTATGGAAACTGGCATGCCATGCAATCTCACGATCTCATTTATGTACATACCGGCAAGACGTTCAAGTGAAAAGTTTTCTCGTATAGGCAAGAAATGAGCAGATTTGGTCAATCTATCTACGATCACCCAAATTGCATCTAAGCCTTGAGAAACTTTTGGAAGACCCGTCACGAAGTCCATATTGATGTGTTCCCACTTCCATTCGGGAACTTCAAGTGATTGTAATGGACCTTTAGGAACTTGATGTTCTGCCTTGACACGTTGACAAGTTAGGCACCTTGAGATAAACTCCGCAATCTCTCTTTTCATATTGTTCCACCAAAATGTATGTCGAAGATCTCGATACATCTTGGTACCTCCTGGGTGGATTGCAAACGGCGTGTTGTGTGCCTCCATCATGATTTTATGCTTTAATTCAGGATCGTTAGGAACACAGAGTCGAGAGTTGACTCGAAGTAATCCTTTCTCGTCGATTCTTGCTTCGGGAATGGCACCTTCTTGTACTTTCTTTATCATGTTTATCAGTTCCGGATCGGTAGCTTGAGCAGCTTTAATTTTATCGATTAAAGTTGGTTCTACTCGCACGTGAGCAATCTTCGAGTGAGTCCCTGGTGTCTTTAGCTCTATCTCCATCTTTTGCAAGTCGTACAAAATACACTTTTGTGTTGTCAGCAGTGCACTTGTACTTGCATAAGATTTTCTGCTCAAAGCGTCAGCTACAACGTTCGCCTTTCCCGGGTGATACTGGATTGTGTGGTCATAATCCTTTAACAGCTCAAGCCAACGTCGTTGTCGCATGTTGAGTTCCTTCTGGGTGAAGAAATACTTGAGACTTTTATGATCCGTATAGATATCCACTTTTTCTCCGTACAAGTAGTGTCTCCAGATCTTCAACGCGAAAACGACTGCTGCCAACTCTAGATCATGAGTAGGATAATTTTTCTCATAATCTTTGAGTTGTCGAGAGGCGTAGGCTATAACCTTTCCATGTTGCATAAGGACACAGCCTAGACCTTTGCCAGAAGCATCGCTGTAGATAACAAATTCTCCTGATCCTGATGGTATGGTCAGAACAGGAGCTGAAACCAGTCTCTTCTTGAGTTCTTGGAAACTTTTCTCGCATTCCTCGCTCGATATAAGTTTTGTACTAGAACGAATGATACCGATATCTAGTAATTAAACTTTCAACTCTTGGTGTTCTATTGGAGCCATTCGGTATGGGGCTTTGAAAATGGGCTTGGTACCGAGTTCAAGATCAATACAAAATTCAATTTCACAGTTTTGGGTAAGCTAGGAAGTTCCTCAGGAAAAACGTCAGAAAACTCATTAACAATGAGGATATCATTCAAGTTTGACGTATTTTTGTTCAAATCAGTGACATGAGCTAAAAAGGCTTGACATCCGTTTTTCAATAAACGAATGGCTTTATGGCTAGAAATAACAGTTATAGATTTCAATGGTTTAGTTGCTTGAATTTGCATGACAGGTTGATTAGGAATATGAAAACTAATAATCTTATGAAAACAATCAATTTTAGCATGATGGGTAGTCAACCAATCAATTCCTAAAATCACATCAAATTCACACATCTCCAAAGAAATAAGGTCAACAGGTAATGTGAGGTTGTTGATTTGAACTAGGCAAGATTTATAGATAGTAAATGTAATAGGTATTTCTCCCAATGAGGTTTCAACTGATAAGACAAGATTTAAGTTTTCAATAGTCAAATTTAAACGTTGAGTACATATAGGTGAGATAAAAGAGTGGATAGAGCCAGTATCTAATATGGCATAGACTTCACGAGAATTTATGAATAGCTTACCGGTTATCACCTCATTCGGTTTCTTGACTGTTATCGTTAAATTGAATCCCGAATACTTCATTCGGATCTTCACGTATTTCAACCATGGGAATACCACTGAATAATTTTCTAGCAAACTGTTTCTCGGGTTCATCAACTTCATCAGTAGTAAGGTACCAATGATTTCCATTAAAATAGTATTTTCGATAGACTGCAGTTTCCACGATAGTGACTAACTTAACCTGAATTCCTCTAAATTGTAACGCCCAAAAGTATAGAAACATCATTTTTAAATAATCTTGAAAATCATAGCTGGAACACCATAAATCCCAAAGACTAATATGAAAAGTCCATATATTTTGATCCTTTGTTATAGAGCATAACCAGGTGATATCACTCTCCCAATTAGTGAGTAAATTAAAGGCAATAATTTCCGCAAGTTCGTTACTTCCTTTAATTGCTTCTAAGAATGGATCTGGAACGACTGTAGCAGAGCTTTCACCTTCATCCTTACTGGATCGAACACGCATAATTTTTGCCTTAGACAAATGATTCAACTCTGAGTTTGTAAGAAGATTATTCGTCGCCTCTTGTTTTGCAGCTACATTTGTTTCGGTAATTTCATAGTTAACCTCCTGATTTCCAGATGCCATAATTAACTGTGGTCACAAAATAAATGTTAGTTCAAATAAACTGACTCATCTCTTCATTTTCCTACATTCAAATCGACTCATTAGATAATAAAATCTATTTTAGGTAGGACACACTAGTGACTGATTCTATTCGTCTCTCCCCTCCTAGTTCTACCCCAGATCTCCATTAAAGACCATATCCCTAAGCTCTGATGCCAACTGTGACTCTCATCCCACCATAGGGACAGCACCTCACAATGGTACCTATCAGTTTGCCACCTGTACTATAGGCGTCCCCTACGGAGAGTCTGGCTTCGGTGCATCCCCTTTCCCTAGGAAGTCACCAGCGAGAGGCTCGGGGCTCTTCGTTATATGGCTCTGATACCAACTGTGACGCCCCCAAATCTGGGCCCACACAGCCCAAACTTGAGTCGTCAAAATACTACAACAAAATTATTACAACAAAGCACAATGTACACAGTGTATAATAATACACAACTAAGTTTTCACTATTATTGTCACACTATTTTACAAAACGTGAAGACTATGATAACTACTCCTCGGACCCTCACTCCATTCCCCGGCTAGACCTTGTTATGTTTTCATCTCCTGTTGAAAAACAATGGAACAAAAGAAAGGGTGAGCTCAAATAGCCCAGTAAAGAATATCATGACTAAGATAATGACGAATAAATTATCATTAGTCTTCAACAGTTGAGTTCTTGATAGAATACAATAGACTACAAGGTTTATATCAAAAACTGCAGTTAAATTCTTAAACAACGTTCAGATCAATAATAGCAGCGGAATGAGTAATTTATTAGAAGAATAATGCAGACTATAATGTCCACTCGGTTCTCTTTTTAGGAAAAACATCATCAACTTTTATCATCTGAAATATCATTAGTCAAGATAATACAAATTCACAGTTCCTGATCATAATTATGCACATCAACAGTTCATCTTTGTACTACGGGCCAAAGATATTCAATATAGCACCAACGGTCATGATTATACCAGATTCAGCCTTTGGTCATAATCATACCAAACAACAGTTCATCTTTGCACTACGGGCCAAAGAGAACATTCACCACGTGCCATAAAAGACACCGAACAGATGTATCGCCTTTAACCTATTATATCGCCTTTAACCTATCATCTGTTCAACAAATATATCACATCTGTGCCCCCGGCCACAGATATTCACAACAGCTTGATTTTTGGATGATTAGAATGATATAAATGATGAACAGAAGAAATAGGATAACAATAAGTATCGGAAGTTTACTTTGTACAGATTCAAATAATGTCCAAATTGTCAACATGATGTGGAGTGAAATTCAAGATCCACAGTTCAGAATAACGGTTACAATTCAATAGAAAGGTTCACGTAAATAGGAAGGTTCAGTTGAAATAATGAAGTTCAACTATTATGGAACATATAATATTTTCAAGAATTATAGAAGCAATAGTTCCATAATAAATTTCGATTTAGGAGTATGAAAGAAAATAATATCCCTTACCGTAGCAGGTTTGATTAACAAAAGGTGAAGGAAATTAATACAAAGGGTTATTCACCAACAGGCGGCAATCCGCTCCGTAAGGTTATTCCCACAATTTAATAGAATTTGAGTACAAAGAGTTATTCACCAAACAGGCGGCAATCCGCTCCGTAAGGTTATTCTCAGAGATTAATAATGAATGAATACGAAAGGTTATTCACCAACAGGCGGCAATCCGCTCCGTAAGGTTATTCCCACAATTTAATACATGGAAATAAAAGGCACGTCTTATGAGTAAGGAAGAAACAATATTATTATCGAGAATCAAATAATGATAAGCCCTTACCATAGTACGTTTGAATAATGGAAGATGAAAAAGATGGTATCCCTTACCGTAGTAAGTTTTAATAATGGAAGATGAAAGAAGATGACATTCCTTACCGTAATAAATTTAAGAGTGTGAAAAGAATGATATTCCTTACCTTGATATTGTGAAACAAGTTTATAGCCGAACAAATCCTTCCTTGTTTGTAGCAGTAAAGAATCTGACTTTTGAGTCTTCTAGAGTTTTTTAAAATCTCTTTATGTTATTAAAATAATGTTACTCTCGGAAAGATAGACGACATAGACTCAAGAATCACTCAATTCGGAGTTAATATGAATGAGTTATGAATTTTCAAAACTAAGACTGAAAATAGTGACGAAAATCAGAATAGGTTACGGTTTTTAGTATTTTAAGACCTGAAGATGATTTCAGATGACTTTTCTTCCTTCTTCAAAGTTGTAGAGGACGAAAAACTGAAGAGACAGGCTTTTAATTCATTAAATTCTGACAAATAATGAATTTACTACGATTTTTCGAAAGAGTTGCTGTACATAAGAAAATTCTACTCGGGAATTCAAAGAAGAATGCAAAAGATTTCAAAACTAGGAATGACTTAAGAACACTTAGAGAGAACTTACACAAAAAGTATTTAGAGAGAGAAAGAAAGAACAAGTAAGGAAGTTTATGAAAAATCCTTAAGTTAAGGCTTCTATTTATAGCCAAAAATCTTATCATTCATTTAATCTAAACCATTCATTTAAAGATCATCTTTTAATCTACACCATCCATTTCAAATATTATATTATCTTTAATCTACACCATTCATTTCATATCACCTAATAATCACCTAACTTTATATTATAAACAAATCAATTTAATTATTCAACAATAATTCACACTTTAATCTACACCATTCATTTCATATCACCTAATAATCACCTAACTTTATATTATAAACAAATTAATTCAATTATTCAACAATAATTCACACTTTAATCTACACCATTCATTTCATATCACCTAATAATCACCTAACTTTATATTATAAACAAATAACTTTATCAATTCAATTATTATGACTAATTGTTATAAATACAGTATAGTTAGCTCTTAGATATCAAGTCAATAAATTAATGAAATACAACTGTTTAAATAACATCATAATAGAGATAACAATAATGTAAAATAAAGCATACGTTACTGTGTAATGACAATTATTGATTCAATAATGTGAATTACTGTGCATATGTTACTGTGACAATTATTAGGTTCAATAATTTTAAAAACAGTGCAACAACAATTATTGACTCAATGATATAAAATACAGTGTAATGACAATTATTAAATCAATAATGCAAAATACTGTGTAACAACAATTATTGAATTGATAATATAAAATATTATGCAGTGACAATTATCGATGAAATGATGCGTAACAGTTACGGTGTCAATTATCAGACCAAAAATATGAGACACTATGCAATACCGTGTGTTACTGTAGAGTACCGAGTGCTACAGAAAATACCAATAACTATCGTATGCTACTATTCTTTTATCACCGGTATTTTAACAGTTCCGTTGACTATTTTTATTTAAAAAGGTTATTTCTGTCGTTTTCTATATCCGACAAATATTCCGATGTGGGGTCCACCAATAATTTGTTATTTCGGCGCCGTCGGACCAAACGAATATTCCCCGACCAAATGAATATTCCCCGACAAAGCGAATATTGTCCGACAAAATAAAATTTGCACATAACATCCTTAACTTTCAATTTTGTTAATTTAACCACTTACTGTTTAAAAAAAAAAATATATGAAGAAAAATTAAATTTTGTATTTCATAAAATTCGGGGTCTTACAATAAAGCTCAAACAAAATGTGACATAACACCAAGAAACGACAAAGGAAAAGATAAAGCTTAACAGCTGGAGGAATCTGCTTTAATAAAGCAGTCTTCATGTGATAAAGTCAGTAATACTGTTGTATAATAGTTGGTCGGCAATATACCATATTAGGTTATTGCTTACGTTTGTATTTCACTTTTCTCTTGTATAAATTGTTAGCAGTTTGGGGTTTGTGGATAACCTTTAGTTTTCAGTTTACATTTTCTCTCTCTTATAAAAACTATTTCAATATCAATAATATTTCAAGTTTCTATCCTTCATCACGGTGCAAATGCAAGGCTTCCATGGATCCTCCATGTAATCACTTTTACACGACCAATAATCTTTACTGAAGTGTCGTTATCCATCATGACATTTTCTCTATTGAAAGTTTTATACTGATAGAACAATCCCTGTGAGGTGTCATATGATATGAAACTCTTGTATGATCAATGTGACGCCCCCAAATCTGGGCCCACACAGCCCAAACTGGAGTCGTCAAAATACTACAACAAAATTATTACAACAAAGCACAACGTACAACAATACAGTGTATAATAATACACAACTAAGTCTTCACTATTATTGCCACACTATTTTACAAAACGTGAAGACTATGATAACTACTCCTCGGACCCTCACTCCATTCCCCGGCTAGACCCTGTTATGTTTTCATCTCCTGTTGAAAAACAATGGAACAAAAGAAAGGGTGAGCTCAAATAGCCCAGTAAAGAATATCATGACTAAGATAATGACGAATAAATTATCATTAGTCTTCAACAGTTGAGTTCTTGATAGAATACAATAGACTACAAGGTTTATATCAAAAACTGCAGTTAAATTCTTAAACAACGTTCAGATCAATAATAGCAGCGGAATGAGTAATCTATTAGAAGAATAATGCAGACTATAATGTCCACTCGGTTCTCTTTTTAGGAAAAACATCATCAACTTTTATCATCTGAAATATCATTAGTCAAGATAATACAAATTCACAGTTCCTGATCATAATTATGCACATCAACAGTTCATCTTTGTACTACGGGCCAAAGATATTCAATATAGCACCAACGGTCATGATTATACCAGATTCAGCCTTTGGTCATAATCATACCAAACAACAGTTCATCTTTGCACTACGGGCCAAAGAGAACATTCACCACGTGCCATAAAAGACACCGAACAGATGTATCGCCTTTAACCTATTATATCGCCTTTAACCTATCATCTGTTCAACAAATATATCACATCTGTGCCCCCGGCCACAGATATTCACAACAGCTTGATTTTTGGATGATTAGAATGATATAAATGATGAACAGAAGAAATAGGATAACAATAAGTATCGGAAGTTTACTTTGTACAGATTCAAATAATGTCCAAATTGTCAACATGATGTGGAGTGAAATTCAAGATCCACAGTTCAGAATAACGGTTACAATTCAATAGAAAGGTTCACGTAAATAGGAAGGTTCAGTTGAAATAATGAAGTTCAACTATTATGGAACATATAATATTTTCAGGAATTATAGAAGCAATAGTTCCATAATAAATTTCGATTTAGGAGTATGAAAGAAAATAATATCCCTTACCGTAGCAGGTTTGATTAACAAAAGGTGAAGGAAATTAATACAAAGGGTTATTCACCAACAGGCGGCAATCCGCTCCGTAAGGTTATTCCCACAATTTAATAGAATTTGAGTACAAAGAGTTATTCACCAAACAGGCGGCAATCCGCTCCGTAAGGTTATTCTCAGAGATTAATAATGAATGAATACGAAAGGTTATTCACCAACAGGCGGCAATCCGCTCCGTAAGGTTATTCCCACAATTTAATACATGGAAATAAGAGGCACGTCTTATGAGTAAGGAAGAAACAATATTATTATCGAGAATCAAATAATGATAATCCCTTACCATAGTATGTTTGAATAATGGAAGATGAAAAAGATGGTATCCCTTACGAGTAGTAATTTTAAGAGTATGAAAGAAAATGACATCCCTTACCATAATAAGGTTAAGAGTATGAAAGAAAATGGTATTTCTTACAAGTAAGAAAAGAAAATGACATTCCTTACCGTAATAAATTTAAGAGTGTGAAAAGAATGATATTCCTTACCGTAGCAGGTTTGATTAACAAAAGGTGAAGGAAATTAGTTCAAAGGGTTATTCACCAACAGGCGGCAATCCGCTCCGTAAGGTTATTCCCACAATTTAATAGAATTTGAGTACAAAGAGTTATTCATCAAACAGGCGGCAATCCGCTCCGTAAGGTTATTCTCAGAGATTAATAATGAATGAATACGAAAGGTTATTCACCAACAGGCGGCAATCCGCTCCGTAAGGTTATTCCCACAATTTAATACATGGAAATAAGAGACACGTCTTATGAGTAAGGAAGAAACAATATTATTATCGAGAATCAAATAATGATAATCCCTTACCATAGTACGTTTGAATAATGGAAGATGAAAAAGATGGTATCCCTTACCGTAGCACGTGACTGGATATTGATTTAAATGAGGTTGATTAACTTGAACAGTACACGTATACTTATAGATCTTCACAAATACTCAAGATGACTTAAGCACACTTAGAGAGAACTTTCACAAGAAGTATTTAGAGAGAGAAAGAAAGAACAAGTAAGGAAGTTTATGAAAAATCCTTAAGTTAAGGCTTCTATTTATAGCCAAAAATCTTATCATTCATTTAATCTAAACCATTCATTTAAAGATCATCTTTTAATCTACACCATCCATTTCAAATATTATATTATCTTTAATCTACACCATTCATTTCATATCACCTAATAATCACCTAACTTTATATTATAAACAAATCAATTTAATTATTCAACAATAATTCACACTTTAATCTACACCATTCATTTCATATCACCTAATAATCACCTAACTTTATATTATAAACAAATTAATTCAATTATTCAACAATAATTCACACTTTAATCTACACCATTCATTTCATATCACCTAATAATCACCTAACTTTATATTATAAACAAATCAATTCAATTATTCAACAATAATTCACACTTTAATCTACACCATTCATTTCATATCACCTAATAATCACCTAACTTTATATTATAAACAAATAACTTTATCAATTCAATTATTATGACTAATTGTTATAAATACAGTATAGTTAGCTCTTAGATATCAAGTCAATAAATTAATGAAATACAACTGTTTAAATAACATCATAATAGAGATAACAATAATGTAAAATAAAGCATACGTTACTGTGTAATGACAATTATTGATTCAATAATGTGAATTACTGTGCATATGTTACTGTGACAATTATTAGGTTCAATAATTTTAAAAACAGTGCAACAACAATTATTGACTCAATGATATAAAATACAGTGTAATGACAATTATTAAATCAATAATGCAAAATACTGTGTAACAACAATTATTGAATTGATAATATAAAATATTATGCAGTGACAATTATCGATGAAATGATGCGTAACAGTTACAGTGTCAATTATCAGACCAATAATATGAGACACTATGCAATACCGTGTGTTACTGTAGAGTACCGTGTGCTACAGAAAATACCATAAACTACCGTATGCTACTATTCTTTTATCACCGGTATTTTAACAGTTCCGTTGACTATTTTTATTTAAAAAGGTTATTTCTGTCGTTTTCTATATCCGACAAATATTCCGTTGTGGGGTCCACCAATAATTTATTATTTCGGCGCCGTCGTACGGCACGAATATTCCCCGACCAAACGAATATTCCCCGACAAAGCGAATATTGTCCGACAAAATAAAATTTGCACATAACATCCTTAACTTTCAATTTTGTTAATTTAACCACTTACTGTTTAAAAAAAAAAAAATATATGAAGAAAAATTAAATTTTGTATTTCATAAAATTCGGGGTCTTACAATCAATGAACCAGATATCATCATTAGTTAGGGCTACACAATAAGTTCTTATATACAAATCTCCGGTGGCTTCATCCCTATTCTCCCAATAATTATTCTCATTCACAGATATGATTTACCAGCATTGTTATTGCAATCCATCTTTATACGCCCAAAATCTTTACACTTCTTGTAATATTCCAAACTTCTGAGATAGTTGTAATCTGAATTTATATACATAAATAAAAATTGAATTACACCGTATATGTGTTATGAAATTCTCATATGTGCTTATTTTTGTGTTTTGTTTCAAGAATCCAATTTAAACAATTATTAGAAAAATAAAAGTAAATTTTTTCAAAACCTAAAATTAGGGTTTAGAGAAAACCTAAGGTTTAAACCCTAAAGTTCAAACCTTAGGGTTCAAACCCTAAACCCTAAAAAAGTATTATTCATAAATACACGTATAAATACGATAATTATATGGATAGAATACGAAAATAGTACAATAATTATACGGTGTAAATGCGAAAAGTCACTTGTGAATAGTAAAAGCTAACTATACAAATTAGTATGTTTAATCAAAATTAATGCTAAACTAAGTATGTTTGATTAATTAAATGAATCATTAATCAACCAATCAAATGCTAGCATATAAAGGACTAAACTACCCTTGAACCAAGTTGGTAAAAGACCATCAATGCCCCTCAAATAATCGGTTATTTAAGCAACCAAACAAGGCCTAGTACTATTCCTTTGGTAGGCTTTATCTAGGCCATTAAAAAGTGAGATGATGATGTCACCAAGCACAATGATGGACTAACATTAATGGCAATTAAAGCCCCATTTGGTCGGCCACTTTGGTGGACTAAAATGGGAGATTACTTGCCTTTACCTAGCTAGGAAGTATTGGAACGATGACCTTAGTACCCTAGTTTTACTTTTCCTTTAAATAGCAAGTATAGTTCACTTGTTCTATTATTTATTTTTTAGGTTTTCTTATAAATAACAAGCATAGTTCACTCTCATATATTTTTGTAATATTTTGAACTTTCGAGATAGTTGTAATCCAACTTTATATGAATAAATAAACTTATACGTGTTATCGAATCTTTGTTGATGTTTATTTTGTGTTTCGGTTTGAGTATCAAACCTTAGCACAAAAAAGGAAAATAAAAGTTTTTCTTTTAAAAACTAAGAAGAAGTTAAAACTAAATCCTAAACCTAAAAACCCTAAGGGTTCAACCCTAAGGGTTGTACCTTAAATCCTAAAAAATTACTATTCACATATACGTGTATAATGTGAAAATTATACAGGTAGAATACGAAAATAATACTAGAATAATACGAAAATTATATGGTATAAATACGAAAAGTCAACCGATGAATAATGAAAGTCAACAATAGTGACTACTAACTTTTGTAGAGATTTTGAGGGCATTTATACTATTATGAAAGTATGCAATACTTACAAAATTTGTGAGTATGCATTTTTGCTAGTAAATTTGGAAGCAAAGATGGACTTGGCTTCCTTTGCTATGTTGTCAAGCTTAGCTTGGTGAGATGTGGCCTTATGTAAGCCAAGCATGACTAATGAGGTTTGTTAATCACCAATTAAGTCACTAAGTAAGGATTAATTACAATTAGGTAAATTCTTTAAACATGTAAGTAAGATTAGAAATAAACTAATCAAGGTTAATTAGGGTTAAGTGTAATTAACATTAATTGAGTTGGTGATTCACCATGGTGAGTTGCCAAAATGATGATGAGTTGGTGATTTACTATGGTGACTAACCATAGTGAATTGCTAATGTGATGATTAGTTGGTGATTCACTATGGTGACTTGCCAATGTGATGATGAGTTAAACCTAATGACCTAACTTTGAAAGTCCTATAAATAGGAGCCTTCACTCTTCATTATTCTCCGTCATTTCATAAGCAAGTTAAGAGAAAAGTAGCTCTAATTATATTTTGAGAGAAGTCTTAAGAATTGAAGCATAGAAGCCTTGCATAATTATTGTTAAAGCTTGCAAATTCAAAAGTTACAATATTTAGTAGTGTTATAATGTTGGTTTTTTTTTTCGTTTTTAGTTTTAAAAAGCTCAAGAACGCGAGTTGTAGCCATGTACCATTATCGTTCTCCGTGTTCTTCATGTGTTTTTGAGCATTTCTTCATTTTGTTGTAGTTATAATATCAAATTTTATTTCATAGTTTAAAGCTCAAGAACGTACGTCGTGGCCATGTATGATTGTTGTTTTCCGTGTTCTTCATTTGTTCTTGAGCAATAGTTATGAACTATTAAAATCAAGTAAACAAGTCGTTATAATGACCAAATTATTTCATATATAAATGTTATAATTATGCAAGTAGTTATAATGTTCAAATTATTTCAAGTATAAAAACCAAAAGCTTAAGAACATAAGTCGTTACCATGTACGGTTTTCCGTTCTCCGCGTTCTTTGTGTGTTCTTGAGCAAAAGTCATGAATCATTATATATGAAGGTTTATGATTTTTTTATGTTATTAAGTGTTATTGATTGTTAAAACATCATATCTTAGCAAATTAATGATTGGCGTATCATGTTTTATCAATTAGATCGAATAAATAATGAAACAATTTTGTGTAGTCACCTTTAAGGTGAAAATTGTGCAAATCTGTATAGAATTTCAGACTTTGGTATAAATATAAATTGTAGAGACGGAAGTTACGAACGTGTGAAATTTTTAATGACTCAAAAATGTTCTAAAATGAATAAGTTATGGCCATTTAATTGAGTCAAGGTCTGACAGCAAACATCTTGTCCATTTTTTTTAAAAGTGCTTTAAAAATGAGTTTTTTAGTTAACAAATTTTCCGAATAAAACCACATATAGAAATAGTCTAAACAAGTTACAAAAACATTTATTAAGAAATAAAATTTGATAAACTAACATTCGGGTACGCGTAAACAATTATGTAGACATTTAATGTTTTTTCGAAAAAAACCCTAAATTGCGTCAAGACAAATTTTATTTCCTTAAATTTTGTTTACTTGTTTTTATGTGATTTATACATCTTGTACTAACAATGTATTATAAATCTTTGATATGAGAGTTATCGCTTCTTGTTTCGGCATAACTTGAAAAATGAAATGCTCATTCGTGATATATTTCGAATCATGCTTTATTTTGTCAAACCAAGTTGTCTTGGGGCGATCCTGACATCTGATGTAAACTGAGATGAACAAATATGTAGCACTGTTCATGATTAGTCCAGTGTAATGTATGTTACGTATAACATAGGATGTCGGTAGGTTGATCCCCTTTCTATATCCACTGTAAATGGTTCTAAGTCAAAAGACAAAAAATAGTTCTATGTCTAACCACCAATTAGTCTTACTATGTTAAAACATTTGTAATATAAATTGTTGTGCCATGAATCCTTATAATCCATATCGGTGTGAGTTCACTTATATGTTATATGTTAGACTTGTTGAGCTTTTATATACCCACTCTTGTAAATAAACCTAAATTGCAGATAAACTCGAGAGCTTCAGCTTTAAGAAGAAAAAAGGAAAGAAGAAATACGTAGATTAGTTTACATATTTTATTAAATTGCTTGTCTTTTTGTTTTAAAGTCTTGATGACTTATGTAATATGAACAAACAAACTGTGTAACCGACTCTATATCAATATTATCAAGTTTTATCATATTCACTTGTTACGTTTTTACTTTGATAAAAACTTAGTATTGTTAAACTTAACATAATATTGATAATGATCTATTTATTTGGATGATGCTCAATAAATGACTTGTGAGTACTGTAAGCATCCGAGACATGACTAATCGATATTAACTGGTCAAATTCATCGTTAGATTCCTTGGATCCAAGTATAAACTTGTTATTACTATTCTAAATGTTAGATATATAAATAGAATTATTTATATGAAGAGATATCACTATAACCAAATGTGTTTCGAGTGAGATTTTAATTGGTTGGGTATGTTTTATACGGAAAGAGAATTTTGTGCCGGACAAATATACAAACATTTGTCACGAATAAAGATGCAAATATTTATCATGAGTGAAGATACAAATATTCACCGCGAGATTCTCTGTTCTCAAGAACTGTCCTAATGATTTAATACTGTGAATCTTGGAATATGTAATGTTATAGAATATCTAAATCTTAAGGTTAAAATGTTATGAATGGGTATTAAGTCCCTTGCATCGATTACAAGGAGTTGGAATGAAATATTGAAAGATCTTTGAGAATTAAAATGAGAACTTTGTTTATAAATAAAGGAAATCATCTATAAATGTAATGATTTAGTATTTATAGTGAGCACCAAATTAGTTATAATAAGCATAGTGATTTGGGGGCGTCACAGGTTAGTATTAAAGCTGTAGATTATAGCTCTAAGATAACGATCTTAAGATATAATCTGATGGAAGTAGAACTAAATGGACTGGTGAAGAGTCTATAGACAATTAAATGATGTTAATAAATCTTTAAATCCTTTAAAAGATAAAATGTTATGAAATAATTAAAAGATAATGCTTAAATTTTAAACACAAAATGTTACGTGAAAGAAATATACTAATTAAAGTTAAATTCTTGTGTAAGATGGCTACAATTCCAAGTTGGGAAGAAATAATGCAAGCAAATGCACATCCTATGCTCCTCGAAAGTGATCCTGATAAGGATCCAATTGAAGATCTGGTGATAGATTATGCGGGTGACCACCCAGTGATCAACTTTGTGGACATGTTTGATGACAATGATTTTGATGAAATTCAACATGACATGGATATCTTAGACGCTGAGGATGGCGATTTAGAATCCGAGTTGGATGAGATCATCGAAGAAATGAATGAAGAAGAATTGGAGCAAGTAACATTGATGGACGCCACCACAAAAAAAATTGAGACTCTTGAAATGATGTGGTTAGAGGAAGTTGAGAGAAACCACGCACAAGAGGTTCAGTTAGCCATCAAGGAAGTCGAAAGGTTCCAGCTACAAAAAGAACTTGCCTATGAAAGGAGTGAACGTCGCTTTTCTTATTGGGAACTTCACAAGGAGGTGGAAGATTTTCCCACATTAAGGAATGAATTGGGCTACGAGATCAATCAATTTATAGTTTCAAGTATGCTTAATAGGGCTTTTAAAAAGGTTAAAAACAAATAAGAAAAATACTTGTAAGATTTAAATTATGTTTTATGTGTGTAATATTAGTATTCCCATTTTTATAAGGGATGTTAATAATAGTAAAGTAAAATTATTCACTCGGTTAATAGTAGTTTGTAATGTGTGGAAGTTTATAAATATAAATTTTGTTATGAAATATGATGTATAAATTTTTCTTTATGCTTGCATATTTATACTTGTCTTTCTTTTATGTTAGAGAAATGGCACCACCAAATACAAGAGGAAGAGTGGCGGCACATGCTAGTAGTAGTAGTAGTGAGAGTGTTGAACAATCACCTAGTGATAATTAGACTGCCGAAAATCCTATGCAACAATTTGTTAATAGGTTAATGAGTGCCATAGTAAATCAAACAAATCCACCCCGAACACACACAACTATGTTTAAAGGCTTTAAGAACGTATGACCTCTCGAATTCCAGGGAACCACTGAACCAATCGATGCTCAAAATTGGGTTACCGAAATTGAAAAAGGCTTTTGACATAGCCGAGGTTGGGGGAAACCAAAAGACGAAATTTACTGCCTATCTGTTAAAGGGCGAAGCAACTTTTGGTGGGAAACTAATAAATCAAGGGCGGGAGAATGTATAATGACTTGGGAAAAGTTCAAGGAATTATTTTTCAAAACTTTTTCCCAAGAAGCATGCAGAATTGAATGGAAGTCCGATTTTTTAATTTAACACAAAGGGACATGACAGTTCCCCAATACGTAACAAAGTTTAATGAGCTCGAGCGTTTCGCTCCACATTAAGTGGCGGTGGATGAACGTAAAGTGAGGAGGTTCGAAGAAGGGTTAAAACCCTGGATTAATGGCAAAATTGTCGTATTACAGATAGAAAATTTCTCTCAGTTTCTCAAGAAAGCCATCATTGTCGAATGTGGCACTGATGCCTTTAAGAATTATAAGAAGGAAAAAGAAAATAAAAAGAATCAAGAGGGGGGTCAAGTAAAGGAAGTAATGGAGGAAGAAATAACAAATTTTTTTTAATGGTGGCAGAAATACACAGAAAGAGGGAGATAACAAAAAAAATAAAAATAGAACCCTATAAGACATATGGCAATGGCCACATGGGAGTGTGTCTTAAGGAAAAAAAATATTTGTTACAACTGTAAACAAGAGGGACACTTAGCCACCACCTGCCCAAACCCAATGAAGGACACCTGCTTCAACTATGGAGTAACGGGACATTAAACCATGATGTGCCCTAAGAAAAAAGGAGAAGCGGAAAGGAGTAAGGCGAATAACGTCGCCCCGACAACTACACCGGGAGGCTCGACTCATCCAACGACAAGGACTTAAAAAATGTCAGTGAGAGATGTGGCGGCATCTCAAGATATAGTGTCAGGTATCATTCCGATCAACTTCATAAATGTTGATGTGCTATTTGATTCGGGTGCTTCTTGCTCATTTGTTTCACATGAATTCACTAAAAAAATGAACATGCCTAGTGAGAACTTAGACTTTACCTTGAACATAGAAATTGCTAATAGGGAGATAATACCTGTTAATCACATCTTTAAGAAATGTTACATAGCGATTAAGGGTCACGATTTAAAGGTGGATCTTATTCCCATTCAATTAGGGGAATTCGATGTAATTATAGGTATGGATTGGTTGACTAATCATAAAGCGGTGATTGATTGCCAAAAGAAGTACATTAACCTTTTGACAATGTCGAAGTCAAAGGTCATTTTCAATGGGAATCAATTGCCAAGAAAATCACATTGGTTGTCAACAATGCAAGCAAATGGATTAATTAAGAGAGGATGTCAAGGTTATTTGGCATATATCATAGACACCAAACAGAAAGGGTTATATATAAACCAAATATCAGTAGTTAGGGAGTTTCAAGATGTCTTTCCCGAAGATCTACCCGGTCTTTCACTTGATAGGGAGATTGAGTTCATTATTGATTTAGCTCCTGGAACCGCACCTGTTTCTAAGGTTCCATATAGAATGACGCATGTGGAATTGAATGAGTTGATGGTACAGTTGCAAGAACTTTTGGATAAGAAATACATTCAACCAAGTGTTTCTCCATGAAGAGCACCACTGTTGTTTGTCAAGAAAAAGGATGGAACTTTAATTAAGATTATGTATCGATTATCGTGAACTCAATAAATTAACCATAAAGAATAAGTATTCATTACCTAGAATTGATGACTTGTTTGATCAACTCAAAGGAGTGACGTATTTCTCTAAGATTGATCTACAGTCAAGTTACCATCAATTGAAGGTTATAAAGAAAGATGTACTGAAGACAACGTTTAAAACATGTTATGGACATTACGAATTTCTAGTGATGTCATTTGGATTAACGAATGCACTGACAACATTCATGGATTTGATGAATTGGGTTTTTAGGTCTTGTTTAGACAAGCATGTTGTAGTGTTCATCGATGATATTCTCATATACTCGAAAACACTAGAAGAACATGTTATACACTTGAGAAGTGTACTAGAAACCTTACAAAAGAAACAACTTTATGCCAAATTTTCAAAATGCGAGTTCTAGCTAGAGAAAGTTCAGTTCTTAGGTCATATGATTGACAAGAACGGAATTTTAGTGGATCCATCAAAGATAAAAGCAGTTATGAACTGGGAACAACTAAAGACTCCAACCAAAGTGAGAAGTTTTTTAAGTTTAGCGGGATATTACAGACGTTTCATTAAGGATTTTTTAAAGTTACCAACCTCATTAACCAACTTAACCAGGAAGACGGTGAAATTTGTATAGACAGATAAATGCGAAGAAAACCTTAAAGAGCTAAAGAAGAGGCAAATTGAGGCACCAATATTATCACTACCTGATAATTGTGGAGGTCTTGTAGTCTAGAATGATGCTTCACATAAAGGATTAGGTTGTGTTCTAATGCAACATGACAAAGTTATAGCTTATGCTTCGCGACAACTAAAAGATTATGAGTTAAGGTATCTTAGTATTTGCTTTAAAGATATGGAGGCATTACTTGTATGGAGAGAAGTGTGAAATTTATATTAATCACAAGAGTTTAAAGTATATTTTTACACAACAAGAGTTGAATATGAGGCAAAAACGATAGTTGGAATTGATAAAGGATTATGATTGTGAGATTCTATATCATCTAGGAAAAGTCAATGTTGTTGTAGATGCTTTGAGTAGAAAGAATCAAGAAAAATTAAATATGTTAACGACTCAGGATGAATTAATCAAAGAGTTCGCCAGACTCGAAATAGAGGTAAGAGTTCCTTCAATCTCGACAAGAAAATTGTTCATAATAGAGGATCGCTCAACCTTGTTGGATAAAATTAAGGAAGTCTAAGAGGAGGATGGAGACTATAAGAAGTTGAAGAAGTCAATAGAGATTGTAGACGTCAAATACAAGATGGACAATGAGGAAATCATAAGATTTGAATCTAGAATTTGAATTCCTTCAGTTCAAGAACTTAAGAAAAATATCAAGTCGGGAGCACATAGTACTAAGTTTTCAGTACACTCAAGCAGTACCAAAATGTACAAAAACATAAGTCAACATTTTTGGTGGCCAGACATGAAAAGAGAGGTGGCTGAATTCGAATGTAGTTGTTTGACATGTCAGAAAGTTAAGGTTAAGCATCAAAGACCAATCGGTTTATTGCAACCGTTAGAGATTTAAGAGTGGAAATGAGAGTATATTATAATAGATTTTGTAACAGGCCTACCGACCACACAGAAGGGTCATGATACCATATGGGTAATAATGGATAGACTAACCAAGTCAGCTCACTTTTTACCAATCAAGGTTAAGTTTACTTTGGATTAATTAACAAAGTTTTACATTAAGGAGGTTATCTCTAGACACGGCGTACCAGTTTCAATTGTGTCTGATCGAGATCCAAGGTTCACATCGAACTTCTAAAAAAGTCTTCAAGAACATCTAGGTACACAATTGAGAGTGAGTACTGCTTATCACCCACAAACTGATGGTCAAAGTGAAAGTACTATCCAAACTTTGAAAGATATGCTGAGAGCTTGTATGATGGATTTTGAGGAAAGTTGGGAATATCACTTACCTCTGGTGGAATTCGCTTACAACAATAACTATCACGCGAGAATAGGAATGCCACCGTATGAAGCTCTGTATGAAAGGAAGTGTAGAACACCGATGTGTTGTGACGAAGTCGGTGAATGGAAGATGCTTAGTCCAGAATTGGTTCAACAAACAGCACAGGTAGTTCAAACAATTCAACTGAGGTTATGAGCTGCTCAAGAAAGACATAAGGATATGCCGATCTACATCGAAAAAAAAAAAAAGACTTTAAAGTCGGTAGTTATGTTTTCCTAAAAATATCTCCCTGAAAAGGGAAGATTCGTTTTGGAAAAAAAGGAAAATTGAGTCCAAGGTTTATAGAATCATTCAAGATATTATGACGAATAAGTGAGGTAGTTTATGAAGTAGCCTTACCTCTAGAGCTGGAACATATACATAATGTGTAATGCCGCCAAAATCCCCGCACTTTCTACGGCAGACCTTATGCGTTAAACTCTATACATTTATCGACTTAACCAATGATCCCATAAGCATATTGGTTGAATTAGTATTATTTTAGACTATACATAAAAAAAATTCTCTTAACTTTGTCCCTGGATCTTAACTTGATCTCGGTCTCATTATTTATACAAGTATCAACTTGTATTTCATCCGTATAAATGGATAACACCATATATAACGGTCTCATTTTAACTTTAAGATTTAAATATTCTATAACTTTACATGTTCCAATATCCACGACATTAAATCATTAGGACGACTCTTGGGAACAGAGAATCTCACGATGAATATTTATATCTTCACTCGTGATAAATGTTTGCATCTTTATCCGTGACAAATGGTTGTATCTTTATCCGATGCAAAATTCTCTTTCCGTACAGAACATTACCCAACTAGTTAAAACCCTCACTCGAAACACATTTGTTTATAGTGATATCTCTTCATAACAATAACCCTACTTATCTAACATTCAGAATAGTAATAACGAGTTATACTTGGGTCCGAGGAAGCTTAACGATGGATTTGACCAGTCAACATCTCTTAGTCTTGTCTCGGATGTACAACACTCACAAGTTATTTACCGATCCTCATTCAGATAAATAGATCATTATCAATACTATGTTAAGTTTTAACAATTCTAGGCTATATCAAAATAAAGACATAACAACATTCAGATAATAATAATTTATATCATTCATTTAATATTCGATTACATGTTTGTTTGTTCGTATTACAACAGTCATTAAGACTTAATACAAATACAATCAATTAAAACATTAAACCCAATCTATGCTTCTTCTTACACTCATGATCTTCTTAACGTTCATCTTTAATCTGCAAATAAGGTTTTATTCGCAAGAATGAGCACGACGGCTCAGCAAGTCTAACATATAGCATACACACAGTTTATGCTTTCATAAATACTTTAACATGCTTTTAACATATAATAAATATCAATTTAATATCACACATAACTTTCATGTTGATAATTCATATCACGTTGTCACATAAAGCTTACAATTTATTTTTATAACTTATAAACATATCACAAAACAGTTAAAAGACTTGCCTGTACGGTGTACGATTTAGTTCACATTGATTGGAACTTGATTTGTACTCCAAATATGTTTAATATATTAATAACAATTGTTAGTATATATAAGAATATGTATTTAATCTAATTAATAATGTACGTTTGAGATTTAATGTCAATTCGTAATTTTAATCGTTTGATTTAATAATTAACTAAGTTAATTATTCACGTTCGTTGCTTAAATTACTTCATTATATAATTAATTATGTTAATTAATTATATTCGTAGCTTAATCCTTCATTAAATATAGTTTAAATTGTTAATTGAATTAATTCATAACTCAATCCGTTGCTAAAAGCTAATTTAGAAGCTACCTCGACGAATTTTTAATTAAATCCGTCGCTAAAGATAGTTTAAATTAGTTTTAATTAAGTTTAATTTAATTATGTCATTTATATCTATTGTCATGGATCAAATCTGTCGCTAAAAGTATTTTTAAATTGAATTTATACTTAATTTAAAAATCTGTCACTAAGTCCGTTGTTATAGGTGTTCTTCATTCAAACCCAGAAACTGGTCATAGTCTTGAAGGGGGGTTTGACCTCAACTTACTTCCGGATCATGATATTATTTGTCATGTTAATGGATTATATGTGTAGTACTTATATAATACTACAATGAGATACAAAATTAAGACATTAATAACATCAAAATTGGATGTTATTTGATGGTCAAACGACCTTGTTAGTAGGGGTGCACACAAAACCGACCAAAATCGAAAAACCGACCGAACGAAACCAAACCGTTACTATTTCAAACCGAAAAATATAAAACCGAAAAACCGAACACTATAAAACTAAAAAACCGAAACTAGTTCGGCCGGTTTGGTTTGGCTTCTCAAAAAACCGAAACCGACCAAACCGACCGAACAATTTAAAATTATAATATAATTTATATACTTTTCTAATAAATATTTATTTTATATAATTATATATTTATTATATGTTTTTATTGTGACGAATTTGCAAAACTTCTATCCTAGTGAGTGAGTTAGGTGATTTTTGTTTTTCGGATTTAGAGAACTTCTATTATAATTACTAGTTATTGAGTTAGTGATTTATTAATTATTATGAAAAATTGGCAATATAATAAATATCAAATTATTAATTACGAAACCGAATAACCGAATAAACCGACCGATTTAACCGAAACCGAATAAACCGATAACCGATTACGATGTAAAAATTTGGGCGGTTTTGGTTTTTAATTTTTTATAACCGACTTAAATGGTTTGGTTATTTTTTTTCCCAAAAAACTGACCAAACCGACAGTGTGCACCCCTACTTGTTAGGCTGTTTTTCAAAAATCTGGACTACCCAGAAATCAGTCGGTCATGGTCGAGATGACACCTTTGGCTTGCAACATATCTTACATCATGTACTGTTTGGACTTAAAATTTGTTTCTAGATGTACCATACATGGCATACTACAACAACATACCAAAGTTTGACATTAAAAACATCAAACATGGAAGATAAAAATCCTGTCAAACAGCCGTGTCAGGCTGTTCTTGATTTTTTGGGCTGCCCAGAATTCTGGAAATTCTAGAATTCGTGGTCGACCGGCCACTTTCCAGATAGCATATCTCCTAACTTAGTGATCCGATGAGTGTGTGGTTTGTTTCCGTGTATACCCTACATGGCAAGGTACAACTACAAACTTTAAAACACATCAAACGACCAACACACTTAGATTAAATCATCTGACAAGGAGACTTGTCAGGCTATTCTTGACTGCCCAGAACATAGAGCTAAATCTTATCATTTTATGCATATAGATGTTATATAAACACAATTTAACCGCCCAGATCACTTATTAACATTATATCAGTCATTAATAAACAACAAAACATAATTTTTACCAAAAGATTAAAGATCAACAAGCACAAAATAAATTTTGTACCTCTTGAGCAATCTTTGCATTTTTGCCATTTGATTCTGATCTAGGCTTGCTATGACTGATACTTGGAGAAACTTATGACTGATATTGGGTGTATAACTCATTATTACTATTCTGAATGTTAGATAAGTAGGATTATTGATATGAAGAGATATCACTATAAACAAATGTGTTTCGAGTGAGGGTTTTAACTAGTTGGGTAATGTTCTGTACGGAAAGAGAATTTTGCATCGGACAAAGATACAACAATTTGTCACGGATAAAGATGCAAACATTTATCATGGGTGAAAATACAAACATTCACCGCGAGATTCTCTATTCCCTAGAGCCGTCCTAATGATTTAATGCCGTGGATATTGGAACATGTAAAGTTATAGAATATTTAAATCTTAAGGTTAAAATGAGACCGTTATATATGGTGTTATCCATTTATACGGATGAAATACAAGTTGATACTTGTATAAATAATGAGACCGAGATCAAGTTAAGATCCAGGGACAAAGTTAAGAGAATTTTTTTATGTATAGTCTAAAATAAGACTAATTCAACCAATATGATTATGAGATCATCGGTTAAGTCGATAAATGTATAGAGTTTTACACATAAGGTCCGCCGTAGAAAGTGCAGGGATTTTGGGGGCGTTACATAATGTATTTCATGTTTTAGTATTGCGTCCTTATAAACCCGATTACAAACACGTCATCAGCTACGAATTCATCCAAATCGAGAAGGATCTAAGCAACGAGGAAATTCCTGTTAAAATTGTTGATAGGATGGAACAAGTCTTGCGAAACAAGGTCATACCTTCAGTCAAGGTTATATGGAGGAATCAATCCATGGAAGAAGCAACATGGGAATTCGAAGTTAAAATGAAGATCGAATATCCACTTTTGTTTTTTTAATAGTATAAGTTAATTTTGGGGACGAAATTCTTTTAAGGATGGGTGAATGTAATATTCTGAACTTTCGAGATAGTTGTAATCCGACTTTATATGAATAAATAAAGATAAAATTACATCTTATATGTGTTATGAAATCTTTGTTGATGTTTATTTTTGTGTTTTGGTTTGAGTATCCAACCTTAGCACGAAAAAAGAGAATAAAAGTTTTTTATTTCAAAAACTGAAAAGAAGTTAAAATCTAAACCCTAAACCTAAAAACCCTAAGGGTTCAACCCTAAATCCTATAAAATTACTATTTACATATACGCGTATAATACAAAAATTATACAGGTAGAATATGAAAATAATGCGAGAATTATACGGTATAAATACGAAAAGTCAACTGATGAATAGTGAAAGTCAACAATAGTGACTACTAACTTTTGTAGAGATTTTGAGTGCATTTATGCCATTATGAAAGTATGCAATACTTACAAAATTTGTAAGTATGCATTTTTTCTAGTAAATTTGAAAGCAAAGTTGGACTTGGCTTCCTTTGGTGTGTTGTCAAGCTTAGCTTGGTGAGATGTGGTCTTATGTAAGCCAAGCATGGCTAACGAGGTTTGTTACTTACTAAGTAAGTCACTAAGTATTGATTAATTATAATAAGGTAAATTATTTAAACATGTAAGTAAGATTAGCAATAAACTAATCAAGGTTAATTAGGGTTAAGTGTAATTAGCATTAATTGAGTTGGTGATTCACCATGGTGACTAACTATGGTGAGTTGCCAAAATGATGATGAGTTGGTGATTCACTATGATGGCTAACCATGGTGACTTGCTAATGTGATGATGAGTTAAACCTAATGACCCTAATGCCCTAACTTTGAAAGTGCTATAAATAGGAGCCTTCACTTTTCATTATTCTCCACCTTTTCATAAGCAAGTTGAGAGAAAAGAAGCTTTAGTTATATTTTGAGAGAAGTCTTAAGAATTGAAGCATAGAAGCCTTGCACAATTGTTGTTAAAGCTTATAAATTCAAAAGGTATAATCTCTAGAAGTTATAATGTTCGATTTTTCTTTCGTCTTTAGTTTTAAAAAGCTCAAGAACGCGAGTCATAGACATGTATGATTATCGTTCCCCGTGTTCTTCACGTGTTCTTGAGCATTTATTCATTTCGTAGTAGTTACAATGTCGAATTTTATTTCATAGTTTAAAGCTCAATAACGTACATTGTAGCCGTGTACGATTGTCGTTCTCTTTGTTCTTCGTTTGTTTTTGAGCAATAGTTATAAACTGTTAAAATCAAGTAAACATGCCATTATAATGACCAAATTATTTCATATATAAATGTTATAATCACTTATGCAAGAAGTTATAATGCTCAAATTATTTCAAATATAAAAACCAAAAGCTCAAGAACATAAGTCATTACCATGTATGGTTTCCCGTTCTCCACGTTCTTCGTGTGCTCTTGAGCAAAAGTCATGAATCATTTATATATGAAGGTTTATGATTTTTATGTTATTAAGTATTATTGATTGTTAAAACATCATATCTTAGCAAATTAATGCTAGGGGTATCATGTTTTATCAATTAGATCAAAGAAATAATGAAACAATTTTGTGCAGTCACCTTTAAGCTGAAAATTATGCAAATCTGTATAGAATTTCAGACTTTGGTCTAAATATAAATTGTAGAGACAAAAGTTACAAACACGTGGAATTTTTAACGACTTAAAAATATTCTAAAACAAATAAGTTATGGTCGTTTAACTGAGTTGGCTGACAGAAAACATGCTGTCCATTTTTTTAAAAGTGCCTTAAAAATGAATTCTTGAGTTAGCAAATTTACCGAATAAAACCACCTATGGAAATAGTCTAAACAAGTTATAAAAAAATTTATTAAGAAATAAAATTCGATAAACTAATATTCGGGTACGTGTAAACAATTATGTAAACATTTAATGCTTTATCGGAAAAACCCTAAATTGCTTCGAGGCAAGTTTTCTATCCTTAAATTTTGTTTACATGTTTTTATGTGATTTATACATCTTGTACTAACAACGTGTTATAAATCTTTGATATGAGAGCTATTGCCTCTTGTTTCGGCATAACTTGAAAAATGAAATGCTCATTCGTGATATATTTTGAACCATGCTTTATTTTATCAAACCAAGTTATCTTGGGGCGATCCTGACATGTGAAGTAAACTAAGAGGAACAAATATGTAGCACTGTTCATGATTAGTCCGGTGTAGTGTATGTTATGCATAACATATGATGTCGTTAGGTTAATTCCCTTTCTATATCCACTGTAAATGGTTCTAAGTCGAAATATAAAGAACAGTTCAAGGTTTAACCACTACTCAGTTTTGCTATGTTAAAACATTTGTAATATCAATTGTTGTGCCATAAATCCTTACAATCTATATCGATGCGAGTTCACTTATATGCTATGTGTTTGACTTGCTGAGCTTTTGTATGGTCACTCTTGCAAATAAACCTAAATTGCTGACAAACCCGAGAGCTCCGGCTCTAAGAAGAAGAAAGGAAAGAAGAAATGTGTAGATTAGTTTACATGTTTTATTAAATTTCTTATCTTTTTATTTTAAAGTCTTGATGACTTATGTAATATGAATAAGCAAATTGTGTAACCAACTCTATATCAATATTATCAAGTTTTATCACATTCTCTTGTTACATCTTTACTTTGATAAAAACTTAGAATTGTTAAACTTAAGATAGTATTGATAATGACCTATTTATTTGGATGAGGATCGGTAAATGACTTTTGAGTACTGTAAGCATCAGAGACAGGACTAATTGATGTTAACTGGTTAAATTCATTGTTAGGTTCCTCGGACCTAAGTACAAACTTGTCATTACTATTCTAAATGTCAGATAAGTAGGATTATTGATACGAAGATATATCACTATAATCAAATGTGTTTCGAGTGAGGGTTTTAACTGGTTGTGTATGTTTTATACGGAAAGATAATTTTGCACCGGACAAAGATACAAACATTTATCACGGATAAAGATGCAAATATTTATCAAATGTGAAGATACAAATATTCACCACGAGATTCTCTGCTCCCAAGAACCGTCATAATGATTTAATGCTGTGAATCTTGGAATATGTAAAGTTATAGAATATCTAAATCTTAAGATTCAAATGTTATGAATGATTATTGAGTCCCTTGGATCGATTACAAGGACTTGGTATGAAATAATGAAAGATCTTTGGAATTAAGATGAGAACTTTGTTTATAAATAAAGGAAATCATCTATAAACCTTATCATTTAGCATTTATAGTGAGCATCAAGTCAACTATAGTAAGTATAGTTATTTGGGAGAGTCACAATTTTAAAATAGAATGTGTCCAACCCATGGGGTAAGGATCAATATGTATTATACTTTTTCAATTCATTACAAAATTTGGATCAGTATGTATTATACTTTTTCCACATATTATGATTAGTCAACAACATATTTTAGACATAATTTGCCATTATATATTATGCAATAAATATTAAATTTTAACATAATAAATATCGTAATTGAGAATAAAACTATTGAAACGATAAATCCCTCATTTATGATGATATAGAGTCAAAATTAAGCTTGATTTAGACTTATAGTAGCAACACTAACTGAAGTTAAAATTAAGCTTTGCATGAAGAGAGGAGGAGACTCTTGGATGACTAAAAACCCTAATGTGACTTAATTGATAATTTCTCTATTCTAAAATATAAGATTTGAAATCAATTTAGAATATTATAAAACTTATTATTCCGTAATTTAGAATGAGGAGCAAAAAAATGACAACTAGAACGAGCTTGAGACATAATTATTGAATCACTATATCGATGTCTTTTATTAATTCTTCAAATAATATTTACACAAAGATAAGATCCTCTTATTAAAAATACAATCAACATGCTATATAGAATGAGAAAATAAAGTCCCAGGCTAGGGGGATTAAAGAATGAAAGGAAAACAAAAGGAGTACTTAAAATTTGAAGAAAATCCATTTGGTTTCCTCTTATTTTAATTTGGTCATATGGTTTTATTAGGGCAATTAATTAAGTAGCAACAGCAAATTGATTAGCCATGAGTTGTGAGTATGCCGGAGAATTAGGAAGAGGAGGAGCCACAGCACGTCCGGCAAAGGCCATCTGGTTGAGCTTGCAAGGTGGACCACTCCCACCGGGAATGTTGCTGCACGAATTGGGTGAAGGAGGGCCCATTGGACGTCCCTTCTGCAAAGATTGTAGACGAAGATTTTTATTAATAATAATATTTTTTATTGGCATCGATAAGTTAACTTCTTCATCTTGGAGCTGTCTACAGGCTTCATGTGGCTTGATCATGGTTAAAACAAAAATTAAAACAGCTGGAATGGCCGAAACAAGGCATATATGTCTCATCTTGTTAAGCAAGCAAAGAGTACTTGAGGAAATTATGAAGGATAAATGAAGAGATATGGGATATTTATATATATGGACCAAGCCATGGATTAGTATATATGACTTGATCTTTTTTCTTACGTAGCATTTTTAGTTAATCCAATGCATGGGGTCTGACTGCTGACTAGTAGCTAGGGTTTGATCCATGGGAGTAAAATACAAGAAGAATGAGTCATATACACGACAGATATATAAAAGTAGGGTTAATTATAACTTAACACAAACTTCCAACAGAGGCGTCATATGTTCGCATGCATACACAAGCTAGAGATACCTTACGATTCACGCACATACGGATTAATGTATATACATATATGTACTTCAAAAAAAAATTAGATCAGCTAAAAGAAATTTTTTTAATACCCACAAATAGTACAAAAGTGGCCAATCCAAAAGAGTTGGTTAAGGCCACAAAAGAATTACAAATCCATATATTTCTCATAAAATTCACCAATAATTTTTAGAAAAACAAAAAGCGGGCTTGGTCTCCTCTCTCATACATACAGGAAAGTGGTACGTGAGAGAATATACAATTTGAATAATTTGCATTCTTGCTACATGGTTGAATATGTATAATATTTAGCTGTTGAATTGCATGAATCATTGCAAATTAATAAATTTTTCCACGACGGCCATTGTTAATTTATTTAGGTTTTACGCGGCATGCTTCAAAAGTGGACAATATGACTAAAGTCCAACATGTAGTAGTAGTATATTACATTCCTTCAAATATAGAAAATGGACAATGCCAAAAATTAGAAAGAAAAAGAAAAAAAAATATTAAAAGTTTATATATCTTTCGATATTACGCTACACATACTATAACTTTTCAAAAATTTGAGACCTTTTTAAATTTAAAATTATTTTTAAATTATTTTAAAATTATTTTGAAATTATTTTAAAATTTAAATTTGATTTTATGTTTTGAAATAGAGAGAGTGGTACATTTTAAATGGTTAACCATTTTATAATTATATATATTGACTAAATATTAAATGAGTTCATAATGATTTTAAATTTTAAAAAGTTTCCAATTGACTTCAAAAGGTTAAAATGACTCTGTTAACATTTTTTTATTATAAACAAACTAAAGTTTATTGAACTAATTCTTTTGTAAATACAATCATCTTTATATATTTATTTTATGTTTATATATTTTAGGTTCCAAACATATTCTAAAAGAATAGAAATTTGATATAATGCAATATTCTATGTAATGCAATGATAATAAGTTATTATGACATATTTGTTTAGTTCATTCATGATATTTGTGTAGTAGTTGTAACGTTATTACATTACATTCAAAATTGTGTTTAGTTCACTAAATTATATAATTGTATGTAATTAATAAAGTTAATCGCTAGTCAAATCAATTGTAATAATTCCTGTTTTGTCTTTTTTGACTTGTTGCATTGAAACTAAGGACAATTATACATACACTACATCCGGACATAATATTGATCTTAATAATTAAAAAGTGGGGTTTGACATGAATTTTCGTACAAGGTCATAATTTTTAATGATTGAGATCAATGTTGTGTCCAGTTATTTTGTCCGATTATAATAAACTTAAACTTATTCTAAAACTAATACATCCATTGATAGGTTTAACAAAAAACATTCAAATTAACGTACTTGTATTACGCCTTGATGAGCTAATGAATATAATGAGTTAAACCAAACAAAAAATACATCACACCAATGTAATAGTCATTGCATTATGAAGTTATTATATTGATTTACGTGAACCAAACAATGTTATATTTTACCGCTAGTTGTATTTCATAGTTTGAATTAATAATATTGTCAGTCGACTGACTACTTCTTTGCTTTGTTTATATCTAAATCACACTTAAAAGATGTTATAGATATATTTATATATTGTACAAAACATCGTTTGCCAAAGAGGTTGTTATTATTAAAATTTGAATTGTAATTATGTAATAGTAGGCATTTTTTTTTTTGGTGTGGTAATTTGAGTAGAATTTTAACAATTTTGGCTTTGTCAAGATTGGATTCCAAGACCTCATGCACCCAAAACCTTATAACCTTATAAGTAGTTATTTTATCATTGAACCATGAGAGGCTTGGTAGTAGACATAGTTTGCCCTTACTGTGATCCTGAAGTATGACCGTGCTTGCACTTTAGTCATCCTTATTCTATTCAAGTGAATTTGGTCCTCAATGGTTATTCACTTACGCATTATACTCCAAAGTTTCACGTTTGATCATGTAAGGCATGTGTTAGAGACAAAGTGTTAGTTTCCCCTCCTAGGCGTCCCTAAGATTAAAGGATGAAATGTATCTTTAGAATTGAATTATAATGGAATAGGTTTTCAAAAAAAAATAAAAGAAATGAAATGCATGTGTTTAATCTTGTAGGTAGGATGTATTGTTTATGTATTCTTCTTTTACCCTTGTGTCAAAAAAACTGTAACACTAACAATATACCAATAGTGTAATCTCCATTAGTATGAATTTGAACGTTGACTAGAAAGGGTTTGATGAGAATAAAGATATATATAAGAAACTGAATAGGTGATAGAATTGAAAAAAAGTATAGGTTAAATATTTAACTTGTCAACCAAATTGTCCAAGGCGCGGATATATGTTCCCATGCATGTCCATGACTCCTACCTTAAAATTTAGGCACGTCCGAATACTTCAAAATTTCACTCGTTTTCTACCATTTTGCTTCGTAACTAGTGAATTTAAAACTAAATGTTCCGGGCTATGCCTTTCCTCTCATGTAATACGACATCGGTTTTAAAAGATAAGACTATTTTTTATTTTTAAAGTTAATTTAAAATATGTATATTTTGACTCTTAGGTGAGCTTTGAATTTTTTTTCCTTTTTTTATTTTTTTTGTTTCTATTTTTGGATATGTTGGATCCTTTAAGTGGTTTGGTAGCTATATATTTTCTATCATTTCATCAATGATCTTTTAAAATTTTAAATTGAGTATATTTATGTACACATCGAAAGTGTACATATAAAAACTCATCCAAAGATATAAAAAATAATAATAAAATATTTCTCTTCTCTTTACAATATTTTCTCTTTTTTTTTTTTTTTTTTTATTATTTTACTTTTGTGAATGTACACTTTGAGTGTGTACATAGATATATTTTTTAAAATTCTTCCTCGACCACAGTGATTTTATTTTTTAATCTTTTGCCAAGTTTTTCCACAACATGAGTATTTGTAAGGAATGGAATTCAGATAATCTATCCAATTATCCCACTAAGTAGTGTTTTCAAATTCGGACCGAAAATTGAATTATAAGAGTTATTGGATGAATGGATCACTGGATCAACCAATAGTCGAAATATTGTTGAACCGCTGATGTCATAAATATATAAAAATATATATTATTAATAAAAATTTTAAAATATCTAATTTTTTGTAAACTAAAATATAGTGAAATTTTAAATTGATTATATCTACATGCACATTGAAAATGTACATCTTAAAACACACCCAAAGATACAAAAAATAATAGTAAAATATTTCTCTTTTCTCTTTTTACAATATTTTCTCTCTCATCTTTTACTATTATTTTACTTTTGCGTGTGTTTTTAAAGATACATTTTGAGTGTGTACATAAATATATTCTTTTAAATTCTTCCTCGAAATCTTTTGCCAAGTTGTTCCACAACATGAGAATTTGTAAGGAATGGAATTCAAATAATCTATCCGCGGATATGACTGAGGTCCGATTATCCCACCAAGTAAATCACCTACATTGAGTCAACACCCTCAACTACGGAGTGTCTAATTTTGGCAATTAAAATAATCCATACTACAATCTTGATTTACACGTGAAATTTTAAAAAGAACGTCGACCCAGCCGTGAATAAGAAGTATGTATATACTTTTTCAATTTCATTAGACTGAATTTCCGAAAAAAAGCTAATAAACTTTTGTTAAGATATCATAAAAACATAAAAATAACCTTTTAATGTTAAGAACTAAATATATTTTTATTACATCAATTTCATTAAATTCGTAATTTGGCAGTTGAAATATGCCGCAATACTCAACCCAGCTCAGTCGGCAACCCATTTGGTTTTATGCAGTTTGACCGTATGTAGATACGGTTCAACTTCATTAAAAAAATTAAAATACATATAATTAATCTCAAATTAAAATACTTTTAAATATAATTAATTCTAAATTAAAAAACTTCTAAATAAAATTCACCTTAAAAAAAACTTTGAATGTCATATCTCTCTCTATCTAGAGTCTTATCCTTTTTCTAGTTTACTCCCACCAGATCTCTCTCAGCCAAGCCTAGGAGATGCATGCTTGTTAAGTATTGCCAGCAAACGATCTTTTACACATTCACATACAGTATGTATGTTTGTGTTTATGTAATTGTATTTTAAGCTAATTTATGGTGTACCATGTTTATTTTTTAGCTAATTTATTGAGTATTATGTTTTTTTACGTAATTTATGGAGTATTATGTTCTTTTTTAGCTAATTTATGGATTATTATGTTTGATTAACAGGAACTATAAGTAAGGATTTTTTTTTGAAGTATATTAAAGGAAAGTAGGAATAATACATGGGGGAAGGTTCCCAACCTAAGGTGTAGCAAGGTCATCATAGGACAGTTTCTGTGATGGCGAAACTAAATCTGCAAGAGAGAAGAGGCCCCGGCATACCCGAGATCTCCCCAAAAATCAAACAAAGAAGGCCGTCAAGCCAAATTAAAGTAAATTATACAAATTCACGTGCCTTAAACTACAAAAGACCCTTTTTCTAAAGGTTCTAGAGCTAGGAGGCCTACATTTAAGAATATGAGCAAAATTGCTCATATCATCATGGACCATGTAATGATCGAGAATTTTTGAAATAAATTTTTTTTTAACCAAAATTTTATTAATAAAATTTTGTGCAATGATGTGAATGATCATATATTTAAATTAATAATGAAAAGAAAAGTCAATATGTAATTAATTAAATATAATTGATTACATGTAGTTTTTATTTAAAGTTATGTTAACTAACTTAAATGGTGGCCTTAATGACTACATTAATTAATTAATTTTTTGTAACAAGCCCAGTGAATAATTAAGTTAAGGGCCAAATATGAAAATTAATTATTGGAATTGGATGATGATATATTGTATATTTATGTGTATGTGTATGTATGTTATTAAAAGAATAAGGAAATTTATTAGTTAATCAAATTGAGTTATTTAATTGTTTAACTATGTATGGAATTAAACCCAAGCTCTGTTCCTGTGCATTTTGGGTGAAAATAATAGGACCCAATTGGTTGGTTTCTCTACCTAGCCAAGACTTATTATATCATTGTATTTAAACACTTGAGCCGTATGGTTTACGACAACTCAGCCCAATCTTGCTACTTCACTCACCCATTTCGGCTACCCTTGTGATTAATGAAATTAATATAGCCATGTTGTTGGACCCAACTAGCCTGGTAGCTTGAAGACCCAAATTGAAGTAGCCCAAAACCTTGGAGTTATATGGCACGAATTGTTTAGTTGTGACTCTCAAATTGCGACGCCACTTCTGTGGGAATAGGGGACATGGAGCTTGAGATGTCAGAGAGAAGTGATGTCGTAGGGGGGCTGAAAGGTGACTTGATAGGGGCGGTGTAGGAGGCTGAGTAGGGGTTGTTCTAGGGGTCAACTAGAGCTATCCTAAAGGGGGGATAAGTAGCTGGAATTTGCAGCTGGGACCTGGGAGTCAGAGAGAGTATTTTATATGTAACCCAACCTAGAAAGCTTGTAGCCTTTACCTCATCTACCAAGTAAAACATAAGAAAACAAAATTAAGAGTTGAGATAGAGGGAGGAAGAAACCAGCGGGTTTAGGAGTGCAAGAAGTGAAACCATCAGATTTCTAGCGAGTCTGAGCAAGATGATTCCTCATTTCAAAGGTTCAAAAGTTCTCTTTTACCCAAACTTTAATATAATATGTGGTTATGAGTTCATTGAGTATTGTTTCATGATTTGTATTGTTGTGGGAGGTTGTTGTGTTGTGATTTGGGATCACGAAGGATCCATGTTGGAATAGGCAGGATATGGATGGAGTTTTATGTGTTTATGGTTTATGTGCAATTATGTGCTTTAAAGTATGGTAGATAAATGAGTGTACACCACTTGCTTGATGAAAGTGCTGAGAGAACAATTTGTTTAGTTTTACTGTTTACAGTACTTCAGTTGCTAATGAATACACGAGTTAGTGATTGTGAGTTTATACGGGTTTAGACAACTTGTTACATGTCACATTCTTTATCCAATTATGAGTATGGATTTACAAGAGTATTCTTTATAAAACTCAAAAGAATCATTTTATAGACTAGTGTATGCTAAATGGCTAAGTAATGGATGTTGTAAATCCATGGCATATATGTATATAATCATGTAAATTGTTTTTTTTATTTATAAAAAAACTGTGTGAAATGTTTGTTAAGTGTGAAAATTGAACTTGAATGTTTTGTTCTCAAAAGCTTAAGAGTTATTTGGTGCAATGGTAAGTAATGCACTAATCCTAAGATGGGATGTATACAGAATATCATAAGCCTTTATGTATTGAACCTTGTAAAGGAAATATGCTAGTTGGGAAACTTGGAATAAAATGAACCATGAAACGTGTTTTGTTGCAAAAGACTAAAAAACTAAATGTATTTGGGTTTGTGATATTTAAGTCTTGTGAGGTACTTCAATGAATCATAGATGATCTGTCATACATGTGGACTGATTTAGAACTCAAAATAAACCTGTAGAAATTTCTAGGAAGCAATTGTTTAAAACAATCCATATCGGTGAACTGTGATGAATAGGCCAATTCAAGGCCTGGTAATCGAGTCTTAATGTGACGTTTCTAACAAACTATTACTGGAATAAAATACTAGAAAGTAAGGTCTAGTTGGTGTCAAAAAATGGTGGCAGTCTGAGTTGTAGAATAAATATTAAAAATCATCAAAAGTGGTATGAAAATCACAAAATCTGTAGAAAATCTGCAGATTTTATGTTCTAGGCACAACCAGTTTCAAGCCACTATTTGCATGTCCTAATGATGTGATTTTACCCAACTCTTAGACATGAATACATACTTTGCTATATGGTCTAGAGTTATGTCCAATTGGTGTAGTCATTAGAGTTGTAAAATAAAAAACTAAAAATGCTCAAAGTAGTAACAAAAATATGCAGAAATGGTTTTCTGGCAGATTTTTTTATTTTCATTTCTTTCATATGTTATGCAATTATTATGTGATATAAGCGTAGATGGGACATAATTAAACCAAAGATGGTATGTGCTAAATGTGTTTTGCATAAAGTTAAATTGCTTGTACTTGCTATGATTTCAATGGAAATAATTTGATTAGTCAACATGGATATAGTGTAAATAAATTAGTATACTAATCTAATTTAAGAAACATTAAAAACATTAATGTTGTGGTACTATGTGCACATATATTAGCATAGTTATAAAATGACTAAACCAAAGTGATATGTGATCATGCATGAATAATAGTAGAGGATGAACTTAAAGGATGTATACCATATTTCAAAAAAAAATTACCCAGCTGAGGTATGAATACCCGTTTTATATGTTTCATGTGGTGAAGAAATGATTAAGAGTTTCATGTGCACATAAGGTATATGTCAGGATCATGTAAATATGTTATGTATGGAATAAAAACCAAAATGGAAGTTAAACCTTTAAAACTCTATATTTTCAAAAAGATTGATTTGCAATATAATGATTGAAAATATGATGGGTGTTTTATGAATCCATGAGTAATATATATGATAACCAAAAATTTGAAATGGAAGATGTTTTAGAAATGAAGTTTTGGTTTTGAGAAACTATTTTAAATAGTATAAAACCAACATGTATGCAATGTACGTGGGTATAAAATAAACGACTAGTGTATTAAAATAAATAGTATAAAACCAACATGTATGCAATGTACGTGGGTATAAAATAAACGACTAGTGTATTAAAATAAATAGTATAAAACCAACATGTATGCAATATACGTGGGTATAAAATAAACGACTAGTGTATTAAACTAGATCAAGTTATGTTGGAAATAGAAATAGATGAGCGTTATATCTAATTAGTGAGCTGATATTATTATATATGTAGGCAATACGTGAGACGAGGTATTAAAGGTAAAACGTAAACGACGCGAAAGACAAGTTTTTTATCCAAACTATTCAATTGAGTTTTATACATTGTGTATATATATACCATGTTCGCACTAATGTGCATTTCAAAAGTAGATTGTTTATTTTTCAAATTGATTGAGTTAATAGTTCTATTTCTGTATGAATTGGATTATAATTGTTTATCTATACCATATTATTTTGGATGGACAACAACTTGAAACATGAATATTGAATTTATAAATTCTTGAAAAATTAATCCAAACCAAATTATTAGTAAGGACTTTATAGTAAGACTGAGATGAACAAATCCTCTTTATAGGGATAACTTTTGTCGGGAATTCGACCCTGTGTATTATGACGGAGTGTTATGCATAACATAAGGTACAATAGACTAATCTCCGAAGTACTTGTAGAGAGTGTAACTTGTCTTTAATGATTAACACACTTTTGAGGTAATTTAGTAAATAACTAATAATCTCTCTAGTAGTTCAAGGTCTTTAATGACCGTTTAGCTTAAAAATCCAGAACTTAATTTCTAGTACTGAAATAGTTGTATTCTAGTTTCTTCTTATTATTGGATATTGATTTATTCATAATCATTTCACAATTGTTGAAGTATGTCTACAAATTATTCTTATTTCATATATTAGTGATAAATTATTTCATAAAAACTTACTGAGCAACTTAAATTTCTCACCTTTGCTTAACTCAACCATTTTTCAGTTAAGCTCGAATCGTCGGAAAGACCAAAGTGGGAAAAGGTAAAGCTACAGAGTAGCTCAAATTGTATTCCAATTAATTTGCTTTATTTTGTAAATCTTTTTGAGAATTATGTTGTATTTAAGGTTAGACAACTTGGGAACAATGTAAGACTGTTTTATTATAATATTATTTTATTATTCTGAATTATTAATGGGTAGTTAGAATTGATGAATGGGTAGTATCGTGAGCATTAGATCTGAGGTTGAGGTGACCTAGATTTGGGGATGTCATAGAGTTGGAGATTTCTTTCTTTGCAAAGGAAGTAAACAACTGCAGAGATCCCTAAGAAAAGGATTTTGTGGGTAATTTTAGACTTGTCCAAAGTAAAAAAGTGAAAAAGGATTTGTTTGGCATGATTTGGGGGAAAATGATTTTATTTATCCAGCTCAAGGCCAACAAAGAATATCTTCTTAAAGGATCGAAGTTTCTCGAAGGTGCATTGTTCTCTAAAATTGACGACATTATGAATTTAACCTCAAAACAGCAGCCACTGTCGGAAACTTCCAAATTCGGCGACGTTACCGATTTCCCAATGGTTATGCAGCGAAGAAATCAATAATGGAGGGTAGTGATCTCCCTGAATGCAAGATAATGTATAAGGCTGATTCCAGTTGTGAGTTGGCCGGAAGAGCCGTCGCTGAAACATCTTCTCAGACTGACGAGAAATGACTCTTGCGACGAGTAGGAAATAAAATAGGAGTGATAAGAGAATTTGCTAGTAAACCAAGCTAATCAGTTTAATTTGAGCTTGAAAACACTAAAGTCGTCGTTAATCAGACATGTTGACGGCATTGGTTCATTATTCATTTATTATTGGTTGTCTTCTTCATTAGAATTATTTTAATTTTTTAATTAAGTGAAATCATATTCGAGTATAGTTAAAATGTATAAAATTAAATAAATATTCGATAAATTGGGTATTTTAGTCAATTTTTGTCGAAAATTAATTTCGGGTTCAATATTGTATATAATTCGGTACTTTATATAGCAATTTGTAAACCCATTTATTTTAGAGATCAAATTATGAATTTAATGAAATTTGGTATAATAGTAGCGTATTAAACCTTAACATCAATAATATTGAATTTTCAAATAATTTTTCAAAGTACTCAAATTTTGGCTGAACCTCCAACTATGGTTAACTAAAGATTATAGACACCTAAGATTTATATTTAAAAATAAAAAAGAACTAAAATCTTAAATTAAAGGCAAAATTACAAAATCTCAAAATTTTAATATTTAATTGAAAGAATAGGACTTTAGGGGGATAGAGTGAAAAAATCTAACGTAGAACTCCCATGTACCGATCCAGTCATGGTGGAGGCTTTGCCAAAGCCGCTAGCATGATATATATCAAGAATATGCATAACCCCCAGAAGTGTTTTGACAGTACCACCATGTATCATGATTTTCACTTTTTCACGACCAATAATCTTTATTGAAGTGTCGTTATCCATCATGACATTGTCTTTATTGAAAGTTTTATACTGATAAAACAATCCCTTAGTCTGCTGGCCAGGCCAGCCCGCCCACCAAAAAGTCAAGCTTTGGACTATCAAAATATAGCCCGGTGAAAATTGGGTCGTTTTGTCCCGGCTTGTTTCAACCTGACACACTGGCTAATTTTTTATTTTATTTTATTATTATTGTTTGATATTATTGACAAAAAAATGTTAACTAAAAAAATGAATCAAGTAGAGAATTATAAATAATATAAGAATAAATTCTAACATGTGATATTGAATAATAATACAAAAAAAATATTATGAATATAATATATATTACCTTTAGTCTTTCTTTTACTCTTTTACCTTTAATATTATATACGTTTATCAATTAATTAGTCATAAGATTAGTTACATTTTAATAAATATAACTATAAAATGTATTTAAAATTATTGATTGTTTTATTTTATTTACTAATAATATTAAATGATTATGTAAAAATTATACGTCATAAATGTAAATAATTAGAGTTAGTATTTATTTCAAAATACATGTTATAGTTGTAAATATATTATATATATATTTTTTATAAAATACTAAAATGGCCGTCTGGCTGGCCTGGCCCGAGCTGGCCATGGGCTTCATTTTCTCAGCCCGCAAAAAACGGGGCTGTTTTGGCTTGGCCCGCCAACGACTCGGTCGGATGATGGCCCGACCCGTTTGCTACCTCTACTCGTGAGGTGTCATATGATATAAAACTCTTGTATGATCAATGAACTATATCATCATTAGTTTTGGCTACACAATAAGCTGCCATATATGAATCTCCGACGACTTTATCCTTATTCTCCCAATAATTATTCTCATTCACATATATGATTTACCACTATTGTTCTTTCAATCCTTCTTTATGTGCCCAAATTCATTACACTTTCAGCATTTAGTTTTTAACATTTCTATACTTTTAGATATACCTCTTGACTATGACATATTCCCAGACCTCTCTAAATTCCCATCCGAATTTCGTCATTAAATTAACAGTGTCTCCTTGGTTGAACTTTTCATACTCTGCCATCACATATTTTTTGACAATAAAGTAGAAAAAACCTCTTCAAATAACAATTATGTAGTACTACTATCAATTACAATCATCAGATTATTTCACGAATTAGGCAGTGAACAAAATAAGGTATTATATAGCTTTATCATCATCATTGATATCATAACTTATTAATGTTGTAGATGCAATTACAGATGTTGCTAATGTCCCTTCTGCCTCTAGTTCTACCAAAATATTCGAAGAGAATGGCAAACCAAGTCTGCTTTCCTAGAACTGGAGGATGAAAAGATGTACATTACATAATGTTTGAAGAATATTGAAAGTAAGCTTCATCAACTTTCTAGTGATTGGTCCTCTAGTGGCATGCCTAATGGCGTATGTTCTGAAAATATTTCAAATAGAGTAGAAAATCATTGTAACGACCCTGAAATTCGACCCACTTTATTACCTTAAATTTCATATTCATTAAACGTTATTTCCTTAACGTTCGAATTTCGGTTCGTTAATAATCTTTAATTACCTTATTTAAACCCTTAATTGATCCATTATCTGATTTCAAACTCATCAATTTCCCAATTTTTCAGTATAATTTTTTTTTTCTCAATTCAATCATTGTATTAAAATATTTGGATATTTAAAAATCCTTACATCTGGATCCTAGTCCCTGGATCGCAACCTTTACTTTTTTTTTCTATTACGAGCGTCATAATGCTAACATTCAAAATCTAATGTTATTTATTTTCATACAAATATTCCTTGTGGTAACATTCGTAATCGAAAATATAATAATTTCTATCGTAACAATTATCTTGAACAATCACGGTTCATAATTGAACTTTTATTATATCTGTATTCAACTTATATATATACATACAGCTCATCATAGTAAAAGTAACAAATTTCTTACATTGAATCATAATGTTGAAAATATAGCAATTACGTTTCCAACCTTCTAGGTAATTCATCTCTATCATATCTGATATTCTTGAAAGTTATTTCTTTCCTGCAAAAATATTTATTAAGCAAGTAATGAGCACAACGGCTCAGCAAGTTCAACAGTTTATATTTCACATAGCACATACCTTATCATGATTGGTGTGTGTCATGCAGTACGTGTTGTGTCTCTACTATAACAATATATCTCATATCATTGCACAAAGTACACATAGTCGTCATATTATTCATAGATCACATAACACATAATTTATATGCATTTAATAAATATTATCATATCATAACAGTCAACATTTAACATTTAAGGACTGATGAACTTGCCTGACGTCCAGTTATTTAAATTGTTAGCTCAAACCCTTAACTCGATCAACCTATGATCATAAAATAATCAAATAATAATTATTTATCTCTTTATGATATTAATTTACTTAATTAATATCATCTCTGGGCCAATTATTAATTTATATCGCCAACTATAATAACCTCGTTCCTTAAAATATTAGCATAACTTAATATTTAATACCTTCACTACGGACAACCCGACTTATTGGATAAAATTTAACATACTTGGTTGTCCGAAAATTTTATTTTACCATTTTCTAAATTATAACCTTATTAGATTAATATTTAAACCTTTAAATATTAATCCCTAATATTTAATATTTTTACAAAAATATTAAATTTAATGCCCAAACATCATTTCTATATTTTTAGTATTTTTCTATAATTTTCTATAATTTTTAAACAATTTTTAAACATTTATTTCAATTAAAAATCATTTATAGGGCATTTTGGTAATTTTCGCTGCTTTAGGGACACATTCGGAATTTTTCGGAAAGCCCAAGGACATTTCTGTAAATTCAGCAACGTTAGGGACACAACCGGCATTAATAGAAAAGCTTAGGGGCATATCTGTAATTTTTCGGGCCAAGGGACACGCTCAGTAATAATTGAAAAGGTCAGGGGTAATTTCACCTCAAGACTGGCCGCGCATGGTGCGACACTCCTTCCCCGGCTCTGCCCACGCCAAACGACGTCGTTTGGCGTGGGGAAAATCTGCTGCCGCGCAAGGCGCGACCTCCCCCTTCCGTGTCCAAAAACGACGTCGTTTTTGGACCGCCCGTTCTGAACTGCTGCGCAATGCACGGACAGTTCCCAGATTTCTTCCTCTTTCTCCTTCGCAACAGTGCACAAACTTTTCAATTTTTCTCCATTTTTGCTCTATAATTTCACAATAAACTACTCCAAAAATCACATAATTTATACATATACATCTATAAATTATTTAGAATAATAATTCTATTTATTTTCTAATTTTCCATAAAAAAATTTTATTACATAATTACCAAATAATTCAAATAATAATAACTTTTTACCTTCCAAGCTTGAGATTTCTTCCTCTTGATGACACCAAAACTTTCCTTTCTTGACAGTCATGGTGGTAGCCGGTGGTGGAAGTAGCTATGATGGTGGTTGAGAAGAGAGAGAGAGAGAGAGAGAGAGAGAGAGAGAGAGTATATTTATTTTTTTATGTGTGTACATGAGCTTTCCTTTATTTCTTATTCCTTTATTCTTTTTCTATTTCTTTTCTTTTTCTTCCACATGCACACACATATATATATAATCCCCTTTGGCTACATTACCCACCGACTTAACCCACCAGCGTAGCTTCCGGATTTTTCCAGATTTTTTTTCGTGAAAAATTAGCTAATTTAATACATTACGTAATTATTACGTGTAATAAATATTTCATATAAAATATATAAAATATTTATTTTGATTTACCAAAAATCATAACATGATTTATGAGTAATATTAATACCTTTTTTGGTATTTTATTTGACAAATTTTGTACACGCATAATGACATGCATGTAATTATTTGAGGTAATTTATACTTCCAAAAATTATAAAATAATTCATATAACATTTAAAAATTATTTTTCATAGTTTTTCACTTCATCACTTGGACAACATGTTACACTAACATGTTCACGTTTCTGAAATATTATCCTTCATAAAAGTCACAACAATTTCATTATACATAAACATAATTTTTAATGAATTAAAACATTCATTTTTCCTCATTTAATTTCATTTCTTTATATTTCACATTAATTATATAATTATATAATTTAATATTATATAATTTATATATTTACATTCTCCTTTCTTAAATAATTTCTTAAATTCCTCCATAATTATTAATTAATCAATAATTTCACATTTATTAACTCTCTCATTATTTTAATTCTCTTATATAAATTATATAACTATCCTTATATAATTTATGTAATTATAATTTCCTTTATACATCACTTTAATTTTCTTATATAAATTATATAATTTATTATTATATAATTACATTTCTTCTCAATCAATTTCTAAATTTTCACCATAATTCTTAATGAAATCTAAAATCAATAATTACAATTTTATTAACTTCCTCATTCGCTTTTCATTTAAAATTGGATTAATTTAATTATTAATCCCTTAATTTCCATAATTAATGAAATTTATAATTTTCACTTAAACATATACATTTATTTATATATACAAATCATATCTAATTTCATATATTTCACATTATCACATAACCTCAATTAAATCATAATTTCTGCATTTCCATAACAATTTAATTGTACAATTTATTGTACATTTACCTGAAATTTCTCTTATTCTTAATAAATTATTTTAAAAATAATTTAATTTCTTTTTAATTACTTTAATTCAATACCATTTATCAAAATCTCTGCAAAGATTTAATTTACTAATTAAATCTCATCTCATACCTTAAATCACATAAAATAATAATTTATTTAACAATCTTGATAATTTTATTAATTAAATTCTCATTTGATATAATTAAAGGAATCCTGAAAATTCGGATCCTCGCAATCATAAAGGTATTTCTACTGATAGTGGGACTCAAATAGATAATCAGAATGAAAATAATGCTTTGTCACGGCAAATAAATGCATCTATATTAAACGAAAGCCCTCCTGCACATGACGGGACTGTTGCTTCGATTCTGGACAATCATTGTGTTAGTGACGAAAAGAATAATAATATTGAACCTGATCGATAAAAATCCTCTATACACATTAATGAAATTGATTTGACCACTCTTGAAAATGAAATTTTAGACCTTAATGACAAGTTAGAAGCACTTGAGGCTGACCATGATTTCCTTGAGCATGCTTTTAACTCGATCGGAAATGGAAAAGAGGGAGCATAGTTTCTTTAAGATGTGGAGATCAAGTTGCACCCAGGCTGTCCATATATTATAATTAAAAAAAATTGCATGTAAACAATATGGGCCACCCTTTTAGCATTGACGCTCTTTACCTGTTTTTTAGGTATTGCGATCGTTATGTTTCCACATGCAAATTGATTCGGGCGGAAAATCACAGGGACGGTTCAGATTCATTTTAATTGATTTGTAAGTTATTTTAGGTTGCAAAGAGTTTTTAGGTAATAGAGTATTTTTAAAATTTTAATCTACGCCATGCCTTCAGGCACGGGCAATTACATGTCATCTCTTTGGTGTTTTTACGGGTTATATCGAGAGCAACTATTGTAGTAGACTCTGACTCATGGTAAGAGAACCTTTTGTCCAATTTCAAGAAAAAATATAGAAGAAAAAATGCTATGGTGATGCGATTTAGTTGGTGTTATGATAATACTTTTTTGTTTAGACTTAGAGGGCTCATTTTATACTTTTGAGTATATATGCAAAAGTCTTTCTTTTGAATTTTTACTTCTTTTTTTCCCCCGCATTGGATCCCACCAAATGGCTTGCAGTACTACCATTTTTCCATAGAAAATACCGTTCATGGATCATATTGATCGATGGTTAGAGATACTGAAGGTAAATAAATGCTGTCAAACTTCTCATTCCATTTTGTCAATAAAGGAAAGGTGTGTGGGATACCCGAAAATACTATATTACACAAATTTGGGCCCGCTATCGTCAATCAATTAATTGCTCAAACCTACCAAGAACTAATTTTAAGTTGGGAATGAGTAGCAGACTAATGTTTGCCTAAAAAAGAAACTATGACTGGATTGAGTATCAATCTTTTTGTATTAATGGTTGGATTCTCAGTTCTATTATGGAACTGAGAGTCCTCAACAGTTTTAGATTTTTCAATCTAGAAATATTGGATACAGTACTCAACTGTTATATTAGTTGCACCGTGCTTTCAGGCACGGGTTATCCCTAGTAAATAAATATAACAAAATAAGTAACTATATATTAGTCAAAGTGTGCATATGTTAATACCTATAATGATAAGGTCGAATGCTAAATAACCAAGATTCTAAAATAACAATTTTTATGAATCTTTGTAAGAATAAAAACATTGTATATTTGAAGCAAATGCATCTTAATTTTTTGTGCACGATTGTCACTTCAAGACACGACTCACGTGCAGGTGGCAAATGTAAGCCCATGTATAAAATTAGGGTTCACGTTTGACCTTAATGGATTAAATGAATTAAAGCGAATAAGATGGAAATAAACGAGACCTGAGAGGGGCTTCCATGAGTCCCATGACAGAAGGCTTGTGGAGACAATTCATTTTTGGGAATTGATTGAGGGATTAGATTGACGGCTAGAAGAACGGGACGATTTGGGCATTATTCGGATAACTAAGGGTATTCTAAAAATTTTTCTGCGACTAAGGGTATTTTTAGAATTTTTCTCAAAGTTACATGCATGGCACATGGTCCCATTTGCCAGGAGACTCTATAAATAACCCCCTCATTTCAAAATAAAGGGACTTGGAGCCTAACAACTCTCTAGAAAATTATCTCCGAGCTCGAACTCTCGAAATTTGGATTTGAATTCTCTTGAGACTCGAGACACCAAAGAAAGCTTTTGATCTTTAGATTCTCTCAAAACTCTAAAAACATTCGAAAGACTCTTGGAAACTAGAGATTACTCCGGGATGCCGAGAGTTCTGCCTTCTGTTATTCGAGTGATTGTCCACCTGTTCTTCTGTGACGCCCCCAAATCACTATACTTACTATAGCTGACTTGGTGCTAACTATAAATGTTAAATCATTAGGTTTATAGATGATTTCCTTTATTAATAAACAAAGGTTTCATCTTAATTCTCAAAGATCTTTCATTATTTCATACCAAGTCCCTGTAATCGATGCAAGAGACTTAATAATACTCATTCACAACATTTTAACCTTAAGATTTAGATATTTTATAACTTTACATATTCCAAGATTCACGACATTAAATCATTAGGATGGTTCTTAGGAACAGAGAATCTCGTGGTGAATGTTTGTATGTTCACCCATGATAAATGTTTTCATCTTTATCTGTGACAAATGTTTGTATCTTTGTCCGGTGCAAAATTCTCTTTGTTCGTACAGAACATACCTAACTAGTTAAAACCCTCACTCGAAACACATTTGGTTATAATGATATTTCTTCATATCAATAATTCTACTTATCTGACATTCAGAATAGTAATAACAAGTTTGTACTTGGGTCCGAGGAACCTAACGATGAATTTGACCAGTTAACATTGAGTAGTCCTGTCTCGGATGCTTACAACACTCACAAGTCATTTACCAATCCTTATCTAAATAAATAGATCATTATCAATACTATGTTAAGTTTAACAATTCTAAGTTTTTATCAAAGTAAAGACATGACAAGAATATATGATGAAACTTGATATATATTAATATAGAGTCGGTTACATGCATGGTTTACTTGTTTATATTACATAAGTCATCAAGACTTTAAAATAAAAGACAAGCAATTTAATAAAGTATGTAAACTAATCTACACATTTATTCTTTCATTTCTTCTTCTTAGAGCCGAAACTCTCGGGTTTGTCTGCAATTTAGGTTTATTTGCAAGGGTGAGCATACAAAAGCTCAGCAAGTCTAACACATAGCATATAAGCGAACTCATACGGATATGAATTGTAAGGATTCATAGTACAACAATTGATATTACAAAATATTTTAACATAGAAAGATTGAGTGGTGGTTAGACCTTGAATTGTTCTTTGTCTTTCGACTTAGAACCATTTATAGTGGATATAGAAAAGGGATCAACCTAACGACATCCTATGTTATGCATAACATACATTACACTGGACAAATCATGAACAGTGATACATATTCATTCATCTCAGTTTACTTCACATGTCAGAAGCGCCCCAAGATAACTTAGTTTGATAAAATACAGCATGGTTCGAAATATATCACGAATGAGCATTTTATTTTTTAAGTTATGCCGAAATAAGAAGCCTCTCATATCAAAGATTTATAACACGTTGTTTGTGCAATATGTATAAATCACATAAAAAGCAAGTAAACAGATGTTAAGAATAGAAAACTTGCCTTGAAGCAATTTAGGATATTTTCGGTAAAACGTTAAATGCCTACATAATTGTTTACGCATAGCTGAATGTTAGTCTATCGAATTTTATTTCTTAATAAATATTTTTATAAATTGTTTAGATTATTTCCATAGGTGGTTTTAGTTGAAAACTTCTCAAACTCAAAAACTCATTTTAAATGACTTTCTAAAAAGTGGACAGCAACATTGGCTGTCAGTCCCCGGCTTTGTTAAACGGCCATAACTTCTTCGTTTTAAAACATTTTTAAGTCGTTCAAAATTTCACGGGTTCTTAACTTCTGTATCTACAATTTATATCTAGACAAAAGTTTGAAATTCCTTACTGATTTACACAAATTTTGATAATAAAGGGACTGGACAAAAATTGTTTCAATATTTCTTTGACTGAATTGATAAAACATGATACCTTAAGCTTTAATTTGCTAAGATAATATGTTTCAACAATCAATAACACTTTATAACATAAAATAAAAAAATCATATACCTTCTTATATAGAGATTTATGACTTTTGCTCAAGAACACACGAATAACGGAAAAATCGTACATTGTAATGACTTATGTTTTTGAGCTTTTGGATTTCATACTTGAAATAATTTGAGCATTATAACTGCTTGCATAAGTGATTATAACATTTATATATGAAATAGTTTGGTCATTATAATGGCTTGCTTACTTGATTTTAACAGTTTATAACTATTGCTCAAGAACATTTGAAGAACATGGAGAACAAAAAATCGTACATGGCTACGACTTGCGTTCATTGAGCTTTAATTCTAAACTATGAAATGAAAATCGACATAAAAACGACTTTCTCAAGTCATAAGAAGCATGAGCTTGTCAATAAAAGAAAATTGAACATTTTATCTACTATAAAATGAAAAGAATCTCAATAACACGTGAAGAACACAGAGAATGACTATCGTACATGGCTACGACTCACGTTCTTGAGTTTTATCGACTATAAATTGAAAGAAAAATTAAACATAACAACGACTAAGGATCGTACATTTTTACAATTTTCTCTCAAGAACTCACTCTTATAATTGTGTATAGCTTTGATACTAGAATTTGTGCTTTGAAAAAGAATGCTAGAAATAGTGAACTAAGCTTTCTATTTATAGAAAAACCAAAGGTAGGAGGCAAGTGCAATTAACCAAGGTATGTGGTAGCTGTCGTTAGCACTTCAAAATTAATCCTCACTTTCAATCACAAAATTATTATAATAGCAAGTACGGGTCGATCCCACAGAGAATGATTAATTTAATTTTATGCAATGCAAACTAAAATTAGGGGGTTTTAAATTAATTATAATTAACTAAATAAAAAAATTAATAAGATTAATCAATAGATTAAAGACTTCAGTTCTTCAGTTCAAGCTCACCATTATAGCTAATAGATTAACCAATTAGAATATATTTATATTATTCCATGAAACTAATAACCCTAGACAACAATAAGCTATGTTACCTGAAATTTTCCTTAATTTTAATATAACAAAACAAGCTCTTCATTAGATTCTAACCATTATACAACCTATAACAAGCTCTCTAAATTTAATATAATGGAATCATTAATCACAAAGAAATTAGATTATTCAAAGTAACAATCTCATAAGCTCGGACTGTTTAACATATATCATGATAACCATAGCAATAAACAAATGCTTGATTATAATCATTTATCACTATTCACTATCAAAGATTAAGAACAATATCAATGACATGTAATATAATTCCTAAATCTAGCAATTGATAATAATTTGATCAATCTAATGAGCTCTAAGCAAACCAACCAAATTTAATATCAAAAAGCAATTAAAACAAATTATAACAAGTAATTTCATATAAGGAAGAATAAATAATATTGTTGAATTGATTTAACCATTAATTGTAATAGGGTTTGAAATCCCCTAAAACTGAATAAGAAAACTTAGCCTGATATGCTCTCAATCTTGCATCCAAATCTTGATATCTTCTCTTTCATCTATGTTAATCTATGATAAAACTATGTTAGACTCCCTAGAAGATGTGTGTTAACATGTGTTTATAGGTTACATAATAAATCCCTAGCATTAGAAGGTAACCCAATCTAATTTGGAGTCAAAAACATCAAAAACGCGTCAAAATTAAGTCTGGCTCGACCCAAAGTGCTGCCGGCGCTCATTCTAGCGCTGCCGGCACTTAACACTCTGCCAACCAATGCTGCCAGCGCTGGTCACAAGTCATTTCTAGAGCTTCCGATGCTGGCCCATTTTCAACACTGATGTCCTTCAGGAAAACAGTCATAACTTCTTCATACGAACTCTGAGTGAGGAGATTCAAGATATTCCGAAAAACTGAGAAGTTGATCTACAAGTTTCATGTTTTAGAATTTTACAACTTATGATTTTATCAAGATCAAAATTAGGCCTGAAGTGACTGCTAGATAATTAACAAGCTGAAAATCCAAATATAACCATTCCAAGTTTTAATCCACCAAATCTTTATTCTAATTCCTACAAAACAATGTCAAAACACATGAAATTAACATAAAACACTTAAAACTAGTATAAAACACTCAAAACTCACAAAATAAAAATAAATAATATAATTAGGCATAAAAGAATTATAAAAACTTAGAATTAAGGGATAAAAATATAATAAAATGCATTCTTATCAAATTCCCCCATATTTTGCTTTTATTCGTCCTCGTGCAAAACAAAAATAAAAACTATAAAATTAAGACTCTAATAATTAAACCAATTAACCTGGGCAACAAATCAATACGAATTTCAAAATTAACCTTAAAGATTTCAAATATGATAACTTAAAGAAATTTTTAAAATCATGCAAAGTCTAAAAATTTAATGCAATTGTTAATCTTACTTTATTCAAGACCCTTTCGTGTGTGTGTGAATCCATATGTATCAAACTAATTAAAACTCAGATAAGTTTAGGTTATTAATTACCTCATAAAAGATATACAACAAAATTCTATATACTTATTTTTCATATCACTCTCTGTTAATACAAACCAATATAAACTAGAAGATAAAAAGGCTTTGAAACAATTAAATACACTAGGATTATTAATATCAATCTTTCAAATATTTCTTTAATTTTTTTCTCTTTTTAAATGAGTGCATTTTATGCTCCATCCCATTCTTTCTTTCTTCACTCGGTGAGTGCATTTTATGCTCTATCTCACCAGCGATTGCGCTTTACGCTCCTTTTCGCTTTTCATGTGTTTATGAGTGAGTACGTTTTACGCTCCATCTCAACCCACCACATAATTTTTTTTCCTTTCAATTTAACAATCCTAGAAAAATTACCTAAATCTCTCCAAAATTTATATTTTGTCTTATATTTCACTTCAAATAATGATCAAATACGATATAGAGCTCAAAAATATCTTTTATAAGCATTTAACTATATAAACTTTCCTTAAATTAAAATTAGCTCAAACAAATGGCTATAAGTGCATAAAAATAAAGGATCTCAAGCAAAATAATAACTAATCAAAAATCAAAAATTCAAACTAAGCAAAAAGTTATTCCTTTTTCAAAAGTTATTAAATAAAAAACAACTTTCATTATTGGCTAAAAATTAAGATCCAATTAACTTATTTCTCAAGTGACACATCCTAAAAAAAAACTAAGTACCCATTTTCGTAGAAAATACGGTTACACTAAGTACTTGCAACAAACCTTTAGACCCCAAGGTTATCCCAAGTGGACGAGCTTTGTCTCGTGAGGGTTTGTAGTTAATATACCCACATAATTGATTTTTTTTTAAAATTTCCTAAAAATAAAACAAATATAAAACAAATATCCTAAATCCCTTCCCCCACATTTAAAATTTACATTGTCCCCAATGTAAACTAAAATACAAAGAAAAAGGCACACATAACTAAAACATAAATGCAAAAATAAAAAGACAAAGAAAATTATACTCCCCTTGGGTTGCCTCCCAAGAAACGCCTTTGTTTATTATCATTGACCCGACATCATGTCAAATTACTATGTTACTCCAACTTCATGAATTTTGAGTACTACATCTATCACGTTATCCTTCTTCGGTAGGTTCAATCTCTCTTAAAATTGATATGAAGGTTTCACTCCCTTTTCAAGGAACAAGTATTGGAGATAATTTGAGAAAGTGTTCAAATTTGGGACGAGAACCTGCAAAATAGAAGATAAAAATTTGTAATGAGTAATAGACAATAGAATGGAAATAATTGCATTATTATCTAAAATTATTGACAAAGAATTTAATGCAACTTTAGCCTCATTCAATTCTTGTTTTAGCTCAATTTCTTCTTCTTCCTTTAACTTCAAATTGTTGGTAATTGCAACCTCCAAATTTTTCTTGTCTATTTTCCCAAAAATTTCCTCCACCTTAGGCATGACATCACCACAAAGAACATCATTGTCTACATTGATACTATCCACTTTTGCACTGATGTTGTCTGCTTCCTTTTGCCCGGCGATGGAAGGAATGACCTTGAGAATCTAATTGACCAACTGTAGTAGCAAGCTGACTTATTTGATACTCCAAATTTTATATGAAAGTTTTTGTCTCTTGTTGGAATTGTTGTGCTTGAATCATGAAATCTTTAAACATATCTTCTAAAGACATATCAAAATTAGATGATTGGTCATGTTATTGTTGGGGATATGGTTGCATGTAGTATGGATTATTTAAAAAAATTTGGTTTGTATGCCAATTCACTAGTGGATTCTCATAGCTGAAATTATGATGATCCCTCCATCTTAAATTATACGTGTTTGAATAGGAATCATATCTCATTTCTGATTGACCAAGAAAATCACCAGTTGTATTGACTTGTTCATAGGACTCCTCTTGAAGCATTTGGTACATATCAGTTGAGTGTTCTATTGTCGCACAAATCTTATAAGTACCTACAACTATTTGATAAACAATAGAAGTTAAACTCTCAATTTGTTGCTCATGAGAAGAAATATTTACCTCATTAACATAATCAGGCATGATTTCCATCATTAACCTGTAAAACTCAATTAAACTATGAAAAACTATAAAAATAAAATCTAAGAAAAATTACTAAATTAAAATAGAATTTACAAAAACACAAAAATAAATTAGAATCACTCATTGGCAATGGTGCCAAAATTTGGTAGCTTTCGTTAGTACTCCAAAATTAATCCTCATTTTCAATCACAAAATTAGTATAATAACAAGTAAGAGTCGACCCCACAGAGAATGATTAATTCAACTTTATGCAATGTAAACTAAGATTTGAGGGTTTTGAATTAATTATAATTAACAAAATAAACAAAAGTAAATTAATAAGATTAATCAACAAATTAAAGACTTCAGTTCTTCAGTTCAATCTCACCCTTACAATTAATAGATCAACTTATTAGAATATATTAATATCCTTCTATGAAACTAATAACACTAGGCAACAATAAGCTCTGCTACTTGGAATTTTCCTTAATTTTAATCTAACAAAATGAGCTCTTCATTAGATTCTAATCATTATACAACATAGAGCAAGCTCTCTAAATTTAATATAATAGAAGCATTAATCACATGAAAATTAGATTATTCTAAGCAACAATCTCATAATCTCGGACTGTTTAACTTATATTATGATAACCATAACAATAAACAAAAGCTTGACCACAATCATCTATCACTATTCACTACCAACGATTAAGAACAATATCAATGACACGTAATATAATTCCTAAATATAGCAATTGATAATAATTTGATCAATCTAATGAGCTCTATTCAAATCAACCAAATTTAATATTGAAAAGCAATTAAAATAGATTATCACAAGTAATTTCATATAAGGAAGAATAAATAATATTGTTGAATTAATTTAACCATTAATTGTAATAGGGTTTGAAATCCCTTAGAACTGAATAAGAAAACTTAGCCTGACATGCTCTCAATCTTGCATCCAAATCTTGATATCTTTTCTTTCATCTATGTTAATCTATGATAAAACTATGTTAGACTCCGTAAAAGATGTGTGTTAACATGTATTTATAGGTTACATAACAAATCCTTAGCATTATAAGGAAACTCAATCCAATTTAGAGTAAAAAATATAAAAAAACGAGTCAAAATTAAGTTTGACCCGACCTAGAGTGCTGCCGGCGCTCATTCTAGCACTGTCAGCGCTCAGTATTCTGCCAACCAGCGCTGCCAGCGCTGGTCATAAGTCATTTCCAAAGCTTTCGGTGCTGGCCCATTTTCAACACTAATGTCTTTCGGGAAAACAGTCATAACTTCTTCATATGAATTCCAATTGAGGCGATTCAAGATGTTCCGAAAAGATGAGAAGTTGATATACAACTTTCATGTTTTAGAATTTTGCAAATTCTAATTTTATCAAGGTCAAAATTAGGCCTGAAGTGACTGCTAGATAATTAACAAGCTGAAATTCTAAATATATCCATTCCAAGTTTCAATCCACCAAACTCTTATTCCAATTCCTACAAAATAATGTCAAAACACATGAAACTAATATAAAACACTCAAAACTCACAAAATAAAAATAAATAATGTAATTAAGGGATACAAATATAATAAAATTTATTTATATCAGTATGTACTTGTATTTTGCTAAGGTGTGATGAATGTGTAATTGTGTGATATAAATATCAAAATGATCATCACATTCCTACCCCCTAAAGTGGCCGGCCAATAAGCCAATTAATGCCATCAAATGCATGAAATGATCAAATTTTTGTGACATTACATAATCATACATGTTAGCTTTTAATTGGTCCACAACTTAGCCTACCAATGGAATAGTACTAGGCCTTGCTTGGTTGGTTAAATAACCCATTATTTGACGGGCATTGAAGGTCTTTTACCAAGCTTGGTTCAAGGGTATTTTAGTCCTTTATATGTTAGTATTTGATTGGATGATTAATGATTCATTTAACTAATCAAACTTACTTACTTTAACATTTATATTGATTTAACTTTTACTATTCACAGTTGACTTTTCGTATTTATACCGTATAATTTTTGTATTATTATCGTATTATTTGTGTATTCTATCCGTATAATTTTTTGTATTTATACATGTATTTATGAATAACATTTTTCTATAGTTTAGGGTTTGAACTCTAGGGTTTCTAAAATTAGGGTTTAGGGTTTCTCCAAACCTTACTTTTAGGTTTTCAATAAAAATTTACTTTTATTTTTTAAATAATTATTTAAGTTGAATTTTTGAAATGAAACACAAAAATAAACCCATAAAAATTCCATGACTCATAGAAGATGTAATTCAATCTTTATATATACATATAAATTTGGACTACAATTATCTCGGAAGTTTGGAACATTACATATTCTCCCCTCTTCGATCAATCAATCAATTCAGTATTCTTCGCAGATTGCTTGCTTCCAACCCCAATACGAAACCCCAACCCTAGCATGGTACGAAATTCCTTGCCTACACTATATAAGTAGTATCGATGTATAAAAATGGAATTTGATATTATTATAAGAAAAAATGTTATTTTTATAAAATTCTCCTTGTATATATACAGTTCATTTGATAATTTTAATATCCCAAACATTTCAAATATGATTTGATAAGATCTAATCAAGGTTATCAATTCAAAACCTAAAGGGCGATTGCTCAAGTATACCTTAAGCTATCTTAAAGAATATATACGACTCAAAAATATGATCGTACGCGACTAAGAGGTTAAAAATCATTAACCCAATCTATGTGTTATGTGAATAATAAAGATTTAAGTATGTGATTTATGTGGAGGATTAAATATGTATATATTTAAATGTGAAAATAGATACATTTGAAAATGAAATTTAATAGTTAGTTAACTATTAAATTAAAAGAATTGAATTTATTATGAAATGAATTGTGGAAGCAAAGAGAGTTTATTAATATTAATTAATTGAGTTTAAAATTAAAATTATATTATGAACTAATATAATTTGAATAATAAGTCTTGAACGACAATGTATTTATTACGAATTAAAATTCATAAACAAGATAATTAATTCACTTAAATAAAATAGTGAATTAATGTAGGTATTTTTATTTAATAAAAATGACGAAGTTAATTAAACTCATTATTTTAAAATATATTACATATGAATGTAATATATTTATATAATGGCTTAATATATTATTATGCCAAACGGGTATAAATTAAATAGAAATGAGAAAAATTAATTTACTAATTTGTTATTAGTAGATGGGTATGTTGACTTTAAATAAAAAGAATTATTTAGTTAATGATAAATAATAATTGTATTATGTTACAATTATTAAAATCTAAACCCTAAATTTAAAGGATAAAAACCTAAACTAAGGTTTGGAAAACCTAAACTAGGGTTATGTTAAAACCTAGAAAAGACTAAACCCTAAAACTTAAATCCTAATCTAGGATTTAAACCTAAGGGTTAAACCCTAAAACCCTAAAAAAATTTACTATTTATAAAAACGCGTATAATACGAAAATTATACGGATAAAATATGAAAATTATACCAAAATAATATGAAAATTATACGGTATAAATACAAAAAAGCCAACCATGAATAGTGAAAATCAATTATTTAATTAGTAGATTTAAATCAAAATAAAGATTTAAACTAATTAAATTACTTAGTAAATTAATTAGTTATCAACCACTTAAGTTGCTAGCATTATGAATGATTAATCTAAGCATCAATTAAGCTTAATTGAAGACCAAAATGCCCTCCAAATCTCAGCCATCCTTGAGCAAGAGAAATCAAATTGGAATTCTCTTACTTTATCAAAATAGTAGGCCAAATCTTGTCCATCAATTTTTGGGAGATGATGATTCACCAAACATGATGATAACTAATATTAATGAAGCACATGGGTCAGCCATAACAGTTGGGGTTGAGTGATGATCATGGTTTGGATATTTTAGGTCCAAGTGACCTTAAAATCCTAACCCTAGCTCTCTTATAAATAGAGAGCTTCACTTCTGATAAAACCAACGAAATACACTTTATAAATCAGTCATAAACCAATCCCCATAAGCCTCATATCATCCTTAGATCAGAATCTAGAAGAAGATTAGCAAAGTTGGTCTATTAAGATTTGGAGTACAAATCAAGTTTAAATCAACGTGAACTAAATCGTACACCGTAGAGTTAAGCCTTTTAACTGTTTTATGTTATGTTTAGAAGTTATAAAAATAAATTGTAAGTTTTATATGACAACGTGATATAAATTATCAATATGAAAGTTATGTGTGATATTAAATTGATATTTATGATATGTTAAAAGCATGTTAAAGTATTTATGAAAGCATAAACTGTGTATATGCTATATGTTAGATTTGCTGAGCTGTCGTGCTCATTCTTGCTAATAAAACTTTATTTGTAGTTAATGAAGAACGTTAAGAAGATCATGAACATAAAGATGAAGTGTAGATTATGTTTTCATGTTTTATTACTTGTATTTTTATAAAGTCATAATGACTGTTGTAATACGAACAAGAAAATCATATAACCGAATATTAAATGAATGATATAAATTATTATCATCAGAATGTTGTTATGCCTTTATTTTGATATAACTTAGAATTGTTAAAACTTAAAATAGTATTGATAATGATCTATTTATTTGGATGATGATTGGTAAATGACTTGTGAGTACTGTACATCCAAGATATGACTAATCGATGTTGACTGGTCAAATTCATCGTTAGGTTCCTCGGACCTAGATATAACTTGTTATTACTATTCTGAATGTCAAATAAGTAGGATTGTTGATATGAAGAGTTATCACCATAAACAAATGTGTTTCGAGTGAGGGTTTTAATTAGTTGGGTATGTTCTGTACGGGCGAAGAGAATTTTGCACCGGACAAAGATACAACCATTTGTCACGGATAATATCACGAATAAAGATACAAACATTCATCGCGAGATTTTCTGTTCCTAAGAACCGTCCTAATGATTTAATGCCGCAAATCTTAGAATATGTAAAGTTATAGAATATTTAAATCTTAAGGTTAAAATTGGACTGTTATATATGGTGTTATCTATTTATACGGATGAACTACAAGTTGATACTTGTATAAATAATGAGACCGAGATCAAGTTATGATCCAAGGACAAAGTTTAGAGAAAATTTTAATGTATAGTCTAAAATAAGACTAATTCAACCAATAAGATTATGAGATCATTGGTTAAGTTGGTAAATGTTTGAAGTTTAACGCACAAGGTCCGTCGTATTTAGGAAGCAGGGATTTTTAGGGGCGTTACAATAATTGTACGTTCAAACTCCAGAGAAGAGATGTTGGCTAGAAGTTTATCTTCATAAGCAGCAGTATAATTAATATAAGACTCACGTAAATAAGTGTGGTTATAATGTCAAAACTATCATTAATGAAATTAATAAAATACTTAAACTATCATAATAAAATTTATATTATTTTGCGCCCTGAATTTTGCTATATGTAATGATCCATACAATGATCCTTTGTAAAATAGTGGATTTCATATTTTAATTGTCTTATAGGACCTACAATTTTAATAAAAATTATTGTATGGATTATTGTATAGATCATTATGTATAAAAAAATTGTTGTGCCCTTGTCACACAATCTGTAAAGCTACTTAATTTCAATTTTTTCATTTAAGTTGAGTTAGCTAGGAGGAGGTGAATGGTTATTGTTATGACAGGAGAAGTCTGAGAGAAACAATAAGGACAATAATTAGAAGCATGAGAAATTAATAGTAATTGAGTTCACAATATTTTTTAGGTTCCAAACATATTCTAAAAGAATATAAATTTAACATAATGCAATATTCTATGTAATACAATAGAGTTGTAATGTAATGATAATAAGTTATTACGACATATTTGTTTAGTTCATTTATGATATTTTTGTAGTAATTGTAACGTTATTATATTACTCTCAAAATTGTGTTTAGCTCAATAAATTATATAATTGTATGTAATTAATAAATTAAATCGCAAGTCAAAATGTCAAATCAAGTGTAATAATTATTGTTTTATCTTTTATGACTTATTGCATTAAAACTAAGGATAAGTATACATACACTATATTCAGACACAACATTGATCTCAATTATTAAAATGTGGGGTTTAACACGGATTTTTGTGTCAGACTACACTTTTTAAAGGTTGAGATCAATGTTGTGTCTAATTATTGTGTTCGGTTTCATTTAAGTTGAGTTAGCTGGGAAGAGTGTGAAGCCCCCAAATCACTATACTTACTATAGATGACTTGGTACTCACTATAAATGCTAAATTATTAGGTTTATGGATGATTTCTTTTATTCATAAACAAAGTTCACATCTTAATTCCCAAAGATCTTTCATTATTTTATATCAAGTCCTTGTAATCGATACAAGAGATTTAATACTCAATCATGACATTTTATCCTTAAGATTTAGATATTCTATAACTTTATATGTTCCAATATCCACGACATTAAATCATTAGGATGGCTCTTGGGAACAAAGAATCTCGCGGTGAATGTTTGTATCTTCACCCGTGATAAATGTTTGCATCTTTATCCGTGACAAATGATTGTATCTTTGTCTAGTGCAAAATTCTCTTTCCGTACAGAACATTACCCAACTAGTTAAAACCCTCACTCGAAACATATTTGGTTATAGTGATATCTCTTCATACCAATAATCGTATTTATCTGACATTCAGAATAGTAATAACGAGTTATACCTAGGTCCGAGAAATCTTAGCGATGGATTTGACCAGTCAACATCGCTTAGTCCCGTCTCAGATGTACAACACTCACAAGTTATTTATTGATCCTTATCCAGATAAATAGATCATTATCAATACTATGTTAAGTTTTAACAATTCTAAGTTAAACCAAAGTAAAGACGTAACAAAAATATGTGATGAAACTTGATATATATTAATATAGAGTCGGTTACACGGTTTGCTTGTTCATATTACATAAGTTATCAAGACTTTAAAACAAAAAGACAAGCAATTTAATAAAGCATGTAAACTAGTCTATGCATTTCTTCTTTTCTTTCTTCTTCTTAGAGCCGGAGCTCTTGGGTTTGTCTGCAATTTAAGTTTATTTGTAAAGGTGGGCATACAAAAGCTCAGCAAGTCTAATACATAGCATATAAGTGAACTCACACTGATATGAATTTTAAGGATTCATGACATAACAATTAATATTACAAATATTTTAACATAGTAAGACTGAATGGTGGTTAGACCTAGAACTGTTCTTTGTCTTTCGACTTAGAACCATTTACAGTGGATATAGAAAGGGGATCAACCTAACGACATCCTATGTTATGCATAACATACACTACACTGGACTAATCATGAACAGTGGTACATATTCGTTCATCTCAGTTTACTTCACATGTCAGGATCGCCCCAAGACAACTTGGTTTGATAAAATAAATCATGATTCAAAATATATCACGAATAAGCATTTCATTTTTGCAAGTTATGCCGAAACAAGAAGCAATAACTCTTATATCTAAGATTTATAACATATTGCTCGTACAAAATATATAAATCAAATAAAAAGTAAGTAAACAAGGGTTAAGGATAGAAAACTAACCTTGAAGCAATTTAGGGTTTTCCCGGTAAAGCGTTAAATGCCTTCATAATTGTTTACACGCACTCGAATGTTAGTTTATCGAATTTTACTTATTAATAAATTTTTTTATAACTCGTTTAGACTATTTCCACAGGTGGTTTTAGTTTGAAAATTCTCAAACTCAAAAACTCATTTTTAAGTGACTTTATAAAAAGTGGACAACAACATTGGCTGTCAGACCCTGGCTCAGTTAAACGGCCATAACTTTTTCGTTTTAAAATATTTTTGAGTCGTTCAAAATTTCATGCGTTCTTAACTTCCGTATCTACAATTTATGTTTAGACCAAAGTTCAAAATTCCTTACTGATTTACACAGTTTTTGACAATAAGGAGACTGCCAGAAACTGTTTCAATACCTCTTTGACTGAATTAATAAAACATGATACCTTAAGCTTTAATTTGCTAAGATAACATGTTATAACAATCAATAACACTTTATAACATAAAATAAGAAAATCATAAACCTTCATATATAGAGATTTATGACTTTTGCTCAAGAACACACGAAGAACATGAAGAACGAAAAAATCGTACATGGTAACGACTATGTTCTTAAGCTTTTGGTTTTCGTACTTGAAATAATTTGAGCATTATAACTGCTTACATAAGTGATTATGACACTTTATAATTGACAAAATTTATTCATTATAACGGCTTGTATAATTGATTAAAATAATTTATAAAGATGTTCAAGAACATACGAAAATGCGGAGAACGGATAAACCGTACATGACCACTACGTATGTTCATTGAGCTTTAAACTACGAATTGAAATTCGACATTATAACTACTACAAAGTGTAGAAAGACTCAAGAACACGTGAAGAACACGGAAAACGACAATCGTACATGGCTACGACTTGCGTTCTTGAGTTTTTAAAAAATTAAAGATGAAAGAAAAAATGAACATAATAACTTTTAATGATTGCACCTTTGGTATTTGCAAGTTTTAACTATTTCTTTGCAATTTCCAAAACTAGAATTATAACTAAGAGTAATAGATATAGAGAGTGATTTTGCTCTTGATTTTGCCTTAGAAATGAATGAGAAAACAAGTGAGTTAAGCTTGCTATTTATAGGCCATTCAAAGCTAGGGTATTTTGGTCATTGGTAGAAAACTTCCATGCTAAGCTAAAGCAAAGTGCACTTCATTTAGTCACATTATTTGGCCGGCAATATGGACTGATTTCAGGCATTAAAGCTAGCAATTCACATGTTTTGGTGACACCACAAAAGTCCACATGTTAACTTCCTATAAGTCCACAACTTAGCCTACCAAAGGAATAGTATTAGGCCTTGTTTGGTTGGTCATTTAATCATTTAATCATTTAATTGAAGGTTATTCAAGGTCTTTTACCAAGCTTGATCAAGGTCAGTTTAGTCATTAAATAAACTAGTAACTTGTTTGGTACATTAGTTTCTTAATTCACCAATTAATTTTACTTAGATTAGGCTTAATGTTAATTAAGTGTATTAGTTGCCATAGTTGACTATTACTATTCATAGTTGACTTTTTCGTATTTATACCTTATAATTTTTGTATTATTATCGTATTATTTTCGTATTCTATCCGTATAATTTTCATATTTATACGCGTATTTGTGAATAGTACTTTCTAGGATTTATGGTTTGAACCTTAGGGTTTCTAAAATTAGGGTTTAGGTTTTCTCCAAACCCTGGTTTTAGGTTTTCAAATTTTTTATTTTTATTTTTCTAATAATTGTTTAAGTTTGATTCTTGAAACGAAACACAAAAATAAACACACATGAAAATTCCATAACACATATAAGTTGTAATTCAATATTTATTTATGCATATAAATTCGGACTACATCTATCTCGGATGTTCGGAATATTACAAAGAGGCCCCAATGGTTATTTTTATGACAAAAGAATCCTGGGAGAAACAATAATGACAATAATTAGAAGCATGAGAAATTAATAGTAATTGAGTTCACAATATAGAGGTATACAAAGTGCGCGCAGAAAGATATATAGGATCAATTTTTTTCTTACCTCATCCGTCACATTAATATTAGAGCATGTTACAATTATTAAAATGCAATATATCAACATACTTATAAAGAATGATAGGGGAAATTAATTCCAAGGGGGTAAAAATTTGAAAAATGCTAGGGGGGGGGGGGGGGGGGGGGGGGGGGGGGGAAGAGAATAAACTTTGAAGAAAATCCATTTGGTTTCCTCTTATTCTAATTTGGTCGGTCATATTTTTATGATGAGCCACTTGAGGACTTTATTTAATTAGGGCAATTAATTAATTAAGTTGGAACACAAATTTATTATTCGATCATGAGCTGCGGGTGCGTGGAGGAGGAGTCTGGTTGAGCTTGCATGAACCGCTACCACCCGGAATGTTGGAGCATCGATTGGGTGCTGGTGTGCCTACCGGACGTCCCTTCTGTAGAGATTGTAGATGAAGATTGTTGTTCTTAAGAATAATATTGTTTCTTTTGTTCCATAAATTTTCTTCACTTTGATCATCTAGGAGCCTGCAGACTTCATATGGTTTGATCACGGTTATAACCATAACTAATATTGTTAGAATGGCCAAAATAATGCTTAGAGATCTCATCTTGTTAGTTAAGAAAGTAAAGAGAACTTGATAAAATTATGAAGAATAAGTGAAGAGAGATGGGATATTTATACTGATGAATAATAATTAGCCATGCATCGATAAGTATGAGTTGAACTTTTCCATAAGCTGTAAGAGTGTATAGAATTTTTAATCTGATCGATGAATGGGATTTGAATATTGACTAGTAGGATCTAAAGATGAGAATGAGATAGAATTAAGAAGAATATATGGGTCATACAATTGGAAAAAGTTAGGTTTAACTTGTCACCCAAGCACTGTTCCCATGCACATATATAGAAATATATACCTACCCTTCTATTTTCGCACGTGCGAATACTTCATAGCCGTCAATAGTTTTAATTTAATTTCTACAATTTTGCGTTGTAAATTAATGAATAATGTTTAGAAAACACAAAATGGGGGACTTGGTCTGTTGGTCATGTAATAGTAATTTGCATTTTTAATTTGTGGGCAATGGGAATGTGTAGGAAATTAAGTGCTAGGTAAGTTGCCTTTGCATTGGTTGAATGTATCTCTTTTGGGCTTCGAATTGAATTCAAAATGAATTTTCCTCCACGTATTTTGTTTGTTCAGGTACGGTTTTACGCGACATGTGTTTTTAAAGTAGACTTTTTTTCTTTTTGGTTTTTTCATTTTAACTAGTTAAGTGTCAAGCGGGAAGCATATATATTTATTTTTTAAATAACATGATTTGTAATTTTTTTTGTTCATTTTATATATAATGATTATAAAATATTTTTAAAAATTTCACAAATTAACTCACTATTGCTATTAAAATGATTACAAATTAAACTTTGCTTGAAAAGACAAATGAATATAGACCTGATACAATTGTTGGAGACTCGGACCAAATGCTACGTTTAGATTATAAAAATAGAATGAGTGAATGAATGAAATAGAGAAAATATTGAAATATAGAGTGAAATGATTTATTCTATTCAAGCTGCATATGAATGGTTCATTACATTCTAATGGAGTTATTAAACACAATTTTTATTTTTATTTCATAGAAATAAATTATTTTATTCTCACTTTCATTCCTTCAATCCATGTAACACATAAATGTTTAGTAATGTGATTAGTTAAGTGCTAGGTAAGTTGCCTTTGAATTGGTTGAATGTGAATTTTTTGGCTTTTGAATTGAATTCAAAATGAATATTCCTCCACCTATTTTGTTTGTTCAGTCAGGACGTGTTTCTGGAGTGGACCTTTTTCTTTTCTATAAGCGTTCCAATTGGTGAAAGTAGGTTTAATAACTTGTCACCCAAACTTCCAACACGTACGAGCATTCCAATTGGTGATACCTTATACGAACAAATTAATATATTCCTCAAACTTGTATAGTTTTCTACAATTTTACTTGTAAAACTATTTTATTTTTTGTATAAAACGGGGGCTTACCCTCTCATGTAACACTATTTTACTATTGCTATTAAAATGACTAGCTACAAATTAAACTGCATGAAAAGAAAATTGAATATAGACTTGATACAATTGTTAGAGACTCAGAACTAATGTTACGTTTGAATTAAAGAAATACAATGAGTGAATGAATGAAATAGAGAAAATAATGAAATGGAATATCTATCAACGACCGAATTGACCAAATTCGGTCGGTGATATGCAATCACAAATATGTTTTTTTTTGGTAGTGTAACCCTAACATCAATAACACTGAATTTTCAAACAATTGTCCAAAGTTCTCAAACTTTGACTAAACCTCCAACTACGGTTAACTAAAGATTATAGACACCCAAGGTTTATATTTTAAAATAAAAAATTACTAAAATCATAAATTAAAGGCAAAATTACAAAATCTCATAACTTCGGGATTTAATTAGAAGAATAGAAGGACCTTAGGGGCCGGGATTGAGTGGAAAAATCTAACCTAGAAATCCATGTAGGGGTGTTCATTGGCAATAAATCGTTCTGGAACTGAAAAAATCGAACTGGTACCAATTTCGAATCACCCGAAAATCAAGAATCGGTATGGGTACCGAATTACTGATTTCGGTACAATGTCGGTTCTATTTTTCGGTAATACCGCATACTAATATATATAATTATAATTAATATTAATATAGTATTATAATATATATTAATTTATAATATTATATGTATTAATATCAATATAGTATTATAATATATATTAATTTATTATTATATATAAAAGTCAGTTATTTCGGTATGCCCGTTTATACCGAAATTCAGAAATCTCCGTACCGCTATCGGTACCAAAAAGTATAAAAAAAATAAAAAACTGGTACAAAAAAAACCAGTACAAAAAAAAAACCAATACTGCCGATACCGGTACCAGCCGGTTTGATAAAAAACTGAAAATACCGACTTGTTTGAACACCCCTATCCCAATGTACTGACCTTAGGATCCACACCCAAAAGCCACCATCATAGTGGCGACTTTGCCAAAGCCGCTAGCATGATCAAGAATATGCATAAACCCTGGAAGTGTTTTGATAGTACTACTCACGACCAATAATCTTTATTGAAGTGTCGTTATCCATCATGACATTGTCTCAATTGAAAGTTTTATACTGATAGATCAATCCTTGTGAGGTGTCATATAATATGAAACTCTTATATTAATAAACCAGACATCATCATTCGTTTGGGCTACATAATATGCTACTAAATTCAAATCTCCTGTGGCTTCATCCTTAGTCCCCCAACCATTATTCTCATTAACATATATGATTTACCACCATTGTTCTTCCAATCCTTCTTTATACGCCCAAATTTATTACACTTCCAACATTTAATTTTTAACCTTTCTATACTTTTAGATATCCCTCTTGACATGTGACATATTCTCAAACCTCTTTGAATTCCAATCTAAATTTCACCGTCAAACTAACAGAGTCTCCTTGGTTAAATTTTTCATACTTTGTCATCCCATATTTTTTTGACAATAAAGTAAAAACAACCTCATAAAATTACAATTATGTAGTACCACTACCAATTGCAATTATAATATTATTTCACGAATTAGACACTGAACATAGTAAGTTAATATATAGATTTATCATCATCATTGATTTTCATGACTTATTGATGATAACTGACTAATCAGCGTATTAAATTCACGCAAGTGTGCAAAAAACAAACTTCCATCTTATATCCGAAGTTTATACAATTTTTTTCTTTCTAAAAAACAGTTTACTAACCAAGACCGTACTATGGTAGTGGGTAAAACTTTATTACATATTTGTTTAATATATTTCTTTTCCAAATATAAGTGCAATTTTAATTTTTTCTAAAGTAACTGTAGATATTTTAAAATTCAAAATTAATGTCATTTATTATTAAAATATATCGTATAAATGGTAGTATTTTTATATATTTTATAATATTTATAAGCTGTTGGAATATAACTAAATAAATTTATATTAATTTTTAGATTTTAAAAAAATCTTAAGTTGATTTTTTATTTTCAAATCAAAACATAAGCAAAGACACAATGTAAATGAGTCCACTCGCAAAAAAAATCATGTTATTCAGATTAAAGTATTAGTCACGCCACAAAGCATGCATTAATTAGTGATATTGTTAGAATATTTATACCAATAAAAAAATGGAGTCAAAATTAAAGCAAGGGAGAAGGGACGAGAATGTGAAGGAAAAGTCTAGTTTGACAGGAGAAGCCTAGTGCGAGCACTAAGGATTACATGAACTGAAGCTACATAGTTATGTTTATATATTGGAAGGAAAACACAAACGAGGAGAAACAATAATGACAACAAAATCCAAACGGGGAGAAACAATAATGACAATAAATAGAAGACTGAGAAATTAATAGTAATTGAATTCACAATATAGAGGTATACAAAGTGCGCGTAGAAAGATATATAGGATCAATTTTATTCTCACCTCATCCGTCACATTAATAGTAGTGCATGTTACAATTATTAAAATACAATATATCAACATACTTATAAAGAATGATAGGGGAAATTAATTCCAAAGGTTTAAGGGGACCAAAGGTTTAAGACAGGGTGACCCACTATCCCCATACCTCTTTGTAATTGCTATGGAAGTGCTTTCTTTAATCCTTCAGAATGGTACCAAAACTTCTTGATTCAAGTATCATTGGAGAACTAAACAGATGGGTCTCACACATCTTAGTTTTGCTGATGATCTTATCTTATTTTGTCATGGGGATGTATTATCTGTCAGTATTCTGAAGGCTTGCCTTGATAAATTCTCAGCTTCTTCTGGACTTCATATCAATGTAGGTAAAAGTTTATGCTATCTATCTCAGGTTCCTACAGATCAAACCAATGCTATTTTGAGTTGCCTTGGCTTTCAGTTAGGTTCATTCCCTGCAAAATTTCTTGGCCTTCCTCTCATATCAACAAAGCTTACTTTGGCAGACTGCTATCCTCTATTAGAGAGGATTAAAAATAGAATTAACTCATGGACTAACAGATTTTTATCTTATGCTGGAAGGTTGCAATTAATTAAGTCGGTCTTGTTTTCTATTCAATCATATTGGTCTTGCCATTTTATGCTTCTAGCTGCTGTTATGAAGGACATTAGAAGATCTCTTAGTAGATTTCTTTGGAAAGGAAACTTATATGCCAAGCATGGTGCTAAAGTCTCCTGGGATAAAATCACATTACCTTGTAGTGAAGGAGGGTTGGGTCTTAAGAATTTGGAGGACTGGAACCAATCTATGATTTTGATGAAACTTTGGCAGATTGTTAATCCTTCTTCAACTTCTTTATGGTCTATCTGGGTCAAGATTTTCCATCTGAAGGACAACTTCTTTTGGACTATTATTATCCCAAATGATTGCTTTTGGATATAGAGGAAGGTGCTTCAAGCTCGAAGTGTGGCCTCAAAGCATATCAAATACAAGATCGGGAATGGTACTTCTATTAGCCTCTGGTTTGATCCTTGGGTTTCGGAAAAACCACTTGCCACATCTATGCATTCCCCTTTGATTTGTAACTCAGGTCTTAGTTTTAAAGCCACGGTTAGTAGTATTATTCTTAATTCTTCTTGGATCCTGCCATCTTCTACTCATAGTGATATTGTGGCATTTAAGAATTCATTTGACTTCTCTCGTTGCTGCGACTCTTCTGCTCCTGATATTGTTTGTTGGGAATCCATTGATGGCAATGATGTGAAAGCAGCTACTATTTGGGATTCAATCAGGAAGCGAGGCCAGGTAGAGTAATGGCATAAATTAGTATGGCATAAAATCTTTTCTCCTAGGATATCTTTTATTCCGTGGCTTGCCTTTCATAAGGGATTGCGAACTATGGATAGACTTATTGATTATGGCATAAACATCAATGCAGTGTGCACTTTATGCAACTCGGAAATGGAAAACTTCAGTCATTTATATTTCAATTGCCATTATTCTTTCCAAGTTCTAGTGCAAGTAATGAGGCAATGTGGTTGGCGGGGTTTTAGTAGAAGCTGGTCTCACATCACAGGCTTTCTTATTTCTAATTCATCCTCTAGTCTTCGTGATATCCTTATGAAGCTTGGCTTTGGTACAGTTGTGTATTATCTATGGCAGGAAAGAAATTCTCGAATGCATAAAAATCATTCTATACCTGTTAGAACTACTGTGAAGAATATTTTAAACATTATAAAATGTAGACTGTGCTCATATAGGAAATACTTGAAAGACAAGACTAGATCTCGATTTAGTCATCTGGATTTGTAATCTTGTGTGGGGTCCCCTTGTATCCTTTTCCTTTTTTAATACAAATTAAATTAGCAAAAAAAAAAAAAAAAAGAATTAAGAAGAATATATGGGTCATACAGATGGAAAAAATTTGGTTTAACTTGTCACCCAAACTGTGACGCCCCCAAATCAC